>NC_061167.1:28565633-28673133 GCF_022113875.1 Hydra vulgaris
GTGATATGCAAATCCATCTAAAGAAAGAAAGTAATTAATAACTTTTAAGTAAAGAATGAAATTGAAATCAAAACTATTATTTATAAGTATTAACTACTAAAATACTATATTCAAATCATAACTCAGCTTTATAAATTTAATTTAAAAAATAAATAAAATTGTAATAAAATTTTCAAGTGCAAATATAATAAATGCTTTTAGTTCAAATACAATAAATCCTATTTAAGAACCACTGTAAATTGAGTCGAACAAAAATAAGTATTATTGAAAATAATACCTTAAATAAATTAAAGAAAAATCTTAGTCGTAATCTTTTGGGTTATGTTTATGGTTTAGCATTAAGGTATGGTTTTGCATAAAACTCATTTTTTACTGACTTTGAGGTGGATGTCCTAAATACACATTTTCCAAAAAATCTTTAAAAAAAAGTAAATTCAGTTTTATAAATAAAGAATTTTTTTTTTTTTTTAAATAATCATAAATTATAAGATTGTGACCTTGTAAAAATTTGTATTTTATAACTTTACTTGAGAAAATGTGAATTTTGAACAAGAAAAAAAATTGTGTCCTAAGATTAATTAAAAGAAATGAAAACATATAAGATTTATAAAACTTTTTTTGAAAATACTGAAAAAGTTTAACGCTCAAATATTTAGAAAAATAATTTTGAAAACTATAAACAAACCACAGCATAATAACTTCAAAAGTAACTCAATTTTATTAGTAAAATTATTCATATACATATTAACTTTAGTTATTTTTATAAAAAACAGGGTGTCTCTATTATTATTTAGCACAAAAATCATTTATAAATTCAAAAAATAAAAACAAATAATGCAAATAAAATTGTTGCTAAGAAAGGTTAATTCTGTTTCGAAGATCCACAGCCATTTTGAAAATTCTTCTAATATCAAATATGCCAATGCGCCTGCGTACAATAACCTGGCGATTTTTAGTAAAGTTTGAACGACCGTGCGCTGTCACTGCTCACAACATTATCCACTCGGCCAAGCGAACTCTTCGATTTTGCGATATTTAATTTTATTTAAATTTATATTTGCATATATTTGATGATGTTTTATAAAATTGGGATCCTTTGCCGCTAACAAATGGCTTTGGGGTCGTTTAAATACTTTATACGTTTTTCACCCCCCGCCTATTTTTTTTTTTTTTTAAAGCTAAAAAATTATTGAAATAAAAAAGGTGGAGGAGTTACCCTAGATACTTTTAAAGTATCTGGGGTATCTCCTCCACCTTTTTTTTTTAAAGAGGAGGGGGGGGGGGAAGGGATATGATAAACGTACGTACTTTTAAAGGGGGGTGGGGACTTAAAAGTATACACGGCAACAAGGGGGAAAGGGTGTCAAATTTCAGAATTTTTGGCGTACGTACTTTATGGACGACCCCTTATTATTGTTATATAGTTACGTACAAATGAGGTCTTTCAATGCGTTGTTAAAAACCATATTAAACTCATTTAAACACTTTATGAATAACTAATAATATGATGTCTACTTATGTAAATTTTGAGATGTAATAATAATATAATTATGAAAAACAAATGATTTTGGTTAATAGATATACTTTTGGTAATACCGTAGTTCTTAAAATTAGTGCGGGATTAAGACTTGCAGGGTCTAGGGATATTTTTAACAGGTAGAAATTTTTCTTATTAAAGCGACGAATAAACCTTACAAAAAAAAAGCATCCTCTTCAAAATTTTGGGGTTCCTAAATCTGCGGGACATGGAGTTGTAGCCCCCATAATTCGGGACTGCTTTAGACTTTTCCTCCTAAGTTTTTCAATAATAAAAACTTTTATGCAAAAAAACCTTAAAAAGAACTAGCAATTATGCCAATAATGTCTTTCAAATAGTCTACCCTTTCCTAGTCTCCCATGGGTATGTGCGCCTTCTGCTCACTGCCATATTTCAGCTTTGCCTGAATTCTAGACTTTACTTTTTTGCATTACTATTGTACAAGATCATGTCAAAGTTATTGTAGAATATAAGTAAATTTACCCGGTGAGAAATCGGCTAGCAAATAGCTAGCGATGTTCGTTACGATTAAGACAGCGATTTGGCCACGAGGATCGCTATCTTTATAACCTAGCGACCGCTAGCTAAACAAGTTAGCGAACAGCTAATGACAATTCGTTACAATAAAGGCAGCGATTTGGCCACGAGGATCGCTAGCTATATATGCTAGCGACTAGCTAGTGAAAACTCGTAAGAATAACTACAACTGTTAGGCTAGAAAATATCGGCTAGGTTAGAAGATATGCTCAAAGAATCGCGTGCTATATTTTTTAGGGGAGTGAATTATAACCATTAAAATAAGATTGCATTTATAACAAATTAAATACAAAATGTAATACTTGTTTCAATAAAAAATTATAAATGTTAAAGCCATTATAAAATGTTAAAAGAAAAAAAATATAGATTACTTTTGAAAAATAAAAAGTCATTAACAACTAAATGATTTTGCTTAAATTAATAATTTTAATAGTTTTAAAAGATATTTAAAAAGATAATAGAATAAAATTTCTGTCAAATTTTAGTTTTTTTTAATCTTTATCAACTTTCAAAAATACTTGCTAAAAAAGTTGTAACAAGTTGCTAAAAAAGTTGTAACAAATAAAATATCTAAAAAAAAAGTGAATAAATAATAATAGAACAAATAAAAAAAATAAGTTAACTGGAATCACTACACGAGTCAGTGTTTAAATTTATTTTATAGCAGGACTGTGTACTTGTATATCAATTATTAAAGATGAATTTCTCTTTCTTGTAGCAAAATAACGATCTTTAGATTTGTTCAAGTGTTTCGCAATTATGGTTTCCTAGTGAGTTAAACTCTTTAACTGAATTAGCTGGTAAATAAAGTTATTTATTTGGTCTATTCCAGTTTTTTGAGATAGTAAAGAAATGCAAGAAGATGAATGTAATAACGGTTGAATTTGTGAAACAGACTGATACTCGGATGGAAACACTATCTGTTTAACTGGCAAGTCATCATCAAGTTGATCCACTGAGGCAGAGACAGACAGAAAGTTCTAAAACAAGATTAAAAATGATTATAAATACTCTTAAATGATATAAAAACTCTTTCACAATATTCTAATTATAGTATAGTGTTTTTTTTGAATTTAAAAGTTGAAACTAAAAAAGCAAATAAACCAGAAAAATGAAAAAAAAAATGATTATTTTTGCAAAAGGGATAAATAAATTTTAAATGTATTTTAAACTGGAATCAGGAAGCTTTGGTGGCTCCCACAATGGCAATGATGACAAAGACGGTTCTTCAAAAAGGCTTTTTCTTTTCTCTTTCTGTTTTGTTGTCTTATAGGAGTTTTCTTGTGTTTTTTTTGATGTGTTAAAATCAATTTCTATTGATTTTAACTGATTCTGCAGTAAGAATATATGCTACAAAACAAATAACATTTTTAATATACATACAATCATAGTTTTATACAATATACATATCATAGATCATCCAGATAATATTTTAAAAATCCAGAAAATTGTTTGGGTAAAATAGCTTGAATATATTTTTTCTTATTTTCCTCTTAATTTTGTTTATAAGCTAAGTTTTTTTTAAAAAACAGCTGTTATTTTACTAACCCACTGTTGCTATCTTTATTTTTTTCAATTTAACAATAAATTATAATGGTCCAATACAATAAAATGTCTTCATATGACAAAATTTTTTTAATCCAATTTTTTTTACCCAATTTATAGACTGTTGACTATTTTGACTGAAAATATCTCAGTAATCACAAGACGTGTTTAATATGTATAAAAAAACAGGCTATGTTTTAATGCGTATCTTTTTTAAATGTCTATTATATGTCTTGTGATTACTGCGATAAACATCGCTTTTATTGGCTTATTGTGAGGTATTAAAAATATACTCTTTTTTAAAAAAAAATCTAGTCAGCCTATATATTTATATATATATATATATATATATATATATATATATATATATATATATATATATGTATATATATATATATACATATACATATATATATATATATATATATATATATATATATATATATATATATATATATATATATATATATATATATATAAACTGGAGTTATATATATATATATATATATATATATATATATATATATATATATATATATATATATATATATATATATATATATATATATATTTATATCTTCAATTAGAACTGGAGTTGTTCCAAACAAATTAAAAATTGCGAAGATTTTACCTGTATTTAAAACTGGAGACACGGCATTGCTAACCAATTATAGACCTATCTCAATTCTTCCAGTGTTTTCCAAACTCCTGGAAAGAATAATGTACAACCGACTTTATAAATATTTAGCAGACAATAAAATTCTAAGTGAATGTCAATACGGCTTTCAAACTAATCATTCTACGGAACATGCAACCTTAGACCTAATGGACAACATTAGCTCGTCATTTGATAAAGGAAAATTTGTATTGGGAGTTTTTATCGATCTTACAAAAGCTTTCGATCCTGTCAACCATAAAATTCTCCTCGAAAAAATGAGAAAATACGGTATAAAAAATCAAACTAATAAATGGTTCACTAATTATTTAAATAACAGGCAACAATGTTTTATTATAGACGGTATCACTAATACGGAGTTATTAAAAATCAAATGCGGTGTCCCCCAGGGATCTATTCTTGCACCTTTATTATTCCTTATCTACATTATCAATCTTCCTAAAGCCTCTACAAATCTCGATTGTATAATGTTTGCAGATGATACCAATCTGTTCTATTCATCTACCTCTATCAATGACCTCTTTGATAAAGTCAACTTTGAACTTCAAAATCTTAAAACATGGTTCAGTGCTAACAAGTTATCATTAAACGCGCAAAAAACTAAATATATTTTATTTCACTCAAAGAAACAGAAGAACAAACTACCATCGATTCTACCGACACTAAGTATTGACTACAAAAAAATTGAAAGAACCCAAACAATTAAATTTCTTGGTGTGGTTATTGACGAAAATGTTTTATGGACAGCTCATATAAATGCCATCAACACTAAAATATCTAAAAGTATTGGTATACTTTTTAAAGCTAGACCATTTTTATCGCAAAAAAACCTAAAACTTCTTTACTTTTCCTTTATACATAGTTATCTCACATATGCCAACATAGCCTGGGGAAGCACACACAAGACAAAATTAATATCTCTTTATCGACGACAAAAACATGCTTCTAGAATAATGCATCGTAAAAACAAGCTGACCCACGCTAAACCCCTATTAAAAGAAATGAAAGCACTAAACATTTACCAAATTATTATCTACGCTAACATTTTGTTCATGCTTAAATACAAACTAGGATTAGTTCCAAACCGATTCACAGGAAACTTCTTTCAATCTAATGTCAATAAATTTAACACAAGAGCAACTGGTAACTATATTGTACCCCTGAAAAAAAAAAAAGTTCTCAATTTTCTATTTCTTATCGTGGCTCATATTTATTCAACAAATTAATTCCGAATTATACCTCGATTTCTCTCCCAGACAATATAACTTCTTTAAAGTCGAAACTCAAAAATCATGTTCTTAATATGGATAATTACCTAGAAATGTTCTAGTTCTGATGGTAAATCAAAATCAAAATTTACGATCAAATTAAAATAATCAGTAATCAAATACATATGGAAAATGTAAGTTTACCACAAAAGGTGATATGGACGATAAAGAATATAAAAAACTTTATCATAAAGAGACTGAATTTATTACAAACGGAAGGTCTAGAATTATTGAAAAAGTCAAAGATGTACGACAAAACTTTTCAAAAGCTGTCACTTTAGGAACGAAGAGTGGAAGTGGAAAAATTGTATACGAATTCCATGATAAGTTGATTGAAATTTGGGGTTTTTCAGCAAATATAAAACCTTTGTCATTTGGTATGAAAAGTAGTCAAGTTGAAGAAGAAAACATAAACAGTTATAATGAAGAAACTGAATATAATTTTATTAATAAAGAATCTCTTGACCAATTATCAACGCAACCACCAGAATACTTTTCTGAAACAAGAAACGTGATTATTGCTACACCAAGTTGTAAAAGAAAGACAAATGTAGTTCCTAAATTAATTGATAACAAGCGTAAACATTTGGAAAAAAATTTGTCTGCAAGTCAACGTGACAAACTATTATTCGCTGAAGCAAAAGAAGATGCTAAATTTAAAACTGATTTGGCTGAAAGTTTACGTTTATCAAGTGAAAGCTTTGCTAAATCACTAGAGCAAGTAAGCAATTCCATGAATAATGTGGGTAATAGCATGTGTCGTTCAATTGAAATGTTAGCAATGGCAATGCAACTTATTCAACCACATTATTTGCCACAACACCAACCTATTCCAACTTATTACAATTTTAATGCACCTACATATTCTCAAAATTTTTAAGATTCTGAATCAGCTCCTAAAAAAAAGGGAAAGTAGAAAAACTGTTTTATACACACATTTAATTATACTTTTTTGCTCTGTGACTAAAGAGCACCTGTTGATATGTGAGAGTGTTAATAGATAGTTGATAGTTTTTTATAATATGAAACACATCCATAACTTTGTTTTATTAATGTTGTTTAGTAAAGGTTTATAGTATTTTACGTACTTGTATAGTACAATACTATTCAAAATACTTTTTGTTTATTTATCATATAGATTTTGATGAATACAATAATTAAAAATTAGCAAAGCAGTAATAAAAGTATATAAGCAAAACTATATATTTCAATTATGCTGAAATTTTCTGTAATTTTACCATCATAAGTGATTTTATGATTTAAGCATTATTAGTTTGGCAAACATTCTGAAATGTAAGATGTAAGCAATGTTCTTGTGAATTCTCCTTCTGCTGTATTATTTGAATATACTGGGTTTGGTTGATTAATATAAGTTTCTTCAATATCTTTAGTTAGCTGAACTTGCTTATTTACACTGTCATAATCAACTAATGTTTTATGTAAAAAAAATGTAGCATAAACAATTTTTGGTACAAGTTCCAATTTAAAATCTATTTTTCAGGTAAGGATTGCCCAGCGAGCTTTTAATCTCCCAAATGCACATTCGATAGGGTTTCGAGCCGATGGAAGCATGCTGTTAAATGCTTATTTCTACAAGTTTGATACTCTTTTATACAAAAGGGAGTCAAGGGGTAGGCTGGATCACCAATAATATATGTTCCAATTTTTTCGTATCCATGTAATACTGATTGAAATATTCCTGGTAAGGAACCATTGCGTAGTTTTCTGTTTATGGATGAGTTTGCAAATACTTTGCTATTGTGAACACTTCCAGGCCAAACGCATTCTACATCCATAAACATTCCTTTATAATCACATACTGCTTGAACATTCATGGAATAATATTGTTTATAACAAAAATAATCCTGAGAGTTTTCAACAGGACAGGCTATTGGCACATGTGTACCGTCTATACAACCAAAAGCTTGAATCATACCAAACTTGGATTCAAACTCAGCTACCTTTTGTCTCATTTCGGTTTTTGTTTTCGGTAGAGATATATAGATTGGTCCTAAGTGGTAAACAATATTTTCGCACACTTGTGTAATAATTAAAGAGACGGTATTTACTGCAATCCCAAAACAGTTGGCTGTCAATAATAAAGAACCAGTATCTTTAAGATAGTATAGAGTAATTGCAAGCTTTTTTTCTGTGCTCAAAGCTCTATAATTAGGGGATTTCGGATTAGGGGCTATGTATGGTTTAAGTTGTTCGGCCAAATCCATAAATGCACTTTTTGACAATCTAAAATTTTTAACCCAGCAAATTCTGGAGACCCACCAGTTATCATGTTTTCCCACCACTTATGAGACCGTCCAAGTTTGTACCAACAGCTACGGGGATTTATACTATTTTTTCTTAACATTTTGTCCTTAAGCTTTTTAAGGCGAAATTTTTTTTGCCTTAAAAGATTGTTAGTGATAAGTTTAATTTGATGCTCATTTTGTAAAATACGTAATATTATTATACTTCAAATGTGCATTAAATAAGATTGGAGAGCTATTATATTAGTTGTAGCAATGGAAGCTATTTTTTTTTTAACTTCCATTTTTAATTTAATAATTTGCGCGAATGATTATATATAAACAAATGTCACATGATCTTAAAAACGTCCCGCTAGAGCGAGATGTTTTTTCCATATGAACACAGCTGAAATTCATCCCGCCTAACCGGGGTACCCCGGTTAGGCGGGATGTTTTTTATCCATATGAACAGCCGCAAAGACATAATTTTACTGGGCGGAAGTGAATTTGATTCACGTGTGATTAAAACGATAATTTATTTTAGACGTTTTTTAAAAGAAATTAACTAAGAAATGCTACCCTCCCCTGACCCCGTGAATCAAATACAACTCCGCCGTATAAGGAAAAGTATTTATTACTTATGTATATTGTATCCAGTAAAAAAAAAATTTTTCTTGGGTTTCTTTATCATCATAAATGGAACACAATCTTTTTTAATTGAAGCTTAGTTTTAATTTTTTCATAACTCAATAATCACTTACAATACTCAACTATACTTGAATTATGAATGTATCAAATGCTTAGTTAATATAATCTAAGTATTTATGTGAACCGAATACTGAATTACAATGTGCATATATATTTAATATTTAAAAGTAGTTTCTTTTTTTATATTGCATATTCTTAATTATTACATTTTTATTACATTGTTATTACATATATGCTATTCATTTTTATTCATACTAATTCATTTCTGTTACATGGTATTACATATTACAAAAAAATCATACTTATTACATGCACAGTTTATATTTTTGTTGTTAATTTCGTTTTCTTCATTTAGCTATTAAATTCTTAAATTATATTTTGTTTTATTTTAAGTCCTTTATTTTTATTTAATTTATTACTTGTACTATTATTAAAAAAGTTTATATTTTTATATGCTAAATCTACCATTATCTATATTAATATAGCTCTTACATTACCAATATTGATTGTTTCTATCATTATGGTGTTTACCTAAAAATTTATACTATATATAACTATATAGTTATATTTTGTTATTGATATTATTAATAATTTCAATCATGATAACAGTTATTATTACTTTTTATTTTACTATTTATTATTATTACTTTTTATTATTAATAACTATATGGCCAAATATATTTGTTTTAACATTCCATTAAATACTTATTTATGATAAATCCAATTTTTTTCTAAACAGTCTCATCAATTACAAAACAATTACTATGAAATTACTTTCAACAATCAGTACATTCTGTAACAGTATGGCTATCCACTTCTATTGAGCAAAGATTGTTTAGGAATTTTTTCTAGATAATCTTTTATTAAATGCAGTTCATAGTAAAATAACCAAAAAAGATGTAATAAACAGTTTTATTTTGTAATTGTTTATTATTACACGTTGTTGTATTCAAACACATTTAATGGATTGTTGTCTATATAATAAACGAAAAGCATCTTTGGCAATATGACTAAATTACAAAAGAATTGAAATAAAAGAGATTTTTAAATTGTCTACTATATTCCTTTGGAAACCAGTATTTCAATAAATACCTAACTATTCACAAATAATGTAATGGAGAATGTTCTATAAAATTTTTTGTCAGATAATGTGCTTTTAATATGTTAATGTAGTCATTTTTGAAGTTAAAAATGTGATTATTTGAATATTTTAATCTTGTTAAATTTGGATACCATAAAGTTCTTTTCCAAATAAAATCGCTTTGAAAACAGATATATAAAAACAGTAACAGAAGAGGAAAATCTTGCTAAAAACAGTTTAAAAAAAAAATGAAAATGACAGTCCCAATATTGGTTTTTTATGATTATATGTTTTGGAATGGTTTATATTTTTACACTGTTTTTAAATATAACATTTTACTTTTTATTTTGAATAAAAAAATATTGTTTAATTGAGGAGTTAATGCAACTCTTAACTAAGTTTTACCAAAGGTTTGATAGGATTTTTTGTTCCAATTAAAATTTAATACAATCGTTTACATATATATATACGTATTTCATGTTTAAAATTAGGCTCTCGTTACTTCTGGACAATCTTTAACAGTATCTATAATAAGGGCAAATCTGTTTTGTATGGTTCAGATTTTGTCAAAGCTAAATTGTTTGCTAAGAACTTCTCATCTAAATCATCTTTTGATTCCACTAGTCTACCTGACAGAGCCGACAAACAGGTCAGTCCATTGCCTGACTTTTACAGACTCTTCTATAGCTTGTGGTCCGGACAACATACCTGTTATAGTCTTGCAGAAGTGTTTCATAAAGCTGTTCTATCTGTCTATACTTTCAAAACTATATCCATCCTGCTGGAAAGCGGCATCTGTTATCCCTATTTTCAAAAATTCTGAAGAGCAATCTGACTCATCAACCATCCCACTAGTCATCTTCCTATTAGAGCTTCCAGTTAAAATATTTTTTTAAAAGTTTGAACCTGAACATGTTTGAACTGTTATGAAAAAAAGTTTGAACTAATTCAAACTTTGTTTTAGTTTTGTTAAAAAACCACAAAAATAATGCAAAGTATGCTTAAAAGAATTTATTTGTTTATAATCATTAAATAGGAAAAAAGTAAATAATATCAAATAGCACTCTTCCTAGTTTGCTTTAAAAAAAGTAGTGCATCTAAAGCTTCATCATTTAAAGAACTTCTTACTTTAGTTGCAAAAAGTCCAAGACTAGAAAAAGCTCTATCAACTTCTATGGATATAAAATAAATTGTTTAAAGATCTTTGAAAAGTAAATCTAAATACTTGGGCCTAGCTTTACTAGCTTCAAAAACAGCTATTTTCTTTTGAACAAGGTTTGTTCCAATTTCCTGCACCTCCAAAAATCGTTCAAGTATAATAAGAGTATTGCTCCATCTTGTCTTTGAATCACAAATCAAAACTTTTTTTTCCAAACTTTTCAAATACATTTGGTTGAAGTTCAGCATCATTGCTCATTGGTGATCTACGACATTTTAAACTAATTTTTTTTTTTTTGCCACAGTTTTTTGATATTCAAGTTTCAATAATGGAATAGAATTTTCACTAACAGCATGAGCAGTTTGAATATCACCAACTTCAGTCCCATCTTCATCATCACTGTAACTGTGATCAAAATCTACAGCTTCCATATCACTATCAACAGGGTTATTATCAGAACCATGTACATCAACTTTTGTAAAGAGCACATCAGTTACATATAGATAAATGGCGTGGTTGTGACACATTTGATGTTCAAATTAAGTGTCACGGCCAATTTTTTTCAGTAAGCTAGCTCCATTAGTAACAGAAGCTACAATGGCTGTGCCCAAATCCAAATCAAATGAGTTAAGCTTATCACTGATCAATTTAATGGCTTTTTTTTGTACCTAGGAGTCTTAACATTCCGAGCAGTTGAAATCCTTCATTATGATGTAGATTTAGGTTTATATATCTCCTATTTTTTACTGAAGTACACTCATCAAATGTAAGAATAAATTCATGTTTATTTTTAAGTTTCAATTTTAAAGAATTTATAACTTATTTCTTGAAGTATTTAATGTCAAGATTGGGAATGTTTTGTGGGATTTGGTATCCCTGGGCACAAAATGCTGATTGTTTTCACTTTTAGCAATGGTTTGAAAGCGGATCACATCAATACCTTATAGTCGACTTAAAATTTCATGTAAAGTTTTATGGTCATCCTTGAAAAAACTTTAAATTTGTGGTATTTTGGCAGCAGGAATGTTTGCTGCTGCCTCGGGCACAGAGCTATTGCATTTAAAAATTTCAATTTTGAATTTTGTTTTTAAATGCCTTGTAATAGCTGTTGTTGTTGAATCAGGTATTTTGATTATAATTTAACAGATTTTACACTTTAAACTCTGTAATTCTTCGTATAATTTGAAATAGCCCTTTTATTTATCAACAAAAAAAACTTTTTTTAGATTCAATTAACAGCATTAGGTTTTTCTAGATCAGATTTTTGAGCTGATTAAGAAAACGGAATCCATTTTGATCCTACACATTCAGATTTTTTTGAAATTTGAAATTTTGTTTTTTTATCTTGAATCAGTTTTAAGTTATAGTTTTTGCACACTTTAAATTTCAAACATTCTTTTTTTAAATTGTGTAAATGTAAGTTTATATTTATATTCAATTTAAAGTAAAAAATAAGTCAAAAAATAGATCCTCTCTGTATTTTATTGCAGGATGTTTTCAATCTGCAGACAATATTGAAGAAATAGTTCAAGCAGTTTCTGTTACACTTGTGGTTATTATGTTAAATTTCTGTTACACTTGAGGTCATTATGTTATATCATTAACAAATAAAACTAAATAACACTAAAAGACAGAAGAGAAAAATGAATTTAAAGTTTTTCACTGCTTACGACTTCTAATTTGGATTCAAGGTGGGAAATCATGGCAAAAAATGGGCGCCTCAGTATAGTTGCACCAACTGTTCATGTGTTTGACTAAATGGCTGGATGAAAAAAAGACCAATTGGCATGCCATTTGCCATTCCTATGATATGGAAGGAGCCACGATATCATACCACCGACTGCTATTGTTGTTCAACAAAAATTGAGGGTTAAAATAACGTATCCAATTTATGATTCAGCAAAGTTGCCAGTACCTCACAGTGACAGTCTGTCTACTCCAACTCCACCAAGTGTATTCAACCTCTCGCCTTCTCCAGATACATCAGACAAATCAAACTGAAAATGATGATAATGGCTTTATGGCTAAAATAATGATGATGGCTTTATGCCTAAAACGGAATCAACTCCACATTTTATTAACCAACAGAAGCTAAATGATCTAATCAGAAACTTACATCTATCAATATCGAAAGCTGAGGTTCTGGGTTTTCGACTACAAGAGTGGCACTTATTAACACCTGACACCAGAGTGACCACTTACCGAAACAGATGTGAAAGATACTTGAAATATTTTATCAAACAAAATAGTATCACCTTTTGTATGAATATTGAAGGATTGATAACTGAACTTTGCTATGTCTATTCCTCAATCGTCTCTTTATGGGTCTCTATATTAACTCCTCAAAGTACTCTCTAAAGGCGGTATTAATTTATATTGGAAACAAATATCCTTCCATTCAAATAACTCATGCATTGGGACAGCAGGAAACTTACGGGCAATGAAAACTGTACTTGATTTTGTTAGCTCTGGCAACCACAAGTGGATTATTTGTAGTGACCTTAAATTAAATGCCCTGCTGCTTGGACTGCAATTGGGTTTCACTAAGTATATGTGTCTACTCTGCCTCTGAGATAGCTGAGACACTAAAAATCATTATGTGAAGAAGATATTGCCCAAATGTACAGATGATAGCCCAGGATACCACAACATTAAACACATTCCACTTGATCAACCGCTGATTGGAAAATGTTTTGTAAAAGCAATGAATAAAAATGGTACTGACTGTAAGTATGTCTAAACAAAGTTCTCTCAAATCATTTCTGAGGCCGAGATTAAAGAAGGTGTGTTTCATGGGCCTCAAATAAAAGAGCTTCTAAAAAATAGAAAAATTTAGGAAACTCTTACACCAGCTGAACGCAATGCTTGGCAGCCATTTAAAGCTGTGGTTCATAACTTCCTGGGAAACAACAGGGCAGATGGTTTTAAGAATCTGGTAGAAAGTCTTGAAGCAATATCAAGAGCTGGGTTGTTGAATGTGGTTAAAGCTACATTTCTTGGATTCTCATCTTGACTTTTTCTCAGAGAATTTAGGTGCCATTTCAGACGAACATGTTAAAAGATGTCATCAGAAGATTCGGACCATGGAGAAGAGGTATCAAGGCAAATAGAATGAAGCTATGATGGCCAGTTTTTGTTGGTTTTTAAAAAGAGACACTCAAGAGACTCATAAACAGTAGTACAAGCTCGCTCATCGTTTCTAAACACTTGTAACCACGTTTTATTCATGTCATGTTTTATATTTCTTAATCATTTACACAAAAAGTATTTTTCGAATATTCCAAAACATCGGGGCGTATTTGATAAAAACTAATGGGATTTTTGGATTTAGCATGCTCAAATTAACTAGAGAGACAAAATTATATCTGCGTATCAAATAACATCTTTAAGATTATTTAATCCTTTCCTTCTAATCATAGTATTAAAGTTGTCCTTGATGGACAGCACTCTTCTTCATATCCTATAACTTCAGGGGTTTCCCAAGGTTCTATCCATGGCCCTATACTCTTTATAATTTACATTAACGATCTTCCAGAATTTTTCACATCCAGCTTGGATTCCAGGCTTGGACAGGAATGGTGTGCGATCCCACACTTCAGGGGTTTCCCACACTTCAGGGGTTTCCCAAGGTTCACGGTCGTTTAGATATTAGTAAAAAGCGCTATGTTTAGGTACGCGTGCATAAGAAAATACGAAAAACATTTGAACTTTTAAAATGGCTACGGTTCTTAACTACAGAGAATATTTCATATGGCAACAGTTTATTCGGTAATTAATTTCTGAAAAGCCAATGATATAGCCTTATTTTTAACGTAATTCAATAAAATAATACAAAAATTTTACAAAAATATAAATAAATAGAGGTAACAAAAATCTTTGCGCGCTAAAATTGTATTTTTAATTAATACTTTTTTAGTGTAAATCATAGATTTGTTTATTTATTTGAAATCAATTTTCTAAAAATCTGACTGTATGATTCCAATAATTTTTTTTTAAACTTCAGACAAATATGTTCTATATGTATGATATATTTCTGGTCATTGCTTCAACTTTTTTTCTATATAAAAATTTGTTTTTACTGTTATGACTGTTTTCTTATATATGTGACTTATATATATGACTATTTCCTTACATACTGTTATGACGATTACCTTATATAAGTGCAATTTCATTAATTATATTGTTATTTACTAATTTTCTGACTATATATATATATATATATATATATATATATATATATATATATATATATATATATATATATATATATATATATATATATATATATATATATATATATATATATATATATATATATATATATATATAATTATATTTAGATGAATAAAAACAACTGATTAGCGGGACTTAATATTTCATGCCCGAAGGCAATCATCAGCCGTTAATACAAACAAAAAACGTAAACAAACCGTTACAAAAACGTAAAAATTACTGTAGAATGACATCTGACGTTATAAACAAATCTACGTAAAAAACAAATCAAAAAACAAAAAACAAAAAGCCGTTATAGTTTATTAGTCCCCTGTGTCAAATAAAGATAATAGGAATTTTTTGAATGCCGACACTGAGATACGATTTCGTTTTTTTTATTCAGTAGATTTTTTCCATTATGCGATAAAATTACATATTTTTCGTAGAGACAAAGGTGGCATATTTTTGTTGCTAGATTGTAAGGTTTACAACGTTTGACAATTTTCCATTCTATAATGGGCTTTATGTTTTGGTCTTTTAAACTCCATATTTCCTTAGATAGTTCTGTGTCATTTCTATATTTAATTGATGCAAATGATTTGAGATGGTTTGCGTATCTTAGTTTAAATGGTGTATTACTAATGCCAAAATATACTTTTTTATTACGATCATGATGACTGGAACTTACGGTTGCTTGATAGACAATATTGTTAGATAAACATTGATTGTTCAAAGGGCAAAATGCTTTATCTACGCAGTTACATTGGTTGGTTTTTAATTGATTTTTGTTGTGTAAAATTTTGGAATTATGCGAATTTATGATAGATTTTAGGTTAGGCATGCAACTGTAGCTAATCTTAATAGAATTTCGGTTGAATATTTTATGTAGCTTGTGACCGGCTGGAAAATGTAAGTCAATAAGGGCTAGAAAACGGTTTCCTATTTTTGTTTTGACGTTTAAGCTGAACGGAGGGTTATACCAAATAATATTACGTTTACGTTGCTTTTTTTTGTTGATTTTGACTTGAGATTATTTGTGGTTGGTAGGTAAGGTTCGATTTGTATCCCGATTTTTTTAAAGCCTCTAATTTTAATAAAAATTAATTGTGAACTTAAAAATAAACTTTTTTTGAATCAATGGCAAAGTACGCAAAATATTTTAGACTGGTTTAAAAAAATCACCAATAAGCACTTAGTTTTTGATGTTAACGATTTTTACCCTTCCATAAAGGAATGCACCCTCAACAATGCTATGAATTTTGCTGACCATCATATCGTTATCAAAAGCGAAGACAAAGCATTAATAAAGCATGCAAGAAAATCTCTTATCTTCAACAACGATGAAGCATGGATTAAAAAAAGAGGTGGGTTGTTCGATGTAACAATGGGGACATTTGATGGTGCTGAAGTTTGCGAATTAATAGGTATTTTCATACTGTATCAAATTTCACAACATTATAATAAAGAAGATTTCGGCTTATATCGTGACGACGGTCTTGCTGTATTCAAGAACAAAAACGGTCAGCAAATGGAAAAAATCAAAAAGCACACAACACTCATTTTTTTAAAAAAAGACCTTCAAATCACCATTAAATCTAATTTAAAAATTGTTAACTACCTCGATGTTACGTTAAATCTAAGTAACGGTACGTTTCAACCATATTTTAAACCTGATAATCAAATAAGGTACATCCACTCTAATTCTAACCACCCTCCAAGCATAATAAAAGCAGTTCCTCGCAATATCGAACAAAGATTATCTTCCATGTCAATTAATGAAAATTTCTTCAAAAAGGCTATTCCACCGTATGAAGAGGCTTTAAAAAAATCGGGATACAAATCGAACCTTACCTACCAACCACAAATAATCTCAAGTCAAAATCAACAAAAAAAGCAACGTAAACGTAATATTATTTGGTATAACCCTCCGTTCAGCTTAAACGTCAAAACAAAAATAGGAAACCGTTTTCTAGCCCTTATTGACTTACATTTTCCAGCCGGTCACAAGCTACATAAAATATTCAACCGAAATTCTATTAAGATTAGCTACAGTTGCATGCCTAACCTAAAATCTATCATAAATTCGCATAATTCCAAAATTTTACACAACAAAAATCAATTAAAAACCAACCAATGTAACTGCGTAGATAAAGCATTTTGCCCTTTGAACAATCAATGTTTATCTAACAATATTGTCTATCAAGCAACCGTAAGTTCCAGTCATCATGATCGTAATAAAAAAGTATATTTTGGCATTAGTAATACACCATTTAAACTAAGATACGCAAACCATCTCAAATCATTTGCATCAATTAAATATAGAAATGACACAGAACTATCTAAGGAAATATGGAGTTTAAAAGACCAAAACATAAAGCCCATTATAGAATGGAAAATTGTCAAACGTTGTAAACCTTACAATCTAGCAACAAAAATATGCCACCTTTGTCTCTACGAAAAATATGTAATTTTATCGCATAATGGAAAAAATCTACTGAATAAAAAAAACGAAATCGTATCTCAGTGTCGGCATTCAAAAAATTCCTATTATCTTTATTTGACACAGGGGACTAATAAACTATAACGGCTTTTTGTTTTTTGTTTTTTGATTTGTTTTTTACGTAGATTTGTTTATAACGTCAGATGTCATTCTACAGTAATTTTTACGTTTTTGTAACGGTTTGTTTACGTTTTTTGTTTGTATTAACGGCTGATGATTGCCTTCGGGCATGAAATATTAAGTCCCGCTAATCAGTTGTTTTTATTCATCTAAATATAATTATATATATATATATATATATATATATATATATATATATATATATATATATAATAGTAATAATAATAATAATAATAATAATAATAATAATAATAATAATAATAATAATAATAATAATAATAATATATATATATATATATATATATTTATTCATATATACATATAAACATTATTGTTGTAAATTACAATGTAATATATATATATATATATATATATATATATATATATATATATATCACTGCTTCAACTTTTTTTTAATATAAAAATTTGTTTTTAATCTTATGAGTATTTACTAATATATATATATATATATATATATATATATATATATATATATATATATATATATATATATATATATATATATATATATATATATATATATATATATACATATATATATATATATATATATATATATATATATATATATATATATATATATATATATATATGTATATATATATATATATATATATATATATATATATATATATATATATATATATATATATATATGTATATATATATATATATATATATATATATATATATATTTATATATATATGTATATATATATTTATCTATACATATATATATATATATATATATATATATATATATATATATATATATATATATATATATATATATATATATATATATATATATATATATATATATATATATATATATATATATATATATATATATATATATATATATATATATATATATATATATATATATATATATATATATATATATATATATATGTATATATATATATATATATATATATATATATGTATAGATAAATATATATATACATATATATATAAATATATATATATATATATATATATATATATATATATATACATATATATATATATATATATATATATATATATATATATATATATATATATATATATATATATATATTAGTAAATACTCATAAGATTAAAAACAAATTTTTATATTAAAAAAAAGTTGAAGCAGTGACCAGAATAATTTTTTATCGATGACTTTTTCTAAAAATTTTATTTTACGCTAAGTCTTGAAATAAAATAAAAAATTATTTATAGCGAATGTTTAAAATAAATGCTTTTTGTGTAAATTAACAAATAACATAGGCATGTATTTTTTAAATGTAAATTAACAAATAAAATAGGCATGTATTTTTTATGATGAATTTAAACATTTGAAACTATTTTTGCATGTCTTTCTAAAAGTCTTTTGAAAGATAATTTTTTTAAGTTACTTAAATTATGAATAAGCTAAACTAAATTTTCTGTTGCAATGGAATTTAATTGCTTATTTTTTTTTTTCGTTTCTTTTTTTACAAAGATTTGTTTAAAACAATTTTTAAAACAATTTTTAAAACAATTTTTTGCAACTTTTAAAAAAAAAAAATGTTTATACAATTTAAAAATAATATATATAACACTTTTTAATAATTTAAATAAAGTTTCTTCTTTCATTAAACAATCATTAGGAGTAATTTGTAAAAGCATTTTGCGTAACTTTAATAAAATGTTTCAAAAAATAAGTTTTAAATTAATTTATTTCAAGCGGATTCACAAACATAACAAAAAGTAAATTTCGCTACAAAATTAAGTTTTTTGAGTTTTATTTTAGTGCTTATATATTTTCTTTTTCGTAAGGAAATGTTTTCTTTTTTCATTATTTTTTTAAATTTCCTTCCTATTTTAAGTTTATCAAGCTTTTTTTTTCAGCGCATTTCTAAAATGTTTAAAAATCATCTAAAAAGTCTTGGCCAAGTTGTCAAAAAATAAAATCATTTGCATAGTCAGCAATAGTGCTCAATTGCTTGTCATTCCTGTCCGAGCCTGACATCTAAAATGGCATCGATCGCTGATGATACTACTATTTATTTTTGTCTTGGGAAGAAGTCAACACTCTCTGGTTGCTTAGAGGGGGCAATTGAGCTTGAAAAGTATCTCACTTCTGCTACAGCATGGGGTAAAACTCAATTTTTTTCTGCTAATTGTTGTCGCAATTATCTAGATATTCCTATATTTATAAATGGTAATGTACTCGATGAGTCATCTACCCTTTATCTTTTCGGATTAATTCTCACTTTCTTGGAAACCATATATCAAATCAATTGCAAAATTAGCAGCATTAGCCAAGTGCAAAAACGGATTGTAAACATAGTTGGACCTTCTCTTACAGCCAACCTATAACCTTTACCATATTGTTGTAATGTTGCTTCTTTTTCTCTTTTCTATTCTAAAAATTTTTATTCGTCTAGTTTTTTTCCTCGAATATCAGTTCTTTTGAATTCGCTTCCTTCATCTTGTTTTCCTGATTCTTATAACTTGCAATCTTTTATGTCGTCTGTCAATTGTTATCTTGCTCTATAAATTTCATCTTTTTTTTCCCAGTTACTTCCATATCTAATAGTGGTTGCTTGCGGCATTTTTGAAAGTGAAGATGATAATTTTTTTTATTTTACTCGGTATCTAAATTTAGTTTTCAAAATTAATTGCAAAGTATTTTTTAGCAGAGTAGTAGAAGCATTTAGTAGAAGCAAATGTTTATGCTAGATAAATTTTTTTTTTTAAACACATTTTTATTTACTTTAATTTAAATTTATCTAATCAAAATTTAAATTGCATAAATTTAACATAAAGTTGCGTAACTATATAAGCAAAGAATGACTTCTAGTTTTTAGGTTTTTCAATTTATTTTAAAATGTTATAAATAGAAGGCTAACCACAAAAAAAAAAAGTAAAAACTGATTTATTTCTGAAACTTTAGTAAAAAAAATTAATTAAGAATAAATGGTTTAACAAAAAATATAGAATTTTAGACCCTCTAATAGTTGTTGAGAAAAAGGTTTTACAGATGAAACAAATTAAATGTTAAACGGCAACTGTGCTATTAATTGTGAGCTGATGTAATTACATCTGAAAAAAAAACAATATAATTTAACAAATGCAAATTTGAATATAAATATTACACAATTACACTTAATGTTGTAGTAGAATTAGTAAAAAAAAAAAAAAAATTATTTTGAAACACAAATAAGCAGTGTATTTTTTTAATCTTCTGTATAAAATACCGTGTAATATCACTATAACAATGACAATATGGTCAAGTTCGCAAAATTGTTTATAAAAGAAAAGCATTATTGTAACTAAGATGTAAAAGTATAAAACTTTTTTTTAAATGCCCATTAAAATGCAAATGTTTTTAATTAGATTGGACAAACTGATTGGTTTCTTAAATAAAAAAATCCGTTTTTAAAAAAAATTCTAATATGAAAAAATTAATTGAGGATATTCTTGTAAATAAACATGCATTATTTAAATAGATGTAATTACATATGTAGTTTTCCAGAATATAATTACTTCTGGAAAAAATATTAACTAATAATGCATTATTTTAACCAGATGTAGTAACATATAGGAATTTTTTCAGAAATAATTACATCTGGATAAAATTCTTCCAGATAATATTGTCCTTTTTTTTAAAAAATATCTTCGCTTCCAACAAGGGTGCAAGCAACCACTAGTTAGTGTTGGAAGTAAGAGTTCTTCCTAGAAGATGAAGGGAAGATGACTCATCAAGTACATTATCGTTAATAAATATAGGAAGGTCTAAATTATTGCGATAACGATTGGCTGAAAAAAATTGAGTTTTTTCTGAATTAAAGTTCACCACCCACTATGAGCCCCATGCTGTAGCAGAATTGAGATCCATTTCAAGCTACAATGCCCACTTCAAGCAATCAGAGAGTGTTGGTTTCTTATCATGACAAGAATAAATGGTAGTATCATCATCGAAAAATACCACCTTAGATGTGAGAATATCTGAAAGATTGCTTATGTAAATTAAAAAGAGTATAGGGTCAAGGATTGAACCTTGAGGAACCAAGTTGAGTGCTGTCCATCAAGTACAACTTTTATACTACAATTAGAAAGGAAGGATTCAATAATCTTAAAGATGTCATCAGGTACATTGTAAGAAGAAAGCTTATGGAGAAGACCAGCATGCCAAACTTTATCAAACGCTTTAGAAATGTAAAGAGCGATGGTCTTAACTTCTCCACCTTTATCTAATACGCAATAAAACTTATCGGTTATTACTGTTAGCAAATCAGCCATAGAACAAGAAGATTAAAATCCATATTGATGATCAGAAAGTAAGTTATTAGATTCAAGATGAGAGATTAAGTGTTTGTTAATTTAAGATTCAAAAACCTTGCTTATGATAGGAAAGAAACTAATGGGACGGTAGTTAGACGAATCAGATCGCTCTCCAGCATTTTTAAAAATAGGGATAACAGATACTGCTTTCCAGCAGGCTGGAAAACAAGACTCTGATAAGCACTTGTTGAATAGTTTTGAAAGGATAGTTGAAAGCTCCAGAGAACACTTCTGTAGAACGCAACTAGTGAAACCAAGTAGCAACGTGAAACCAAGTGAAACGCAAGTAATGAAACCAAGGTAGAACGCAACTAGTGAAACCAAGAGATAATATTGATGAAAAGTTCTTAGCAAATAATTAAGCTTTGTCTTTAGGTAGTCTGAACCATACAAAAGAGGTAGACTTACAGACTTGCTCTTATTATTGATACTATTAAAAATTCTCCAGAAGTCACGAAAGCCTAATTTTTATTATGAAATATAAGATTTCATGACCTGAGAATAACGGCTTTTGCGTTAGACAAAACCTTTTTACAATGGTCTGTTTTCTGGAAAATTGTTTAGCTGATAGATATGGAAGTAATGGTTTCGATTGGCAATGGCAGCAGCACAATGTGAGGAAAACCATGGAGAAGAGTGAGAATGGCTTGGCTCTAGTGACTGACACTAGAGCCAAGCCATTCAATGTAATGAACATTAAAGTCACCGACAACAACGATGGATAAAGAGAGAGGGCTTGGTCAATATGATTAGAAATAACATTTAGAAGAGTGCAGTCTTGAAATGAAGGAGAGTGATATAGAACAAAGAGAAAGGTGATAGAGTGAAGTGGTGTTAAACAAAAGCACATAAAAGAGTAGTCTGTGGATTCAAACCTAGTTTCTCAACAAAAGGGTGAATTCTTGCAAATGTAAATGCCTATGCCAAGCATGTGACTATTGGAGTCTTTACAAATTAAAGGAAGATAATCATTAACACTAAGACCACATGATGAGACAGTTGAACTCAAATTAGTCTTACAAAGAGCAAGAAGGTCTGGTGAACTTCGCAAGAGATAAGACTCAACAGAAGAAAAGTTACTTCAAAGACCACGAATATATATGAATGATAGGCTTAGAAAACTTGGTGATGACAGTGGTTTTTTGTGTTTTATAGTTTTTGTTACTTTATTCATTTTTAAATTTGTTTCAGAATTTGACTTGAAACATAGATAATACTCAATACACTTTTAAATAGCCCAAGCAATTGTCTCATTACTATTAATAAACCCTAAGCCGTAACAAAGAGCTCCAATGCGGCCTAGGCAATGCACACCTAAAGTACAAACAGGGATATCATCCATGCGCAACATGTCACTGTTAGTAATTTTTTTATTTTTATTATATTTTTTAGCTGTTGATGGAATCAGCCTCTCTGAGAGCTACCACAGAGTTCGAGAAACCTAACTACCAGCCTGCCTCAGAATCATAAAACTGAGTTTTAGAGCTGTACCCTCATTAGGAGATAATAACTTAAATTAACTCTCGATAAAAATACTAATCTGCCCAAGATTAGTATCTTTATCAAGACACCATTTCTAGCATTTACTCAACCAAGAGCCCCAAGGCAGGAGGTGTTTTATTTCAGAGTTGGCATCTCCTAGCTCTTGCCTAAAAAGGTGTATCCTACAAGGCAGCAGAACATGAAGTAGATTGTACAGGGTTACATGTTACCAGTAGCAGGATAAACTAGGCCTGACAGGAACTTAACAAAAGTTGTCATTTGGAGAAAATTTACATTTTCCTAAAGATGTTATACAGGGTCGTTGAATTTTCAGATGATATTGCACAAATGTTGTTAGAGTAAAAAAAAAATACTGATGATCTTGGACAAAAGTGTACAAATGATATTGGACTGCAGATGTTGTTGGACAGACGTAGTAATCTTTTACCTGTTGTTGTACTCTATATAGGAAAATGTCTTAGTATCTTCAATTGCATATTTTTTCTTGGGCTTTCCCTTGCAAAAGGCTTATATAAAATTTTGGAATAAAAAAATATTGCTAGGTTTAATACCGATTTAACTGAAAAAAAAAAGGTTTAAAAATATTTTTAGACATTTTTTTAGAATTTTTTCAGTTTTAAAATCTTATAGAATCTTAAATCTTATAGATTATTTTACTAGGTATAGTCTATGGTTATTTAATTTTTTTCGAATTTTTTCTTATTTTGTTTTGTGGTTATTTTTATTATTTAGAAGACTTCAAAACACAAGGATATTACTGGAAGACTTCAAAACATAAGGATATTACTTAGTTAGTATTGCGTGGGTTCTATCTTCTCAATTAATACATAAATGATTTTTTAAAGACAGTTCTGCTTTATATGTGTTATTGTTATTTGATACATGCCAATAATCCAAAAATTATTTTGCATAATGATTTAAGGATCGTTGACACGTTAATGTGAAAGATTTAATCTTGATTTGTCTTGAAAAGGTTATAATGTGCTTGGCTATTTAGTTCAACAATTTTTAATGCTGATGATTAAATGATAAAAAAACTTATTTATATTTAACAAATTGTTCACTGTTGTTAAGAAATATGTTATAAATTATTTTTTTGATGAACTAAAGTAGTTTTATATATGCATTTGTATTACTTAGCTTGAATATTTAATTATTTTTATTACAGATTGATTGGTAATAACCTTTATTATTTTATTTGATGTTCTGTATACTGTTATGCAGTTTTTAAACCACTTTAGTAATAAATAGTTTTCAATACATAATTTACTGCCGTCTATAGGTAAATTTTATTTGAGTTTATTTCTTTAAGAATTTTATATAAATCAACAGAGATTGGTTGCAGGAAAAGTCTAACAGTATAGTAGATTGAGTTAACATGCATATCATCCCAGCTATCACAATACAATGGGTCGAACATCGGAACCAATGCTTTGCAAGTATACTTTGTTAACCTAACGTGGTGTGCTAGCTGGGATCCCCAAAACACGTTTCAAATAACTTTTTTTGCGAGTAACCTAATAATAATGAATGTAAACAGCTCGAAAAAAAAAGAGAAAACAAAATGTAAAGTTTTGAATCAAAATTATTTTTAAACAGCTTCACGATTTCAACTTTTGTACACGTGTGAAAGAATCGCCTGAATAACTTAGATGAGATCGATTGGACATCTTTCAACGTTCCGATTTTCTGTTTTTGGTATGTATTTAAATCGAAATTTTGTTTTTTTACCAAAATTTATAAAATGTAACGAAACCGAAATTTCGGTATAGCTTCAAATTGAAATTTCGGCCGAAACAGAATTTCGGTCGATCGCTACTCAATTAGATTCACTTTCAATTACTCAGACAAGAGGGTGCCTATTTTTAAAATTTGGTCTGGGTTTTATTAAAAAAGCGAAACCTGGATTTGCTCACTGCAATAAAGTGTCGACCGTACCGGTCTAATTAAAGTTTTTTTAAATGAGTAAAAATCTTTATAAAAAAGTAATAATTGCATCTTTTAAACAAGAGGTTTTTAAATATGCATCAGAAAAAGTCTACCATAAAAGCTTGATTATTATTCACATTAGTAAATGGAGAATAGTGTGAAAACATATGCAAGTGTAATATGCAGCTTTACAACTTATTTATAATTAAGATTAGATAGTTATTTACAACTTATTTATAATTAAGATTAGGTAATAATGGATATTCATTTATTCTCGTCATCAAAAAAGCTATAATTTCTTTTTTTTTTAAATTAGCTATGATAATAAATAATGACTTTCCTTTTTAAAAAAATTTAAAAATATAGTTTTGAACATAAAAATTAAAAGCTGATAAATGTTTACTTGTTAGACATAATTTATATTAAGCTTTTTAAATAGCTCTTGGGAATATGCAAATCTTTTGGATTGGGTCAGAATTCTAACTACTGCTCAACGGCTGCTTAAAAATTAATAAATTACAAAAATTAATTATTAAAGACGTTCAAATAACGTACTGAAATCACGTCTTGGCGTGTTTTTAGATAACCTTAGTAAGTTATTGGGACGCCTTTTATTTGACTTTATC
Organism: Hydra vulgaris; assembly: GCF_022113875.1. Classification (NCBI taxonomy): domain Eukaryota; kingdom Metazoa; phylum Cnidaria; class Hydrozoa; order Anthoathecata; family Hydridae; genus Hydra; species Hydra vulgaris. Next base: position 28,591,619 of record NC_061167.1, read on the forward strand.
AAAACATCTTTAACATCGTAATGAAGCCTTGATTTTATGACGTTCGGAACTTATGCTAAATAGCAAATGGAAGCGATGTTTTTTTAGGTCGTCATTAAGAAGATATCTTTGAGACGTCCATAAGTCGTGTTTTCAGACGAATTAAAAAAGTAAGGGATCGTCCATAAATTTAAAAAACGCTAAATTTCACTTATAAACAAAATAAAAATAGGTAAAAGGTTTTTTTCTCGCAGAGCCTTAAGTTAAATAAAATATCAAAACAACGCATAAGTATAATGAAAATCGCCGCGTAAAAGAGCTTAAGATCTCCTACTTCTGTTTTTTAAATAAATTTAGCGTTGCGTAATGGAAAATAGGGGTGCAAAAAAAAAAAAAAAAGAAACTCAACCTTCTATCAACTTTCAGGTTTTAATGGATTAAAACCTGAAAGTTGATAGAAAGTTGATACCTACATGTAAAATTATTTAGTTTTTTCTTTCTCATGAACAATTTGTAAAAATGGAGTTACATCGTTTTTGCACCCAAATCTTTAGTTGTTTGATAACTTCATTTTATTTCCTTATAACGCCACAGCATTTCTTAAAAATACCAGCAACAACAACAAAAAAAAAAATTAAACCAAATAAACGTTTTAAAATATTTATTTTCGATAATTTTAAAAGAATTTTTATAAATTAAACTTCTTGTTCCTCCTCTAAACGTCTAGTTCTTCCTTAAAGAAACAATTCTTTGAACAAATGACATCCTTTGCCCTCTTTTCATCCAGGTACATGTTTTAGTGTATTTGCTATCACAAGTTGACAGTCTTTTTTGCTGTAGTAATCGACTAAACAGTCTTAAACGTAAAATATTTTTAAATTATAATATAAAGTATTCAAAACTTTATAAAAAAAAATTACAATAAAAATAAAAGTCATAACAATAACTATAACCTTACAGGTGGCTCATAGGTTAAGAAACACTTATAATCAAAATTTTGCTTTTTATTTTTTTAATCTTATTTAAAATTTATTCTAGATTCAGAAAATATTTTATAATATTTTATATTATAAAATATTAGAAAATATTTATAAAATTAATCTATAAAAATATAAAATTAATCAATATTTTATGTAAAATTCATTTCTGGAACGTACAGGCTTTTAAGCATCTATAAGCAGCACCTTTTTTTTGAACTAAAACTTGAGCCAATGCACCAGAGTTCAAAAATATGCGTTTCTGGTATAAAACGATATTACTCCAGAAGTTTCAATGGATTTAGTTCATATAATGATTTTAACAAAAATAAAATTTAAAAAATCTAAAAAAAAAAAAGTGGACATTATTAACCCCTGAAGCACACTTGATAAGCAATTAAAACTTATTAATTTTGTAACTAGGATCCAGTATTTCAAGATGTAGGTTGATTGTTCTTCTACTTTGCTACATAACTTTGGATGTTTCTTTCAGGATGCTTAAAGTCAAAACATTAGTTGCAGCATTTGGATGCATGCTACAATTTTTATACTTGTTCAATTAAACTAGTTGGCTTTAATTTGCAATGACTTTTTTATTAACTTATCTAAATAAACAAAATTTTCAGAAAAAGATAACTAATACTTTATGAGTGAAGAAGCAAAGCAAGTGATGATGGGTAGTAACATCAGTTGTCTGAAAAATCTCTTGAATTTTGAAAGTCTACCCAGGAAAAAAAAGTTCTATAGAATTTCTATAAACTTTTGAAACATATGACCTATAGAAAGTTTATAGAACTGCTATAGAATCTGTCTTAATTTCTATAGATATTCCTTGAATTTTTTTCTACTTTTTTTTACTATAGAAATAATGTTTTATAGCAATTTCTATAGAAATTAATAGACATTTTTTAGAAATACTATCGAAATTCTATAGCATTTCTATAGGCCATATGTTTTAAAAGTTTATAAAAATTCTATAGAACATTTTTCCTGGGTAGAACTACAAATAAAAAAATTAGAAAGAAATTCAAGTGTGATAATTTATATACCATAAAAACATTAAAAATCAAAAAAACATTTGTATTTAAAGAAAAAATAAATTCCTGATTGCACTGATAAACAATTAGAGCAGTTGCAAATGAAGGGTGAAAGTATCGGTTGCAAATTTAGAAACAGTGGATTAGTCATTAATGATGTTTCAATTTTTATTCAGATAGTCCAAAAACGGCACCAAAAATGCATAAAATTTGAATTTTTTTTTTTGGGTAGATTACCTAGTGTTGTCAGATGTCCAGCTTTTAAGAAGGAGAATAAATTAAAAATCTTTATTTTTAAAGTTTGATCCTTAAAATATATGAATTACCAACCTAAATCCTTTAAAACTTTTGAAGTCATATAAATTTAAACCTAAAACACATATTTATGAACTGTAGCACTAAATTATTTTCTCAATTCAAAAACAATAGCTAAAAAATTTATATCGTGCTTAACATGCTGATATATATACATATATATATATATATATATATATATATATATATATATATATATATATATATATAATATATATATATATATATATATATATATATATATATATATATATATATATATATATATATATACATACTGATTTTGAAAAAAATATTAAAAAATTTATATCGTGCTTAACATGCTGTATTTATATCGTGCTTAACATTAATTTATATCGTGCTTTATCGTACATTAATTTATATCGTGCTTAACATGCTGTATTATTATCGCTAAAAAATTTATATCATGCTTAACATGCTGATATATATACATATATATATATATATATATATATATATATATATATATATATATATATATATATATATATATATATATATATATATATACATACTGATTTTGAAAAAAATACAATTTTTTTGCCATTTGACAGCTATTTACTAGTTTTGCAGCCTAGAAAATAGTTAAAGTCTTGTAGCACTAGTGGTAAACTTAAATGCAACTAAATGTCTAATAAGCAAGGGAGGTATAGAAAATTGTCGAAAAAAGGCAAAATTATGTATTACTTGAATGGCTCCTAACACAAGTTAAATCTAACACGCTTTAACTTGATACTAATTATTAAATCAAATCATAAAAATAAATTAATTAATAAATAAAGTTATAATAATTACAACTTACTAACTAAATACTAACTTATAATAACTATATTGAAATTAAACTTATAATTAACTTAAAATTTCTATATTTCTATATATCAGGCTTTCACAGGAAGACGTGCGATTTCACGTCTTTATATGACCACGCAAGTTACATTTTGCTATGACGGTTTGATCTAATTCAAAAAACATTTTAGAAACGCGCTAAATAAAAAATATTCTAAAAAAGTGAAATTAATTACTTCATAACTTCTTAACTATTATTTTTTTTTTTTTTTTTAGTTTTTAAATGAGCGAGACGATTTTAAATAAAGTAACAATTTACTGAAAAAAAAGTTTTGTTTTTTAAATATAATTGACAGTTGACAGGCGCGGATCTAGGGTATAGCCGTTGTGGCTAAGGCTACACCTTAAAATATTCAACGAAATAAAAAACAGTATAATACTCCGACATATTTTCAAAATAAAAAAGATATAAATAATCAAGATAAGTTTATTTTTATTTGCTGTGTAAATTCGGCTTTAAAAGCGACTACTAAAAACTAAAAAACCGGAATTAAAAAAAAGATCGGTCATTGCATATCGGTTTGTGGCTGAGCCACAAACGACCTGATTTCACGGCATAAGCTGACTAAATTATTGTTTTTTTAAGGTAATGTATTTGTATTAAAAAGTCGTATGCCGTCAACACTTGTAGCCCGTGGCTAGATTGCTTTTTGCCTTGTGGCTGTACTTATTACCCAGACTTTTTATACCCAGCTATATTTATATAAGGAAAGCGCCGTTATTATTTTCTTAGTAAGTTGGTAATCATGGTGGATATGATTTGAAAAAAAACTGTTCCAAATGCTATTGATTCACATTCATAACATTAAATGTTGCGAAAAATATTGTTTACAAAACGAAATGGTTTGAATATCTCACCAGTTTAATTTCGTAGTTAAACTTTTGGCTTGAAAATGCCCTGATATAAATGTTTTTATGCCATATTTTAAAATGGATCAAGGTTTTGACAAAACTTTTGTAGCTTTAAGGTATATTTTTAACTATGTTTTCACGGACTATATTTGTAATAAAAATAAGTAGCCTTTTATAGCTGTAACTAGTTTACTTATATACAACTGTTTCTGTGCTTATTGTTTTAAAGTTCTTATAACATTTAACTAAAACATTATTACTTTATTAAACAGGTTATTAATACAAATAATAGTTTTGCCACAGAGCTATATAAACAATTTTTATTATTTTTTTGCTATAAATGTAAATAATGAAAATATTAGATTTTTATTTCTTCAAAAAAAATTTTAATCCTTCAAATCGAAGCTTTAATTAAAGAGGATCTTATAAGTTGATTTTATTGTTAATTAGAATCAAATATAATACAGTATTGGAGACTATAATATAAGAGTCTCTTGTATTATAGTCTTCAATATTGTATTATATTTGTATTTTAGAATATAATATTTCCTTCAACTCTTTCTTGAGAACTCTCTTGAAAAGAGTCCTCAAGAAAGAGTTGAAGGAAATATTTTTGAACTACCTAATTTTGGAATTTAAGCAGGTGACACTATCTTATAAGATCATCTAATATCTGTCTCTAAAAATGTTACATTATTTCTTAAACCGCACAAAAACAACTTATGGAACGTTGTAGAGAGGCTTTTAAGAAGATTCTTGTTTCTGAAATCAATAATAGTAAATACTATTCAGTTTTAGCTGATAAAGCATCTGATTGTGCCAATCTCAAACAGTAGTCTATTATTATAAGATATATAGGCAATAACTATAATACTCGTAAAAATTTCTTAAGGTTTGTTGACTGTCTTTAATTATTTAAATGTGCCCTTAGTCGGAAAATAAAGGTATGTTTAAATAATTATCTTTCTGTTGAAAAAGCAAAGCTAATCAATGTTTGTTTTACTTAATGGGTTTAAAAACAGAAAAGTCTAGGTATTTTTCTTTTAGTCTCCTCATAGTTGATGTTTGAATTTTATTTAAATGTAACTTTAGTTTTAACCAAAATTTGATGGATTGAATTTTTTATATTGCTACAATTGGTCTAATATTGCTTTTGAATTAGCTCTTTTTTTAAATGTAAAAAAATAAAAAAACTAGAAAATATGGAAAGCAAATCAATCATGATAATTACTCATCATCTGATTATTTTAAGCTTTCTATCACTTTACCTTTACTGGACCATCTTGTTAATGACTTATTAATTATATAAAATTTCAAACGGGAAGCAAGTTGGTTTATATGGGATGTTTGCAGTTACAATTGTCATGTTAAGCTACTTGAAAACTAACTAAGATTTGCAAATCTTTCAGGAATTTCTAGATATCTATCATTCCAACTCTGTATTCAACCATTATTTATGCAGAGTTGGATTATGGAAGCCGTTTTAAAAAGATTAGTCAAAACCTATATCTAGTATTTTATAAACGAAACTCATGACAATGATTTATTTCCCCAACATTCTTGAATATTTTAAAAGTTTAATTCTAGGTACAATACCAAGAGATTAAAAACTTATTCAAGAAGTAGAGTGTTAAAAAAGTCATTGAATGATCTAGCTTTAATGTCAATTTTTACCGAAATGGTTCTTGATAAAGACAGTGTTAACAAAAAATTTTCAGCTAATGGAGAGAGATGTTTAAAGTTGCTATTTAAGCCTTAAATTATTGGCTATGATTGAATAATAATTATATTTATATGTGAATAAAATAATTGAATCTCTCATATATTTACAATCATTTTTTTTGTTCTTTTCATTGTTTAATTTACTCTTAGAGCGTATTTTTTTTTTTTTTATAAATATTTATTAAGTAAATTTATTTTCTATTTTGTGTACATTTCATAATCCTTGACATCTAAAATGTAAAATGTTCTAAAAATTGTTCTAAACTAAATAATGTAAACCACTAAATAAAAAATTTAAATATGTGTTAATTTCATTTGAGTATGCTTCAAAATAAGTGCTCGATAATCATAAAAAACAAAGATGTTATAAATTAGCTTCCTGAGGATTCTATAGATAATGAGACTGTTCAAATCTTTTTTTTTTTAATATATATTTATATATAGTAATATACAACTTTAATATCTTAGTAATATATAAGTAAATATCTTTTGAATAAATCACGATATCATATTGTTAATGCAGTGAAAGTTGCATTTATTCTATTAGTAACAAAAATATAAAGGAAAGAATCCAGAATTGAAGAGCTAACTTTAGGCAGCATAACAACTTACATTTGGAGTGCAAAGTCCTATGGCTTACCTTCTAGTTGATGCACTTCTTTAAGTAAATTAGACATGTCTAAATTACGAACAGAATAGTCAAGGCAAATTTTATATTTTACCATTAATTATTTTACTAGAATCCATTAAAAATAAATGAAAAAAATATGTGCGCAAAAACTGAATTAAAAACGCTCAGATAAAAAAACTGTCTGGCGGCGTCTACATGACGTAATTGTTGGACGTCTTTTTGACGTAGACTAACCGATTTATTTAATAGTTGCAATTATGACGTAATTTTACAAATTTTAGCTACACCTATATAAAATCCTAGATCCGCCCCTGGTTGTATATATATTTTTAATTTAAAACATATAAATTGTTTAAGTGTTCATTTCTAAAATTTCTTTGGTGTCACTCCTTTGATCAGATTTGGTGTCACTCTTTTGATCAGATTTCTGTATGAATGACACCATCCTAATAAATCATTAACTTATTATTATATTAATATTAGTTATTATTATTATTTTTTCATTGTAATTATTGTAAAAATACTTATTATTACTATTACTATAATTTGTTTAATTATATTTTTATCTTATTTATTTGCTAAAATATCTTATATTTTTGCTATTATTACTATTATCATTATTATCAAAACTATTGTAAAATGATTTACGGCTTGTTGTTGTTGTTTCTAAAATAAATCTTATTAAAAAATAAAAAATTGTAACGTTTTTATAAACGATGACATACTACGACTACTAAAATCTCTTTAACGAATTTAAATATAAGAATGATTAAAGTTAATGCATTTAAAAAGATAAACAAAATTTTGTTAAAAAAAAATTAGTTTTAGAAAACCGTTACAATTTAATAAGTTTGATCTTAAATGCTTTTATATTATCGAAACGCTTTTAATGAAGTAAAAAAAAAACACCTCTAATTAATTAAAAAAAAAGTATTTATAAAATGTTTTTTTATTTTATTTATATAACTATGTATTTTTAATGAGAAACATTTAACTTTTGAACATATTAAACAAATAAAAAAAATATAAAAATGTTGAAACAAAGATTGAAAAGGTTTTTTAATACGTAAATTAAATAGACTAAGCATTTTAGTATGATGAGTTTTGTTGTAGTTGCGTTATATATATATATATTTATTTTTTTGTGTTTTTGCTTAAACTAAGTATTTATTTTTTTTTAATTTTCTCTTTCGTTAATATTTATTATTTTTTTTTAATTTTTTTTTCAGATAAGTTTAATGGTTGTAACTGAAAAATCAGTATTTACACATTGATTTTTTTTTTTACAAAAAAGAGACAAATTCAAAGCTTGACTTTGAACTTGTTTATTTCTGTCAAATCAATCTGTTAACAGTTTATATCTTGTGTTAGTAAATGGTTATAGCATAGACATACAATAGCTTATGTATTTTTTTTTTTTTTTGTACCCAAAAATATTGCCCTTTGACTCAAGTCAAGCTTGTTGTCACAGGTTGGCATTTTTATTTTAAAACAAGAATTTGAACAATTGAAAAAAGTTATTATTACATCCACTGGAGACTTCAAGGCATTTCACAACAATGGGACAAAGAAATACATATGCAATATTGATTGAAGAAAGCTTAAAAAACATTTAAAAGAGAAACCTTTTTATCTGAAAAATGTTTCCACAGACAGTGGAAACACTTTAGAGATTATTTCGAAACTATTAGAAGTAATCTCTGTAATGAAATGTTTTAAATGATTTTTTTCTGAAATGCTATTATTAATATCAGTTAAAATAAAAAATAATCAATTTTTTAAAATTATATTTTTTTGACATAAAAACAAATAAATACTTAACACAGCTTATAAAAAGTTACATACAGTTATTAAATTGTTGTTGCTCACATAAAAAATGTTTTTTATTGTAAGCTGAACTATATTAAACTCATTCTTAAATTCAAATTCGTACAATCTTTTAATAATCAACAACATTATAACATATTACTTTTTTTTTGTCTATATAACTCATCAAGTCGCCAAAAAAAGCCAAAAATTAAATTCAAAACAAAAGAAAGTGTAAAATATGCGCATGCATTAATTTTTACCCGCAGAAGCAATTTATTAACCTTTAGAGAGGCTGAATTTTCAGCCGAAGAAGACTCGAGTTTTTTATATTTATCTACTTTCATAATCCCTTCAACTGTATAATAAAGGTTGTGCTTTTATCACTCATAACTGACCACCAGGGTTTTTTTTTATTGTCTCCATAACACATTTTTGCTTATACATTATTTTTTTACTATGTCTAAAAAAAAGAAAAAATTATCAGTCAATTTTTTCAATTGGAAAAGTACAGCTTAAAAAAATGAAAATTATAAGATAAAATCTCTTATGAATATCTTAAATATTCAGATTGGTTTTACTGCTATATAAGTTTTGGTTTTATTTCAGGTTTGCAGCATTTGAACCCCAGTTTTGCTATAAGATGTCTTGTAATTCAATTAGAAATCATTACACCTGCTTTATATGGTTTTAAGTATTATTTATTATTATTATTATTTTAATTATATAATATATAAAATAATAATAAAAAAAATAATTATATTAAGCATTATATGGTTTTAAGTAAGTGTTTTCGTACTTTTTCTTCGGTTTTCAACACAAGTTTTACAAATTGTTTGTAGTAATGCGTGGTCTTCCACATTTTTCACGGTATTTACATTAAATTTTATAAAAGAAGTTTACGTTCAAGGATGTTTGAAAACAATATAAAGTTACACTTTACAACATAAAAATGATTTTAAGTCAAAAAAGAAAAATTCTTTTAATTGTTTTAGTTATTTTTCAAAAAAGATTGCAAATATGTTGACTTGTCGATTGTTTTTTTTTGCAAAATAAGCATGCAAAAATAATCAATTAACAAAATATTATTCAAAAACTAAAGTTCCGTTACATTATTAAATATTGCCTCCTTTTTATATTACTAAAAATGAAAAAAAATAGATAATAATATTACAAAGAAATCACTCTTTTTTTACAAAAGTTTTTTTCAAAAAAACTAAGAAATGGCCGATGCTATTCGCATGGCCGCCGTGTTCTAATTCTAAAAAGGCTATTCACACATCCACCGTGTTCCAGTTCTTAAAAGGCTATTCGCACGGCTTCTTGCAATTCTAAAAAAGCTGTTAGCCTTTTAGAATTGCACGGCCTACATTTAATATGAAATAGATGAAAATAAAAATTAATGTTTTATAAAAATAGGTTCAAATTCTGATAAGCTTTCATCAAACCATAGTTTTTAAACGATGATTTGAGAGTCCATGATGAGTCCATGATGCATTCTCAACCCGCTCGTAATACTAATTTTCAAACATACAAAAACTTTTTACCCGTTGCAGTTATTGAAGTTCACTTATTGAAATGAAATTACCTACAATAATCAAAACATGATCATTTAAATAATTTTGTTTATTCAAGTGCCTATTTTTGGCAGTTTTTGATCTAAGTCTTAATGGCTATTTGACAACATAATTTGTTTTTAGTGAAATCTGTTACAGTAGGCTTTAAAACTTAGCTGATAAGTATGATTTTTAAACATTTCGGAATGGCGAGTGCTGGTTTACTTGAAGAAGGGAATCAGAAAAAATAATTAATTTTTCAATTGTTTATAAAATTTTCTATCAAAACTGGTGAATCAAAGATGTTGATATTATATATTATAAGTTTGGATTTGTTATGTATTGTAAGTTTTTGGCAAATGTCTTCTCCTCAATTCGTATTTGGTTTCTTTTCTAACAAATAAATATATTTTATTACCAGTTAATAAATGTCTAAAACCCCAATTAATTCTATAAAATCTATAGGAAATGAAATGATTACAAATAACGTTTAAACTAATATTTTATTTATGTAAAACTTTATAAAAAACAAAATGACTTGGAAAAAAAATAGAACAAGCTGGTAACAGTAAAAAAAAAAAATATAAATCATCAAACAAAAATAACTTATAGGAAAATAATATAAAAAGCTTAAAACTAATATTTTACTTACAATTTCATGGTGAGTAGTTTTTACTTATCATCACAAAATTTACATTACCACCATTCATTATTTCTTTTTATCCACAGATATTTCCTCTGGCAATAACAGACATGACTGGTCGTAACACTCCTTACAACTGGAGAATTCAATCGCCCTCTTTTTGTTGTTTTTGTGAAGTCTGCAAATGCAATAAATGTTTATTTTTGATATATTATATGCCTTTTAAATTGAATTTATCATTATTTTTTTATGTGGAAATTGTGAAATATGGCCTTTTGTATAAGCAGTCTTCCAAATGTCTTCGCTTGAGGTATTGGTAATACTCAAGGTTAATTGGATTTTTTCCTAGGCAAAGTGATGATGCATAGGCTATTGCAAACAGACCACAGGCTACCCCACCATTTAGCTTAGGAATGTTTCTAATTCTTTGTCCTTTTTTTCTGTTATTATAATCGCTGCATACACATATGTGTCAAACATACACACATGTGTCAAACATACACACATGTATCAAACATACACACATGAGTCAAACATACACACATGTGTCAAATATACACACATGAGTCAAACATACACACATGAGTCAAATATACACACATAAGTCAAACATAATTACTAGAAGTTACAAAAAAATCATATACATCTATTTCATAATTATTACTCATTACATTTGATACTGTAACCCAGTGCAAGTTTGCATACTGTAGTTTTTGTACAAACTTTGCTTTGAATATATCAAACTGAAGTTTGATTCCTAGTTAGGGATCCTGAAATCTATGGATATCAGAATGTTGTTTTGTTATAGACTTTAAACTGCATTAATGCGATTACATTTCACTATCTCTTAGTACTGCTGACTCCTATATTTTTAAGGCGATTGTATTACAACGATTCCTGATATGAGAATCAAAAACATCAAGAGTTCCTTTGATTTTTTGTGAAGTATGTCATCTCTATCTTCACCATTCTTGCGTTTCTTTTTTATAACTTTAGATCTTCGGTGAACAGGTGGAGATTATGGTAATTTTATGCTGTTTATTTGCTGAAGCATGTTGGAGCAAGATCCTGTTCTAATGATATCAGTTTCTAGAATTTATATTATAATAAAGATTGCAAGAATATTCATCGGTGTTACCTTCTGATTGCTTTTGTTCATGATTATTTGTCGATAGTAATATGTTTTCTTGATCATTTCGCATTTCAGAAATATGAGAAAAGCAACTTGTTAATTTGTTAATTAAAGGAGGTTGGGATTTTCCCAAGCCTGAAACTAATTCATTTATTGTTTTGCTAAACAAATTCTTTGTTTGAATCTCGTGATTTGTTGTTGTAGTATAAGAATCGTGTCCCAGCATCATAATTGTTTCGGGCCACAATTTGGACCACATACTAAAAAGTAGATTCAATGTTTCTATTTTTTCTGTGAACTCTTTTGCGTCTAAGGATAAAACAGTAATAACCAAAGACTTGCATACAACCATCACATCTCTGTACTTTTCTTCTTTAGACTTTAAGTGTTTTTTTTTTGTGATTGGATACTATTCTGTTTTTTACCTGGTCAAATTTCCCTTTAAATGCATCTTTACTACAATAACCTATTATTTTGTGCAAAGTATTTAAACATTTATGTATGTATGTATATATGTATGTATGTATGTATGTATGTATGTATGTATGTATGTATGTATGTATGTATGTATGTATGTATGTATGTATGTATGTATGTATGTATGTATGTATGTATGTATGTATGTATGTATGTATGTATGTATGTATGTATGTATGTATGTATGTATGTATGTATGTATGTATGTATATATGTATGTATGTATGTATGTATGTATGTATGTATGTATGTATGTATGTATGTATGTATGTATGTATGTATGTATGTATGTATGTATGTATGTATGTATGTATGCGTGTATGTATGTATGTATGTATGTATGTATATTTTCAGTTTTGCTAATACTAATATTTTAAAAATTACAAAATAACTATGAAGCCGAGCTGATTGAGTTTCATAGTTATCTGGTAATACGTAAGACTCTAACGATGACAGGTAATATGTAAGGCACTAACGATCTGGTAATACGTAAGACACTAGCGTTGGTGTAAAAATGTAAACACGATCGACTTGGCGTGGATATGGGCCAAAAGACATCAAAGTAGGACATACTTCTTTCTTGTTAGCATAAAAAAACATATTTCTACTTATATTACAGTTTCTATTTAATAATAGTTTTTGCTTAATCGTTTTGTTATACATAAAAAAAGCATTGTTTTTCAACAAATATTTGCTAATAACATAGAGGCTGATATTTCATTAACACAGGGGTATCTTTTCTGTTGAAGGCATGGTGATATTAAAATCATCATTATCAAACATTCCTTTACCACAATAAATCCAAATATTTTATCTGATACCATTATATGCGGTCAATTCGTTAAACTTTATACCAATACTGGCTTGGTTTGTTTTTTTATACTATTTAACAAAAGATTTTTCGACATGCTGACTTTTATTTGGTTCATACACTGTTTTAAATTTATTTTTCAAAATTTCAATAAGTGGGCTCACTGAAGATCACATTTTTTTATCATTAATATTGTATCTGAAAAGTAAGTAAAATCTTTTTCGCCTAAAAACTTCTGAAAAGATAGGTGAGTGAAGCAAGGCATGAGTTGACCAATTGACTAATTGGGGTTTATATACAATTCCCATTAAGAAAAGTACACTATTTCCCATTAAGAAAAGTACAAATATTTCTTAATTCCCATTAAGAAATATTTTTATTTCTGAAATATCTGTTTCTTTTCGACTAGAAAAACAGGTATTATCATACTCGTAGTTAAGTATAAACTGTCAAAATCAATAGTTTTGTCACAAATATACAAATCAAAAAATTTATACATACTTCTTTATCGCCTAATTCTTGATTTTATACCCTCGTTATATGAAGCAATACGATATATTATTTTCTAGCCATCTTTTATATATTTACGTCTTTATAATAAAATATTTGTAAATTACGATTTTATAAAAATGGTACTCGGTAATAAGACATTATGCCTTCTTCTTGCTCCAGCTATTTATTTTATTGTATATGTACGAGGTGTGAAAATTATTAGACTCAACTAGGTTTTTTTTAATGAAAATAGTTTTTATATTATAAAAGGAGTTTATTGATCAATTTAAAGTTACATTAATACTTTGTATGCATGTCGTTAGGCTTAAGTTTCTATACGCTTTGGAATACTTTCTACAAGAACTGGACATTTATTTTTTATTTCCTTATCATGGTGCCATATTTTGATAAGTTGTTCATTTATTTAAACTTTTGTGGTCATGCTGGTTTTCTTCACCTCTTCCTAACAACCGTCCATAAATTCTCTATGGGGTTCATATCTGGGCTGGTCCCTGGCCTGGTACACTAACATGGTTTCCTATCAAAACCTTTGTCACTGGCTTGGCTTTATGGCATGGTGAAACCAGTCTCTCTTGGGGAAGCAGTCTTGCTTCCAAAGCTTTCTTATACTGGTGCTAATTCATTGTGCCTTCAACAATATATAAACGCCCTGTGCCCGTGGCTGAGATGATACGCCACACCATAACTGTGGTAGGATGCTTCACAGTCTGAATAACACAAGTCTCAGAAAACTCTTTGTTTGAGGATCTTCTCACATATTGACTGTTTTCATCACATTTTGAACACATGGATTTATCAGAGAAGCAGACCTGTAATCAGATAATATATAAGACTTCAATAACACAGCTGAGTATTGATATGAATTGGCAGACGAGTAATGAAAAGATCTTGAAAAGTGACGTTTAAGTGTGAAAGAAAAAGAAACATGAGTTGGTTGGTGTAAGGGTAGAAATTTTTTTTTAAAGAAACATGTGTAAGAAAAACTATTGAAATGTTTAAATTACTCACGTTACTCCAAAGCGAGATTTAACCTCATTGGCCCAGTTAACCCTTTTTTTAACCATTGCCATTGTTATTTTGTCTTTCTTTCTTGGCCGACGTGCTGAAAGACCTGCATTAATAAGCCTCCTCCTAATCGTAGAACTGCAAACATCAACCCTATACTTCTCCAAGGACTTTTTTAAGTCTTCACTAGTGGCTCTTCTATTTACTTTAGCTATATGGATAAGTTTGTGTGGCTCAATTTGGACTTGGATCCATAATTTCCTTGTCGTGCAGAATTGTAATCTTGCCCATTTTTAATAGCCTAGCTGATACGGCTTACAGATTTTTGTGAAATTTGTAGTCTTGAAGCTATTTCTCGTTGTGAATACGTTTTTTCTTCAAGCAACTTAAAATGGAAGTTATAGCAAATAAATATTAATATGTTAATGGTTAACCATAATGATTTAATTAAAATCACCTTCAGCTTTTGTTTTGGTGAAAGTACATCGATGAATGTATTTGCAGTAAAAATTCTTCTTACGACGGCTGATTGACCACCTTTATGTTTATAGCAGTGTTGACAACCCACCAAGCTTATGCATGGTTACCAAGTTACTAAAGGCTAAAGGCATGCATACAAAGTATTAATGTAACTTTAAATTGTTCAATAAATTCCTTTTAGAAAACAAAAGCTATTTTTATTAAAAAAAACTTAGTTGAGCCTAATAATTTTCACACCGCTGTATGTATATGAAAGTTGTATTTATAGTAAAAGGCAAAATAAACTAATTTTGTGAAAAAATAAAATGTTTTAAGTCAACATGCTTTTAGTCAACATGCTTTAAGTCAACATGCTTTAAGTCAATATACTTTAAATCAATATGCTTTAAGTCAACATGCATTAAGTCAACATGCTTCAAGTCAACATGCTTAAAGACAACATTAGCTATATGACAAAAAAAACTTTTTTTTTCAAAATTTTAGTTTTCCTGATGTTGCATTTGATGAACTTTTACGAATAGACTGTTTTGAGGTTTATTTCATTGGATCACAAAAAAACCTCCCGCACCTAGCACCTCACCACTCTTAACTTTTTCTATTTTTCACTTGATTTTGTTCCCAGTTCTTACTTCCTTATGCTTGACTATGCTTGACTATGCTTGAATATAACTACAAATTGGAGAGCGTCAAACAGTTTAAAAAGTTAATTAACATAGAATGAAAAAGTTTGATAGTTTTAAATTGTTTTTATGTTATGTAACTAAATTTTGAATAACAAATTTTAACGACTGTTTTTCAAATTAATGCGCGTTTGTTGTTGTTTGTTGTTGAATATTTTTTAATGTTCGCGCGATTAAAATAGTGAGTAGAAGTATTTAAAAAGTTTTTTCATTATTTGCAGTATTAATTTGCAAGATCTGCTGTTTAGTGCTTCTTTTTGAAAATATGTCCTTTAAAAGTAAAAAGTCAAAATCAGCAGTGGAAGCAGCTGGTGAAATATGGACACAAAATTTGAAATCAAGCACGAAGCGTCGTCCTAATATACCACAGGTAAAACAGGATATGAGCGACAAATTGTGTAAAATGCCTTCCAAAAGAGATATCGTTGGAATATTCTTGGGACTCTTTAATGAATTAAAAGGACGACATGATCGACTATTAAAAATATCCGAGGAATTGATGAATCTTTGGCAGAAGTTTAATTTTCCTGTTCTTTCCAATCAACAAGTGTCTGCTAATGTTTTCAAACTTATCACATCATTTGAGAAACACAGAAAGCGACCAAATGCAGTATTTGAAGAAAGTCTTGCTCATCTGTTCAATATAACAAAACCAGATGGAAATTGGCTTTGTAGTGAGGACAAACAACTGTACAAAGTAAAAATTGAATCAGATGGCAGGGTGGGATATACAACTATGAAAGTGGCTCCTATTTTAACAATCCATCCATCAAAAAGGGCCAAAAGCACATCAGAACCCTCAACAAACCAAGCGGTTATCTTCGTACCACTTTCCTGCGATAGTGAGGATTCTGAGGAAAGAAGCAGCAGTGGTGACTCGGAGGCAGTTCCAGGAGAATCTCGCAGAAAGCGTCCAGTCAACTAAGTCTGTTGCCAAACTAGTGTCTAGTCACTCTTTGTCAACCAAAAAAACGTCACGGGTGCTTCAAAGTCTGGCTGAGGATGGAGTTTGTGTCCCAACACCATCACAGTCTGGAGTCTGACGTCGAACAATCAGAGATGCAGAACAAGTTAAGAACCGCCTCATGGAACTGATCTCTGAAGAAAATTTTCTTTGCATTTTGATGGTAAGAAAATTGACAAGACTGAGTACTAAGTTGTGTGCTTGAAAAATGACAAAAGAACATTACAACTTGGCATTTTGGTTTGTGACAGTGGATCATCTGCAAGCATATATATACCACTACAGGACCTACTTGATGATTACAATGCATCGAACAGTATTCGAATGATCATCTCTGACACAACAGCTGTAAATAATGGTCGCAAGAATGGAGTTGTAGCCAAGCTTCAGAAAACATTTCGAGACATGGGATTCGATGAACCTCAATACATCGGCTGCCAACACCACATTCTTGATCTTGTTCTACGACATGTGTTGGATTTCTTTTTTTCTATACAGTCATAGTAGCCTAACATTAACTACAAATTTATTGATGAGATTATGGAACATTAGGGATGATTTAAAAAATGCCTACAAGGGCACAGCAGAGGTAGCAGAGTATGAGAACCTTGGCTGGAGAGATGACTTTAAATTTCTTTTTCAGTTTTGTAAAGCATACAAGTTTTACAAAAATGAGGAAAAATGGCCTCGTATCAAATGGCACAAGCTGCCATCACTGCACAGTGCCAGGTGGAACTCAAGAGGCATTTTTGCGCTTATTGCATTTTTCATTCTTCCGAACTGGCGAGAACAGCTGAGGATAACCTGCGATTTCGTTGCAACTACATGATCGCGGGCCTGGTTTTCAAACCAGCACTATGCAGAGGCGGTTTATGAAGACCTGCTGTCAGCAATATCCCAACTTAAGTGTTTTAAAGCTGTGAAATGCTTCTCTACCCACTGAACGAAGGAACCATCAGTGCTTGATGTGCCTCGAACAACATAGTAGCCGAGAGAGCTGTAAAGTTGATGGGGGACGTTCGTTCTTCTTGCAGAACAAACAAATATCTTAACTTTAAATTTATTAATACTAATACACAAATCTGAAAGATTATTAACATCACTACAAATGCTGTAGGACAGTGTATTTCTCAGATGTATTGTATATAAAGTTGACATATTATAATTAATAGTCTTTGGGCTGCTATGTGTTGTATGGTTAAGTATGAAACTGTCTTAGGTGTGGGAAGTTTTTTCAAGGTATGGTGAAATCAATATCATTTCTGTGATTTATAGGCAAAAGTTCATCATTTAGAACCCCAGGCTAATTGATTTAAAATTTATCATATACCTAGTCAACATGCTTCAAGTCAACATGCTTCAAGTCAATATGCTTATCTTTGTCAAAATAACAATCATAGTTAACAAATTTCAAAATCAATTATGATCATAACAATCATAATTGAATTTGACTTACTGACAACAGTGACAGATCCACGGGGAGGAAAGGGAGTAGGTGCATGCATCCCCCTCCCCCACCCCAGAATCTAAAAGTCCTAAAATATCTTAAAAATTAAGGATTTTTTTTTTTAGGAGACGCAAATGTGATACAAAATACAAAAATATTTTAACATCCACCCTCCTCCCCAACCACACACGCCAAAAATTACTGGATCCGTCAGTGACAAACAATAAAAAAAGTTATTTTCATGTTGTGAATTCCAATCTTTCCCTTTTTTCCAGTAAAGATTAATTGCAAAATCATTTTGAAAAAAAAGTACAGTCTTAGTACCACTTTTTTACAAAAATAAAAATAAAAAAATGTTTTTCTGAAAGATTTTTATTAAAAAAACAAACAAATCAACCGTGAAAGAATTTTGCGCATTTACTTAGAAACTACTGGATCATCATCTAAAACTATTTCTAAACTAGCCAAAATCAAACTAATACTTGGTCACAGATTTTATGCTGGTATAAAGCGTGGAACTGTCAGTAATAAATATAAATATACAAATATGGATAAGTTTGACAGGAAATGTACGACTTGGTAAGCAATTTGTAGCTTTGGCAAGAAATGCAGACCGTTTGTAATTTTAAAGTTGATAACTCTATAAAAAGAAGTGTCTGGAAAAGCGTCTTCTACCTTTTATAAAATCTTGTAATTTTTCAGTAACGTTTTGACCTAATTTAGCAAGCTGTCACTTGATACCGAAGAAATGGCGTTGAAATTATGCCTAAAGATTACAACCCGCCAAATTGTTCACAAATACGTCCTATAGAAAAATGTTGGGCTGTTTGTAAGTTTAAGTGAAATAAGTCACAATGTAAAGTCAATATAGAGTCCGAGCTATGCAAAAAGTGGAGAAAATTTTGTGATCAAGTTACCGGTAGCACTGTGCAAAACTTGATGAGAAGCGTTAAGCCAGAAGTTCGTAGTCTTAGTCAAGGTTAGAAAATTGAATAATGTATAACATGTCAAAATATAGATTAATTAGTTATTCTATATTTAAAAATAAAACTAATAAATATGTATTTAATATATTTTCTGTTAATTAAACGTGTTTTTCGTGGCTACGCTTAATACTCCAGTCTCAACCAAATACGGATGGTTTTTATTCGTATAAACTTGCAAACTCAAATAATGATATCCAAAATACAAAAAGTAAATAAAAATTTCTCAAAGGCCAAAATGAGTTTTTCAGGTAAAAGATACATCTTCAGGTAAAACTACATCTTTCCAACAACATCTGTGGAGGAGATCATCTGAATCCAAGTATCCATCTATCCAAGACCATCTGAACACTTTTGTTCAACATCATCTGCATTTTTCTTTTACTCTAATAACATCTATCCAATAACATCTAAAAACTTAACGACCCCTAACAACATCTTTAGAAAAATGTAACTAGATCTGGAAATTTTTCTCCAAGTACAATAGCATCTGGAAGAATTCTTTTTAGATGTAGTTGCATCTAAAAAAAATCCTATATGTAACTACATCTAGTTAAAATAATGCATTATTAGTTAATTCATCTATAAATAACTTCATCTTAAAATCTAGAGATGTTGTTGCATAGATGTTGTTACACTTTGATAATTTAAAAGATGTAACTACATTTGTAATATTCAATTAATTTTTGCACAAATGTTATTAGACATCAATGAAATTTCAGATGCTGTTGGACAGATATTAACAGACATCAACGAAATTTCAGATGTTGTTGGACAGATGTTACTGTACCTCATTATATTTACAGATGTTGTTGGACAGATGTCATTAGACATGGCAAAAACTGATGTTGTTGCTCTGACCTTTTTCAGGCTATATTGATCTAGGTAATTCTTATAAAAACTGCGAACATATGTAACTACATTAAACCGGGGTACACTAGATATACTTTTATTTAAATGCTGTCAGGTCTCAACCAAAAAAGGTTAATTCTTATTGGCTAAGTTTAAAATAACACAAAACATTGTGACTTAAACATACTCAGGTTTTTAACAAAAAACGGCTAATTCTTTTAAACTCTCGACACAATTCTCAAATGGCTCGACTTGCAAACCTAAACAATGATATTAAAATTACTAAAGAAAATCAAAAAGTTCATTCAGGCTAAAAATACCTTTAAAATTTCCCTACTCACAAATAAATTAAACCACGTTGTCACCTTTTACTTTACACTGGACATCTGTCAAACGTCTTATAAACATATGGTAACACTTAAACTAAACAACTTTTTATATGTTGTGCGGCCTTGGCGTAGAGATCCGAGGTAAGGCACCCGCTCTAGTCCAATAAGTGATATTGTTAAGAAAAGAAGCCATTTAGTTACATTAGGCCAAGAAATATCAGTAATACCAACTGTTTTTGAGTCAATAGCAATTAATTGTCTCTTAAATTAATTTACTCAATAGCTTCTGACTGAATGGCTTCTGATTGAATGACCTCAAAAATATATTCTTTTGTTGTAAAATCCTCACCTGAAGTTTGCATAACAAATTTATGGTTGAAAAAAGAAGTTGATGGGTGTATTACCTTAATTCATCGATCGGAATTTAAAATAAAGAGCAGTTGTTACCGATAACCATTCTACCAATATTAAAGCATATACTGGAGACGGAAAATATTTATCATCCAGTTTATAAAAGAGTCCTTAAATATACTTATTATTTGATATACTCCGTTTTATAAAAAATGTTAGAAACTATTTGTTAAACAAAAAAAATGTTGTTTTTCCATCTTTCGCATTTGATTTCCAGAGACTAAGTTGGAATTACTGCTGGTTGCATTACAGGAAAAAATAAACAATTACTAGACAGAAACTTAAAAAAAGCAAAAAAAATAAATAATTATTGGGTCACTTAACTTAATAACAAACAAGTTATTTACCTTACATTGGAAATATTTGACAAAACAACTGGAGCTTCAATAGTGCATTATTTATTTCCCGTAATAAATAATGCAGCACAATAATTATGCTGTATTATTTCTTTTAAAATTTCTCTTAATTAAAAATTGTTTTTATCATTTTTTTATAAGCTATATACCACACTTAATTCAAAGCAGAAGTTCAATACATCGAATCAACTCGGCAATGCTGCTGTTAAAGTTAATAACAAACTGATACTTTATAGAGAAATTGC
This sequence comes from Hydra vulgaris, assembly GCF_022113875.1. Classification (NCBI taxonomy): domain Eukaryota; kingdom Metazoa; phylum Cnidaria; class Hydrozoa; order Anthoathecata; family Hydridae; genus Hydra; species Hydra vulgaris. The sequence goes on from NC_061167.1 coordinate 28,612,689, forward strand.
AAATTGTATTGAAATTTGATTAAAATGTAAATATTTTACAGCAAACAAACAAACTTGTCATGCTCTAATTACAACACTGTAGGCAACTTATGAATGATTTGCTTGAAGAAGGCTATACATTTGTTCTTGCTTTCAGTTTATAAAGTGATTCTTTGGAGACTTGTTTTAGTAAGTATTGAAATTTTAACTAAAAATGCAAAAAATATAATTTTAAGTTGTTGTTATCGCCCACCAAATGGAGTAATTGAGGATTTTAATGCCTTTTTACATAATGATATAATTAAAAAAAGTTCACATGAAAAGAAATTAAACTACATAATTGGTGATTTTAATTTAAACTGTTTTGAATACCACACTAATAATAACATTAAAAAGTTTTACAATGATATTTTCGAAATTGGAGCGATACCGTTAATAAATAAGCCTACCAGAATATCATCAACATCAGCCTCTATATTAGATAATATAATTACAACTGACGTTTTTAACTGATCTTTAAAAAAAGGTATTATTAAAAGTGACGTCTCTGATCACTTTCCCATTTTTTTCTCCATAAACACAAACATCAAAAAAATTCTACACCATAATAAACCTTTCATCAAACGTTTTTTTACGGAAGCGAATTGCTTTGCTTTTAAGGAACAATTATCTTTACTTCATTGGAAACATATAGATTCTAATGATGCTAATTTAGCTTATAATTTGTTTTTACAAACATTTTTTGAAATTTATGATATTAATTTTCCTAAACATAAAATACTAAAAAAAAATAAAGATTTCACGTCACCATGGATTACAAAAGATCTCAGAAAAAGTTCTAAAGTTAAGCAAAAGTTGTATATAAAGTATTTAAAAACGAGAACATTAGAAAGTAAAACAATTTATAAGAATTACGCTAAAAAATTTGAAATGCAAAGAAAAAATTTAAAAAAAAGATACTACATTAATTTACTAGAAAAATATAAAGATAATTCAAAGCAAACATGGCAAGTTTTAAGCGAAATTACAGGCAGTAAGAAATTGAAAGCTAGCTCTTTACCTAAAGCTATTAAAATTGATAATAAAATATTTGATGATCCAGGAGTGGTAGCTAATAAAATGAATGAATTCTTTACTTCAGTTGGACCAAATTTAGCAAAAAAAATTTCAAACATAAACAAAACAATAAACAGATGTAGTTTTCCTTTAATATCTTATCTAAATTCTTTTGAATTGTCTTTTGATGAATTTGATAGAGCTTTTAAAATGCTAAAGTTAAATAAAGCAGTCGGTCCTGATGATATCAATGGAAACATTGTCATTGATTCATATGATATCATAAAAAATATCCTTTTTAAAATATTTAAATGCTCAATTCAACAAGGAATTTTTCCTGATGAATTAAAAATAGCTAGAGTTTCACCAATATTTAAAGATGGAGACTTACTTAATGTTAGTAATTACCGCCCAATATCTGTTCTCTCTGTTTTCTCAAAGATTATAGAGAGAATTCTTTATAATAAAATTTTGAAAAAATTTTTTAAAAAAAATAACTCCACTGAACACGCTATACTCCAAATAACACAATATATTACTGAATCATTTGAAAGTTCCAAATTTACTTTAGGCATTTTTATTGACTTGTCTAAAGCCTTTGATACGATAGATCATAAAATTCTCTTTAAAAAACTTAAATATTATGGAATCTCTGGCAATGTTTTGAAGCTTTTAAAAAGTTATTTAAGTAATAGAAAGCAATATGTTCACTATGACGTATCATCAAAATCAAACTTGTTAGATGTAACATGCGGAGTTCCTCAAGGGTCTGTCCTAGGACCTCTCCTATTTCTCATTTACATAAACGACCTTTATGAAGCATCTAATTTAATGACAATTATGTTTGCTGACGACACAAATTTTTTTCTATCTCATGGTAACATAATTATCCTATTTCAAAGTATGAACATAGAATTAATTAAAATTTCAGAATGGTTTAACATTGAAAAAACAAAATGGTCTCTTTTTCATCCATACTACAAAAAACATCTTCTACCAAGTGAATTGCCTGCTCTTTTTATAGATGACATTCAAATTAAAAGAATAACGGCTACAAATTTTTTAGGGGTTTTTATTGATGAAAATCTGACATGGAAAAAACATATTGAAAACTTATCCTCTAAAATTTCCAAAAGTATAGGAATACTATTTAAAATAAGAACAATGCTAAATAAACATACTTTAATTCAGCTTTACCACTCTTTTATTCATTCCCATCTAAACTATGCTAATGCGGCTTGGGGTAGTGTAAGGAAAACTAAATTAGAACCACTTTATCGCCAACAGAAACATGTTGCACGACTTATTAATTTTAAACATCGATTTTATCATGCTAAGCCTCTTTTAAACGAAATGAATATTCTTAATATATATCAACTTAATATTTTTAATGTATTGTGTTTTATGTTTAAATGTAAGTCTCGCACATCTCCAATTTCTTTTCACAATTTATATTCTTTAAAAGTTAAAAATAAATACAATTTGCGTAATGAAAATTTTATTCTTCAACCAGTTTTCAAAACTAATTTTGGTAAATTTTGTATTTCATTTAGAGGAGCATTTTTATGGAACAAAATAGTGTTAAAACTTTTTGATCTCTCTCTTGAATGGAACTTTTTCTTATTTAAAAGAAAATTAAAAGAAATTCTTTTCTCAGTTGAAAACATTCTGATATATTTTTAAGTTTGTTTTGTTTTTTATTAATACTCTTAAGAAATATTTTATTGTAATTTATATATACGAAATCTTTTATCTTAACTTATATATATATGTATGTATATGTATATGTGTGTGTGTGTATATGTGTATGTGTATATGTGTATATGTATGTATGTATATATATATATGTATATATGTATATATGGATATATGTATATATATATATGTATGTGTGTATGTATATTTATGTATGTGCGTATATATGTATGTGTATTTGTGCGTATTATATGTATGTGTATATATATATATATTGATGTGTAAGTATATTTATTTACATGTTTGTATGTTTAAATATGTATAAATAATTATATTTGTATTTATGTGTGAATATTTGTCTATGAATTATTAAAGGATTATTTATTATTTAAAAACTGTTTAGGCGGTTCTCGATGACAAGATCTTATGATCTTCTGCGAGTATCCGCATTCTTGTTGTAACGTTAACAAAATTGTAATTCTGACTATACGTATTTTATTCATTCTTATATTGTAAAACTTATTTTGAATAAATAAAAGGAAAAAAAAAAAAAAAAAAAAAAAAAAAAAAAAAAAAAAAGTATTGACAAATGAGCGGTGAAAGCTGTTTTTTGTTAATATTTTAGAAGTATGCAATAGCGTACCAGATTTGTATGCAATATCATCCAAATTAGAAAAAGACCAGATTGTAAAAAAAAAAAAATCAGTGTCTAAACAACAAACAATTACTAAATCAAACACAAAAGGGACAACGCAACACAAATCAAAAAAGGTTTATCAAAAAAGTTTTATCAAAAAAGAACCAAAAAAGAACCAAAAATTAAAATGACCATTGGTTCTTCTCGGAGCGTCTAAAGAAATTAAATAAACAAATAATAACGACAAATACAAATTGTTTATCACGCAAAGAGATTTTTGTAGATATCAAACTTGGAAAAAAAATTTTGCTTATCCCAAATAGTCTAACATAATGTAATTTTCATCGCAAGGGACAGTAATAAGTAATATCTTAACTATAAACTTATGAATTCGTGTTTACGCTTTATTCATTCTTACGCACTTACATGTGTGCTTAGTTAGCACCTTGTACTGCCCTCGTGTATCTTGTTCTTAAAATAGATAGACTTTACTAGATATAATTTTAAATTATTTAATAATCTTAAACTATTTCTCACGGTCCGAAATGTTGCCATAACGAAATGCTTAATCTTTATTAGACAACCAAATTATTGAACAAAATACTCATTTAAAATAACAATTATTTTTGTTAAAGAAACACAAAATAAAAAAACTATGGGCTTTTTGATATCTTTTAATAAACAATTTATAATTTTTAAGGGCTTTAAAACCTTGTGCGGGTTTAGATCATTTGTTTTTGTTTATTATTTCTCATTTGTGGTTTTCGCTTATGTATTTCATGGGTATATACATAAAATATTTATATAAACATATACACATTTATTCATACATTAAAGATATTTGAAACAGTATTTTGATAAGGAAAAGGTATGAGTTATTAGCAACTTGGTTTTTAAATTTTTTAAAGTTTTGGTTCTAAATTCTTTCATATTGTTTGATAGAAAACATTGAAACAAATATAAAGAATAAAATTTAGTATAGTTGTTAAAATTTTTTATTTGATACACAAAGTTTTTTATTTCTATTTTAATATTTTTATACGTATCTATCTGATACAAAATTTTTATTTTTAATTAAATAATGGAGTGGTTTTGTCGCTTGGCTTGTACGTAATTTAGACTATTCAACTCCAAACAAGGTAAAGTATTCTATACTTAAGGTGGTAGGCTGCTAAAAAAATTATTTTTGTATTTTACAATATTTCAATAGATTTTTTTACTTCGAACATGATAAATATATTAAAAAAATTCATAATTTTTAATTTTTTTTTTTTTTTCATATATATTTTGGGCAAAAACAGTTGATTTTAGGCCAAAAACAGGCTAAAATCTTGGCAAAGATATCTCAAAAAGTATAATTTATTAAGTTCTAATTTTTTGTATTTTTATTTGTTTTATGTAGATAAATGTCCTGAGATAAAAATTTTTGTTGAAAATTTCTTTATTTTAAAGCATCGTTAGATTTTTCAAAGCGCCCAATTAATAATCGAATTTCAGATATTAAGAACAAAAAGTTTGTTGTTTTAAAAGTTTATATTCTAAATTTTTTTTATCTCAGGACATAAAGCTTATTATAAAGAATCTCTGTACAAAATTTTAAGTCAATTGGACAATTACAGCTCCTGCAATCTTTGCCAGAAAATTAGAAGAATAAAACAGAGAAAAAAGCATATAAAATTAAAAATATTGAATATACAAACTTATTCAAATCCCCCTTTTTTATATACTGCTTTTCTTAATTTATGTATTTTTTATCAAACCCTTTCCTAGTTGCTTTAAGATTTTTTCTTTGTTTTTTAATTTTTTTTTTATTACTAACCTTAACTAGCGGTTGCTATGAGCGTTGCTATGGGAAACAAAATTACCCTACTAATATAAATCACTTTTATTAGTTCTAAATTTTTTTCCTCATACGAAGATCTATATATTTTTAGACTCTACATCAGTTACTGTTTAAAACAATGCCACTTTTGAAAAACCGTTTTTTTCTAACTTTTTTAACAGTCTACCACCTTAACTTTGAATAATAATAATAATTATAATAATATTGTTTCTCATAAAGAAAAACTGACACAATCTATTGTAAATATCTTCACTTCAAAAAGAACAAAGAAAAAATCAACTAAATTCATAGTAAACGGTTTAGGTAGATTTTTTTTTAGATTGAATTTAAATGTCACGTGACGATACAAAAATTATATTATGTTGATACCAAAATTTAACTATGCACTAGAAAATTTTGTTTAAAAGTTATTAGTAAACTAGTATTTTGGGAAAACAGATTTAGGGAAGTATATTTTATATAATGTTTAGGTAGAGTCGTGTTAGCATTTTTCAGACTCTTTATCTTATCTGTAAAACACATTAATCAAAGACACCTTTGCACATACTTAAAAAAAATTTTATGCCGGAAAAAATTATAAAGCCATCTGTTTTTAAATTCGATAAAACATTTATGATTTTATCGTTACGAGATATCCATTTTATCGGTTACTTACATGCTTTCAATGAAGAATTTTGTGTTGATTATCTTTGTATTTTTAAATGAATTACATAATATATCAATAATGTGGATTGTAGAGTCATTATTTAAGTATGAATACAAGTTGGTGTATTCTGCACATTGACCTGCATTTTACGTAACTATTATGATATTTATTTTTTATCTTTGTAGAATTTAAAGAGCATAAATTACTCAAAACAATTTAGTGTCATCGGTAAAGTGTTTAAAGTTTATACAGATTTTAAAAGCGTTTGTGAAGTTATTAAAGTTTTATGCAATATAAAATATTAAAAATTTTTTTTTTAACAATTCGTCCTAGAAAAACAATAATATATTACAACTTAGACTTGGCAAATACACACACGCACACTCACGCATATACAAACACCTATATATAACTAAAAGTTATGTATATACTTGAGTTTTTATTTTATTCTATTTCAGTTTCGTTTTTTTATTTTGGACTTGCTTTTAATCTTTTTAAAGGTGGAAATAAAGTTTGTTTGTTGTGGGAAAAATATAAGTATACCAATATATATATATATATATATATATATATATATATATATATATATATATATATATATATATATATATATATATATATATATATAGTATATATATATATATATATATATATATATATATATATATATATATATATATATATATAAATATATATATATATGTATATATATATATATATATATATATATATATATATATATATATATATATATATATATATATATATATATATATATATATATATATATATATAGTTATAAATGTATATAACGTTATTATAACTTTATTTGTGTGTGCGGCGTACGTGCGTGTTTATTAATTTTTGTGGACCTGTGTTCGTAAAAAAAATTATTTATCATTTGGATTAAGTCTTAAAAAACTGGTGTTTAGAGAAAAATAAATAAATACCTTTTATTACAAACGATTATTATTTTCATTTTAAAATAAATTATTATTATTATTTTTTTTTCAAATATTTATTATATATTTAAAAAATAAAAAATGAATTTTAAAAACAATGGGTTTAAAATATTAACGACATTTTTATAAGCGCCTTTAATGCAAATGACGAAATAATTCACACAAAAAAATTGTTTTTAACGAAGATAAACACCAATAATAAATGAATAAATTGAAATGAATAATAGACAAATAATTTGAAAATAAAAACAAAATTCATTGATTGAAGAACGGATTTTGAGTCTTTCAACTTTCCGATGACAATTATTTTTAGAGGAAGTTGATAATATAACCACGTTAAAAAAAATGAACAATACCAACAAGCAGATGCTCAAGTTGTCAAGTCAGCAAATAAAACTTAGAATCATGTATGGTTATGTATAAACTCAAATAACAAAGGAATTTTATGAGCGATCATGAAAAAAACTTTTGTGAGGTAGCACAATTTTCCCAAATTGGGCGTGTATAAGTTTTGTCTAATAAGTTAAACAAAAGTTTAGGACTGGAAAAAAAGAATGCTGTGTGTCAGTATTTTTTAAAGTTGCAATAAGTTACTCTTTTATATAATTGCGACGTTTGCTATATTCTTTTTTATTATCAATATTTAAGTTTCAGTATAGTCAATATATCAATTTAGAAAAAATAATGACAAAGACCGTACTGGAAATAGTGGAAATTGTAGTTTTGGTAACTGTTGTTTTGTGTGCATTAGTAGGAAACTGCCTAATAATTCTTGCCTTCATAGTTGGCTCAAAGACTGTCAAAACCTTAAGGAACTACTTTATTGTAAATCTAGCTGTTGCTGATTTAATGGTAGTGTGCTTATCGCTTCCGCTCTGGATAGTATCTCGAATAGGTAATATACTTTTACTAAATAGTTTATTTATTTATTTGTTACATATTTTTAAAGAACTTTAAGAAAAATTTGGTTTATTTACTTTTATATGATAAACATTTTCTAAATGTATTAATTTATGTTCTTCATTATAAAAAAAAATTTTTATATTGAGTTAAATTTTATTTTTGGGTGAAACTATATAAAGTGTAATATTCAGAATTTTACTTTGGTTTTTTAGATGTAAAACTAATTCATGATGCTCAAATTGCAAAATACTTTTCAGCATTTGATGTATTGTGCGGAACTACATCTATATTGAACCTGGCAGCTATAAGTTTGGAACGCATGTATGCTGTAAATTGTCCAGTGCGTCATTTTAATTTAACTCCCCTTCCTGTACTTCTGGTTATTGCAGCAACATGGACAATTGGATTTTTACTTACAGCTGCCAAATTTGTTATAAATATTGAAAAATCAAATAGAGAATATACTGTATTGTTATTTGTTCTGGCGTACCTTGTTCCGGTTTTTGTCATTATTGTTTCTTACTTTATCATTTACTGTTATGCAATCTCAAAAACGAAAGGAAAAAGTCGATGTAGCAGATTAAAGCGGGACTTGAAAGCTGCTAAGACGATATCTGTAATTATTGGTTTGTTCATTCTTTGTTGGAGTCCGTTCTTTTTTATAAACATTTTGTATGTCTTCGAAATTCGGAGTACAACTAATGTAATCAACATATCCAAGTTGATGCACTATAGTAACAGCATGATGAATTTTTTTGTATATGGACTTAGAAGTCGGGATTTTAAACGCTCATTCCAGTCTTTACTTAAATGTAGCTAGCTGTTTAGTTTATTTTTGTATTTATAGACTTAAAAGTCGGAACCTTAAACGCTTATTTCATCCTTCATTTAAATGGATGTAGAATGCTTTTACATCGTTTGCTCGGCTTTCTATTTCTTCTAACTTTTCTCTTTATTTAATTTCAATTTTAAACATGAATATTTGAACTGCATCATACACAACCTTTTTTTAAGAAATATAGATTTAGTTAGATCAAAAGAAAGTTTGAAAATTAGACTGGACTATTTTTTAATTAGGCTGGAGCCAACATTTTAATTTGCGGTTTTTGTTGTTCCGCAAATAAAAATGTATAAAGGAATAGCTGAAAATTAGTACTTCAAAAAAAAAATTAAAACGGAGAAAACTCTATTAAAAGAACATGTTATAATGGCATAATAATGCTACATTACATATTATCTATATATTAGTAAAACACATACAAATTAATAAAATGTTTAAACATTAAAATTAAAAAGTTATTGTCTTTTGACCTTCTTTATACTTTTAATATCATTTTTTATTTAAATTAAAGTCTTTGTTTTTCGCCTCCAGGTTTTGCAACATTTTAAAAAATTATCATAAACTTATAACTTCATTAATGCGCGATTCATATAATAATAACTTCATTAATGCGCGATATATATATATATATATATATATATATATATATATATATATATATATATATATATATATATATATATATATATTATATATATATATATATATATATATATATATATATATATATATACATGTGAAAAAAAGTGATCTTAAATTATTATAAATAATTTAAGTTTTATTAACTGATCGTAAATTATTGTAAAAACCTAATTATTTTTAATTATTGGCTCATATCGTATGCATAGCTCATAATTTATGAATTAAACTTTTAACATAACTTAATATGAAATGTAACTTCACCGTGCCGTTTAAAAAAATATGTTTATTACTCAAAAATATGGTAATAAAATTAACAAATATTTTCGATTTTAATTTACAAAAAAGAAATTTTAAAACAAAGAAATAAAAACAAAAGATAACTTTATTAGTAAATTAGATATTAAACTTTTAAAATAAAACTAGAAAATGAAAAAAAAAATCGAAGAGCCTATTTTAAGAAACGACTGTGGCGACTAATAGAATCAGCGAGCTTATTGAGATATTGTTGTTCACCTTTTCTATACGTGTGTTTATTTTCATGCAAAGCGTTTTTTTTTTTTTTTAATTTACAGAATGGAAAAAAATAAAACGCAGTATGCAATATTTTTTACACTAAGCAGGGGGTGTTACAAAGTAAACTAAGCAGGGATGTTTTTATACTTTGCTGAGTTCTTTAACTATTGGCATTTATTATTTAAGTAATGAAATTTCAAAAGAAAACAAACAATTTTAAAGTAGACCAGTTGAGTATTGTTTAAATTTTACTGAATGAGTCTTTAACAATAGAAAAACATAAACTGATATCCTGTATCTATGATAAGAACCGTAGTTTAATACCTTTAGTTTCGGTTCGTTTCATTTTAACTTCACATTTTAATTCAAAGAAAAAAAAAACGTAACTTTTTACGCATCAGCAGTTACATTTAAAATAGTTTCCATAAGGTTTCCAAACAGATTGCGGCATTTCTTGAATAAATTATATATTGGTTTTTTTCTAAAATTTTTATCTCGATCAAACCAAGATTTTACTTTGCGATTATTTGAGATATATTTTGTGATTATTTTGAAATTTTACGTCATAATTTCTATGAGATTTCACGTTGAGATTTCATTGAGGTTAAATTTCTCAATTATACCCCAGATTTTATTTTTTGAATAATATTCAACTTATAGAATATTATTTAAATATAACTAATTGAATGATATTTAACTTAAATATATTTAATCAACAGTCTAACATTGTATTATTTCATATATTTACTGGTCTTTTATAGATATTTTTGTAGTTGTTTGTTTGGACTTTTTATGGGGTACTAATAAAGTACGGAAATTCTAACACTTACAACGGGTAAAGTGCGGAAATAAAGTGCGGGATTAAATTTAGAGAGTTGGAACCTTCGTACATTTGCTGATTTAAGGAGAACATGCGAAGGAGTGCAGCTGCATCGAGTGAGGTTTGGGTGGGGTAGCCTAGTCTGAATAAAGGTTTATGTTATGGTATACTCAGATGACCTAGCTGTTCGAGCTTTTTAACTATACAAATAATCAACAAATAATATGATAATAATCAAATACTGGAATTATTTACCTGCAGTTAAAAAAAATATGTTAACAAAAATGAAAAATAAAGATAACTTATAATAAATATTAAAAAAACAAAAACATTTTGCAATTCATTTTGTTATTATTTTAAATATATATATATATATATATATATATATATATATATATATATATATATATATATATATATATATATATATATATATATATATATATTTTTTTATCAACGTTTAGTTTAAAAGTAAATTTTAACATTAATGTTTTATTTTTATTTTAATTAATGTCGAGAAAACTCTTTCAATGAATTTTTTAAAAGAAAAAGAAATCTTTCAGGAGCTCTTGAGTGCAATTATTAGGTATATAAAAACAATCCATCGAGGATAAATGTAGTTCTTGATTATTTATTTATTTCTTTTGATGTTTAATAAAAAAAGATCTTACATATATAATAAAAGGCCAGAGCAAGAAGAAGACATATATTGTCTTATCGTCGAGCCCCGTTTACATTGTCGAATTTAGTTTATGTAACAAGTTAAAATTCAAAGTTACAAAATTACAGGTTTAAAATTATATCGTAAAAGACAATTTATTACAAGTATTATGGCAAAATTGGTTTAAAGCACCTAACATATTGTTCCATACTTTTTCAAGACGGCTGTTTAGTTGTTAGTTTATGCGATAACATCATTTTTTTTAAAGAAAAATTAGCCAACTTAACTTCAACAAAATACTTTCAAAATAATATTTTTCTTACACTTACATTTCTTAAGTTAGGATTTTCCTTTATAAAAGTTTTTTTTTTAAACAAATTGTCGCGTTGGTTTGACAAGGTTCTTGATCCGCGAATTGGTTTGAGTAAATCGATGTCAAAAATTGTTATGTTCCAACCATAGAAATTTATTAGAATTGATTGATAATATTTTTCACCCATGGTAACATAAGCATTTGCCTATAGTATCTTTATTTGTAACTAAAAAGTACTTCACTCATCATTGAAAAATAAATACCTCTGAAATGCAGTTAGAACCTTGTCATAGTGAAATATTCATATCTTTACTATGACAAGGTTCTAAATGCTGTTATAAAGGTAGCTAGATTCTACCGTTATACTATATTTAACAACCATTACATTATGGCTTAAGAGTTTTTTATCACATCTTGTCATTTATTAGGTGAAGAGCGACTGGTTAGTAATCTGTGTCCTGGAGAGACGCAAAAGAAAACGCAGCCTTAAATTGTTCAAGTTTAAACCTTTGGTTTAAACTTGAACAATTTAAACAATTTAACAAGTTTAAACCTTTGGTTTAACATTCAAAACTCTTGGGCCGATGCCGGTGTTTTTTCTATTAGATTTTTTCATTAAATTTGGCATCAGCACAAGTCATAGGTTCATTTTTAATCATGGATAGATAATTTTAGCACAGCAATGTTAGATAAAAGAACTAACTTGTAGTTAAGTAATTTTACTGTTAAAACTTTATGTTTTGTGATTTTATTTTAATAATGTATTAATAATGATTAGGATTTTTTCCGTTAACTTGTTTGAGAGTCTTTATTAGTTCAAATGAACTACAAAAATCAGCTATCCTTGTGGGCTTTTGCATTTAATTATGTGCATGATCCACTTTATGGGCACATAAATGACTAGGAAATAAGTATTTTGTAGTGTTTTTTAATCAATGCTAGGAGTCTCCCTTTTAAAAATGTAACCCACTATTTGATATTATACTGTTCCAATTTTGAGGGACGCAGCAATCAGACCATGTAACTAAATTGTTCATGTCTCTTTATATCTGCCGCAACATCCAATATCTTGCAAAAGGCACTGGAAAAATGCTTGCCGGTATTGTCCACCATTGATTCAGTTGTATAATATGCTGTCAAGTCACACTTTGCTTTCTCTCATGAAAAATAATTTTATTTCCAACATTACTATCTTAATCTACAGTAATTTGAAAATTTAAAAATGTTTTATATTTATAACACAGGTTTATAACATTGCTAATAAACATTTGATTACAAATTGTTCACTTTTTTTAATATTACTAATGTATATGATGTAGTAAATTAAAATCATATTATTTTGTTCATCAGCTATATTCAAAATAATACATTTATTAACAGATCGTTAAGGTTATAAAAGATGGGTAATAAACATGCATGACTGACTGTTGGGGGCTAGACACAGTAAAATATCCTTACATTGACTGACAATTAAATCTGCAGATAGAACTATGGCAAATTGGTAGTTCGCTTATTTTACTCTAGATTGAAATAAATTTTAGTTTATTTTGTGTGTCATGATACAAATAGTCTAATAAAGTCATAACCTCCATTTTGGAAGATATCTCAATTAGAATCTTGTCAAACCAATGCGACGAGATGTTCGACATTTTTTGATTTTATAATGTTTTGTTGAACGTATATGATTCCAACTTCATCAAAAACTTATGACAATATGTCATTTAAAGACCTTTCTTTTACAAATTGCTGAATAGTACTTATTTCAGTTTTTTATTTTTTCTTAGAAATAGAATTTTTTTATAACTTTTACTGTTTTTATTTGTCTTTCCTAAGGACTTTTATATCTTGAATTTTCTCGACATGGCTAAAACTAAAAATAGAGTAAGCGAGAGAAAAAATGGTAATTTTTAGTTTAACATTATTGGCAATAACAATTTGTAATGGTTATGATTAAGCAAAACAAATAACCAAATGTGTTTTAAAAACCAATACAAAAATTTATTTTTATATCACCACTCAAAGTTATAATATAGTTTAAAATAAGGATATTTTTAAAGGAATCCAAAAAAAAAAAAGCATTTAAACAAATTTGAATATATTAGTCGATTGGAAAGAATTTAGGACGTAAATGTCAAAGAAATTTTTCACGCAGGCAGTTAGATTTTTTTTAAACATTATATGATTTTACATTAGGTATTCTATTTCATTAGGTTTTCTATATTTTCAAAATTATCAACTAATAAAATTAAAGTAGTTAAAAAAAAAAAACTACAAACGAAGAAAATTTATGAAAACAGCAAGACGTTTTGATGAAACAATAAAGGTCAGAGAAGCTGCAGGTGTATTTTAGTTGTCTAAAATAACCTTGGTTTACAAAATAAAGTTGCCTTAAAATAATAGAAAATCAAAATGATAACACATAATATTTTGCAAACCAAAAGTTTACTGATGCAAAGGAAGCAACTCAGAAAATTGTATAATGAAATCATCAAAAATTAACTACGCGTGAAGATATTACTAAACAAACATTTTAGCATACAAATGAATAACTTTTTCCTTATCGATGGAGTCAAAAAAAAGTTTTAAGAATTGAGATGGTAGAGAAGATTATAATGAGATACAAAAATTTGAAAAACTTTATAGGCTTTTATTTTCTTTTAGCAGAAAGAAAATGCTTTCAAGAGCAACAAATTTTATCCGTGAAGGTGTAAGTAAATCCGTGATAGCGTAAGTGAATTCGTGAGGGGTGTAAGTGAATTCGTAAAGATATAAGAGAATCCGTGAAGGTGTAAGTAAATTTCAAATCAAGTTAAAGAGTTTGTGCACATCCCAAACATCGTTGCTCAGCGTGGCAAAAACACTTTGGTGAAAACGTCTAAGCTGAACAAACTAAAATTAGGAATACAATTACTAATGGAAACTCTATAACACCGCTGTTTATTTTTTAGACCAAGATTTAATGAACGTATGCAAACAAGAGGACTTAACAAATGTGTTGGATTTGTTAAAAACTCCAGCTGTGGATGGATTACAGAAGCATATGGCTGCAACAGATGAATATAAACTTTTCTTTTAAATTTTTTAAGTTTAAGAAAAATTTACAGTCATCTGTCTCAGTTACATCATGTGAAATGATGAGACCCAATAGCAGCTTCAAGAAAAAAAACATCGTAAGGTAGATAAAAAACATCGTAAGGTAGATAAAAAACATCGTAAGGTAGATAAAAAACATCGTAGGGTAGATAAAAAACATCGTAAGGTAGATAAAAAACATCGTAAGGTAGATAAAAAACATCCTAAGGTAGATAAAAAGAAGGATTAAGATTTTTGACCACAAAAAACAGATTCTATAAACTTACAAAAAAAAGTAAATATTTAAAAGTTGTAGCAAAGAAAACCTAAAAAACCTCGAAAACCTCTACTAGATATTCTTGAGACTGTACCTATTCTTAAAAATTTCCTCGTACATGTGTCAAGAATTACTTTCCTTGTGCATGAGGCAAGAGTTACTTTTTTTGTGCATGAGGCACTAGGAAATATCTAAAAAAATATCTTCGAGAAAAGAAATTTTTGTTGAAAAAATGATTTATTTTTAAGTTTTGAAGAGAAACCTGTTATATATACTTTTTTTCTTAAATGAGTTTTTTTCGCCGTTAAGAATGTTTACAACACATATGCATATATCTAGGCCCTATCAGAGAAGGAGTCGCATGGACCATATGGGCTGGCCTTCAGTTTATTAGGGCCTCACATTTTCAAAAAACATTTTTTAAACATCAAAATAATAATTCTAAATTTCTAATTACAGTAATTAATTCAACTTAAATCTGTCTCAGTTGAGTTAAGTTGGTAATTTTTCATCATTTTCAGCACAAGTAAGACAGAGAAATCCCACAATAACTTAAAAATTAGGCTTTATTTCTCAAAAGAATCTATGATGTTAATTTCAAACTAGATTGCACACCAAAAAAACTGCTGGAAGATTTTTTTGGATTTAGTCTTCCAGGTATCCTTCTAAACAATACAATAGAATTGCGTATTTTTATTAGCCTGCATCGACGGCTTTGAGCAATAAACTTACTTACTAAAACTAAACTTACTATAGACAAACGCACATTTAACATTTAAAGCAGATTAAAATTTATCATCGTTCAACTATAAAACAAGATATTGCAAGAAAACAGGATTTTTCAAATAAAATTGCTGCATTTTCAGAACGAAAATCGAGAATGGTTTTTGTGAAAATCAAATAAAAAACTAATTCATACTGCTTTATATACATATAGTGCAATTTTTTTATTTTCATTTTCAAAATGTGACCATAATAATTACGGTAATAATTACTTAATCATTTATAGTGGTTTAATTTCCTATTAAAGAAACTAATAAATAAAAATCAATAAATAATTCTTTATGTATGAAGCATACATTTGTGAAATCTGAAAAGTAACATTCACGATAAAGTAATAGTGTAGTATTCAACTCGAACGGTCGTATCATCCAGTCCCAGGCCTCCCTAAGCAATTTATAATTAGTAGATTAGCACATTTCTTAGCTAGTTTGCTTTCCAAAATGCAAAAAAAAGCGCCACATCTGTGAGTGCAACTAATTAGACGGTCTGTCTAATTAGTTGCATTTATTCTAAAGGTTACAAATTTATGTGGTCCCGATTTATCTGAAGACTTAAATTGGCTTCGCACTAACTTTAAGTCGCTTATTGCGCAAACTTTGCGCAAATTATTTTGCTTGGCTGTCCAATTTATAACTGGCCCAGGCCTTTCCAAATCTCTCAAAGGGCCTGCATATATAAAAAATTAATGCTTGGAACAAAAAATTTTATAATAGAAATTTGAAAAATCAAATTTTACATAACCGTAACATGTGAATATATACGGAATTGGCAACTGTGGAAAACTAGAAAAACAAAAATATATAAAGAAATTATAATAAATTGAATAAAACAACGTTCCACAAAAATAATAATAAAAGTGAATAAGTTTTAATCTTTTTTTATTAGTACTTTCCAAGGAAATATTTGCAAAACTTATATAGTCATGGATAAACTTTATCCAAGAGATTGACCCAATGTTTTGTCCTTTTTGTTTAAATAATCTTTATTTTTATTTAAAATTCCAATATTTTAATTTATATTTTATTTTGAATTTTTAAAATTTATATTTAATTTATAAATTATACAGAAATTATAATTATAAAAATCCAATATTATACAGGAAAATTCAAAAAAACTTTGCGATGGAGTCTTTTTCATCTTAATTAGTTGAAAAAAATATTTTAGTAGATATAGAGGCAAGTTTATGAATAAATTAATTTTTTTCTAAGCAAATGGAAAGCAATCTATTTTGTTTTATTTATATTTAAAGTTAATTTTTTATATATGAACAAGGTATAAAAGTCTTTAAGCTTGTCGTAGAAAAAACGTCGGTAGAAAAAAGTTTACAAAAAAATTTGAAAGAAACATGTATGTAAACATGTATCGGAAGCAAATATAATACTAAGTAGATTTTAAGGTTTATTCAACTCATTAGCATAAATCAAGAAAATAAATAGCTCTAATAGAGCCTTGTAGAACACTAAAAAATATATCTAATACATCCAGAGGCGATTCTACGAATAAAATCAGGGGGGTGAATACTTAAAAAGTACCGACTAAAAAAAAATGGTACTTAAAACTAAATATCCCCCGACTGAAATGTGTCAAGTACTCAACTAGCCGAATATGTTCCTCAAAAACCAACTATGACTTTTTTTTATTCATTTTTTATTCATTTTTTTATTTAGGTGCCCCAAGAAGTTACGGTCTTACTACAGAGCACCACGGATGACCATTTAATTGAAAGTTCACGCCTCCTTTCTAACCAATGTTGCACAACTGCCAGAGGGTTTAACTTAAAATCACCTCCTTTAGAGGAGAGGGGGTGTAGTCACACACCTATCCCTTTTTCCGACGTAAAATCGCCTCTAAATACACACTTTTGATAAACATTATTAGAAGAAACAAATTGTTTTCGATTTGATAAGTAGCTTTCAAACCATGTTATTTATTCTATAGTATTTGAGTTTTTAAAGTAAGCTATTAAATAAAATACCAACTGTAAATTGGAAGTTTTTAAAATAATTCGAGATTTCACGTAAAAATTTAATAAATGCATGTACAGTAGAATTGTGTTCTTTGAATCCAAGTTGGTTGTTATATTATAGATTATTATAATGTAAATACTTATACACTTTATTACACATTATTTTTTCTAAAACTTTTGAAATTAAAAATAAAACAAAAACAGGTTGATAGCCGCTAACATTAGTTCTATCACCTTCATTAAAAAATTGGTGAAGTTTTTGCAACTTTTAATTGGTTAGGAAATATTTCTTAATGTATTGACGTTCTGAAAACTTCATCTTTTTAGTATTAAAAAATAATAAATTATATATTTTTTTAAATTTGTTAAAATCAAGTTTAGCAATTTTTGCATTACTTCTAATGAAGACAGTTTATTAGAAGTAATGCTTAGTAATGAAATAACCATTATTTGGTACTAAAAAACCAATAAATACAGTTTGGGTATTTGGAATATTTTGTTTTAATTAAGGAGTTTTGTAAAAAAAATTATTATAAAATTCTTTTGGCTTATAAATGCAATTGTTATTAACTTTAATGACTTGGAAACCTGAGCAAGATTCTTGTTATTCAATAATTTCTTTCATTATTTCCCAAGTGCGTTTTGAGTTATTTTTATATTTATCAAGTAGGTTAGAGGTAAAAAGAAAAATTAAATTTTAAGGAGTTTTTTTAAACAGACAATTAAAATCCTTTTTTATTCCGGCGATTTTTTTTTAAATATTTTTTATATAGTATATATTTTTTTAGGTGCCACAAGAAAACCTAATGACCTTGTCTCAGAGCACCGCGGAAGTGCATTTACCCAGGAAGTTCACACCTTCTTCTTTACCCTGACGCGAAAATATGTCCAAAGCTTGTTTCAAACCTGGATCTCCTGCTTATAAAGCAAGCGCTTTAACAATTGTGCCAAGGCCGCAGAATTCTGATTAGGCTTTAATGATTTTTTAAAATACTTGGCAATCCAAAGTGTACATGCATGTACAGTTTTATAGTATTATATGTTATTTTTTTGTTTCAATAATTGGCATTGTAGAGAGAATACAGTGCACAGTGGTTTATTTTGCACTTTTTGTTGGCATTTGACTATACTTAGCAAAAATCTCTTTAACTGGCGTGTGAAAATAAAACATGGTCATGATATATGTTTTTAGCTAAATTTTTGAAGCTCAATCATTAAAAAATACTCTTGAGGACTACCAACCCAGTGAACACGGACGTAAAAAAGACGTCTTTTGAACGTCTTATACACATTTTGGACGTCTTTTAAACGTCCTTTGAACGTTTTGGACGCTCAAAAGACGTCTTTTTTTGGTCCGGTGCCCATTGGAAAATTAACTCTAGGAAACCAAAATAACGCACTGTAAAACAACCTAAAAAAAGTCAGTAATAACTTTTTTTCAGATAGGTATACATGATCAAAATTCATTTTTATTAGGGTAACGTTTCAAGCTTTATCCATTACAAATATTCCCATGTTCATCACCATAATTGCACTATAACTCTTGGACATCGAAAGGATGCTTTAAAGCATGCAACTTAAAAATATTTCAGGATTCTTATATAAAGTCATAATACATGTTTTTACGTCAGTTAGATATGACTTATCCGTTAAAAATATTCACAAGATCATAAAATATATCAAGGACACAAAAAAACAACACTGAAAAACATAAAAAAGAGACACTAAAAAGAAAATTCGTTAGCTTTTCTAAAATAATTACATGGTCGCAATATGTTTTAAAAATATTTTTTTACATTTCATGAACTAAAAAAATCGTTTAATAATTGTAGGACACCAAAAAGGACTCTATAAAGATCCAGCTGCAAAAATATTATAGGATAGTTATACTAGGTAAAATTTCTTGTTTTTAAATCCTACAATAACTAATTAATACTCAGAAACTATAAATTATAGTGTAATATAAACACTAAAAGTTATTATCATTGTAGTTGTAGTATATTTATTAGTTATTGTATGATTTCATAAAAGATACAAATGTAAAAGTCTGACTTAAAAGTTTTTGTAAACGAAATTTTATGTCAAACTATTATTTGTTATATTTTTGAAACCGTATCATACGGCTATAATTTTTGCTCTCGCTGCGAACTATAATAATCACAAAATGTTTAATTTAGCCATGATTTTGCCTAGCTTCGAAAATAAAATAAAAATAAAACAAGAATAAAAAACAAATTAAATAATAAGACGGATATACTGTTCCCACTCTCTTTTCTTAATTACTTGCTTTAACACTGAACATCTGTTCAAAGTAGTATGACTATTACATTAATACTTTTTCTAATATAATCAATCACTTCTTTACTCTGAGGCATTTACGGCTAAATATGTTCCACTAGTGACTAGACTTACTTGTTCTAGTTGCGAACCTTATATAGATGACTCAAATCGGGAAAGAGTCAAATGAAAATATCAAATCTTTTTTCATACTTACACTAGATGAAGGAAGATGGAATTATCATTGAGCATAATAAAAATCAATACCGTGTTAAAGTAAACATTGGCGCTCGTAATTTGGACAGAAAGGCTTCAAATATTTATTAAGGTCTTGGGGGTTCATATTGTGATCTTTATAACCTTTCAAAAGAAAAATGTGAAAATATACAAACAGTTCAAGATGGTTTCATCATAAACAGGGATATTATATCCATGCAGCAAATATTTCTTAACTTAGTAAAAGAGGACCTGACCATTTTGAAAAAAAGAAAGAATTACGTCATTCGACACCGTTAAACTACAATACCGATTGCATATTTGAATGTTAGATCCATTCAGGTTTTACATGATTTGCTCAGGAGCTTTGATCATTTTATGAAGGTAGTTGTCTACATGGCGGCAGGTTTCTTAACTTGGAACGAACCTAAGATAAACAAAAACACAACAGTGCTGAAAGAAGAAAAAGCAGAACTACAAACAATTATTAAGTTAAAACAGGAATAAAATAGGATTTTTCAAAATCCATTGGACAAGGGGGGAATACAACAACAGGAAATGTTGCTAGACAACCTTTACATAATACTGTACTGCAAAAAGTAATTACAGATCACATATCAAGTCAACCAGACCGCAAGCTAGTTGAAAAGTATGGCTAGTTTCTTTCCGAAATTCTGAGAGCAATGTCATTTGGCAAAAAAACAAGTTTGAGCTATACAAACAAATGTGTCAGGAGTTAAACATTTTGCTTATAGAAGAATTTTATTGGGTAAGTATAACTCAATCACTGCACATAATTTTTGTTCCTGACTGGAAGATGATAAAAATAAATGATTCCACCGGTTTGAAATCTTGGAGAAAAGAAGGAATGGAAGCTAATTATAAAAGTCTCAAGTACTTCAAGGGAAAACTATTAAGAAAAATTATTCAATGGGTCAATATAGAAGATTGCTTCAAAATACTTTGGGAATGACCCGTTAGTTGCAGAAGAACGGTGCAAAGGGCGTCTTTTTTTATCAAACAACTTTTGCAAAATTTTGCAAAAGTTGTTTGATAGAGGGCATTCTAAACGCTTATTTATGCGCAGAAGTGGATCAGTTAATTATATTTTAAAGAATCTTTTTGTTTGTAAATAAATTATTTTTGTAACATATGTGTATTTGTTAATTTTTCAATTCCAAATTCTTCAACTTTAACCTCAAGATGGAAATTTTAATACTCATTTTTTTCTAAAACCGCTGAAGAGACCAACTTAAGCATTGCAGTAAATGAAAGCTTTTAATTTTTAATTTGGAAATCATATAAGGTTTAGTATAGCACTATAAGTGGTTTTTGAGATAATGGCTGAAATTTTCCAAAACTACAGCAAAATCATGTTTAAAAGTTCACGTTTTTTTTATCACTTTTATGAAAATTATCCAACTTTCTTCCTGAAATACTATTATTAATAGCCAGAAAAAATATATTTTAATGTAGGTTCTTTATCCCTTATTGTTATATAATAATTTTCTAAATCTTAGACCAACAATCTTTTACTTTTCATCACTTTTTCCCGAGTATACTCGAAAACTCTGTTGGGTTTTAAATTGTTTTTTTTTCTTACAAATTGTTCAACTTTGGATTGCCGTAACCTTTTTTAAATAAACAAAAATTTTAACCTTTTTTTATTTAACTTTAAATCTGCAAGCCATTTAAGTATTAAAAAATTAAATTAAATTTTAATTTCAAAACTTTAAATTTTTACTCATGTCCACCATTTAAACCAATGTGTAGTATCTCCAAATATTTTTTGTAACTAGATGCAGCATCGTCATTAAAAATTATATGCTTTCAATAAAGCTTATAAATTTTAATGTGATAATTGAAATAATTGGCAGTGATAATTGTTTTTTTTTATTTTATTTTTTATTTTTATTTTAGGTGCCCCAAGAAGTCCTTACGGTCTTATTACAGAACACCGCGGGTGAGCATTTTATGGGTGACTGGATGTCACCCTGCCGCATCCCACCTCACTTCGAGCACTGGGTCTAGTTAAAAAAAAATGTTATCTAATTGTTTAGTCTGAATTAATCTTATTTGTAGGCCACTGATCAGTGATTTTGAGATCAGTGGTTGCGGGCAGTAGTTAAGTATATAGGAATCCGGTCAAAAATATCAGTTTTCAAAATACCTTTGTGTAAATCATTATTGAGGATATTTTACCCCACTATGGTAATAGTTTATGCGACATTGTTTTGTTCTATATCGCGCATAATGATGTTATGCGCAGGGCCGGCGCGAGTAGGTGTCACGTGGGGGAGGGGGTGCCATTACAACTTTTGTCGACTTAAAAAAAAAAAAAAAGGTCCTCGTTTTTTAAAATTTGCCGACTGCCCTCCGACTGCTATAACGACATTTGTCGACTTACCGAAAGGGTCTACATTAGCCGACTAACTAGTCAAAAGGGGTCAAATTTGCCGTCTAAAATCATTGATGGGGGTCACACACCACCATCGCGCCGGCCTTGGTTATGCGACAAAACTTATCACTTTTATTAATGATTATTAAATGGAAAAAACCGCCTTTTAATTGCATTAAGAAATAATAAAATGTCTAATATCTAAATTAGATAATCTAACTAAACTTTTGAATTCACATTCAAATCCAAAAGTAACATTCAAAAAAAAAAAAAAAAATTCAAAAGTTAAAAAACTAAAATACTTTAAAATTATTAGGTTTCTTTTTATTAAAATTTGTGGTACAACCACAGTTTACACAGTAGAAAGACCTGCAGTTTAGATTGCTGTGATATACATTAATATATAGCTTTAAAATCATAAAAAGTTTCTGAGCATTGCGCACATTTTTTGATTTTTTTTTTTTTTTTTTTGATTTACTTTCTGCATTCGCACCTTTTTATTTTTTATTGTTAAAAAAAAATAAACAAAAAAATTTAAAAATGATAAACGAACTCTATTTTTATGTTGCATGTGTGCTGTTTATTGACGTTTGTTTGACAAATTGTTTCAGCAGAAGTATGGTAACTAATTTGATTATTGTTTGAAATACCAATAGAAATTAAATATTGTTCAAGATAATCTTTATATAAAATAAACTGTTCGACAACAAATACGTTACTGTAAAATAGTAAAATAAAATTAAGAAGATAAAATAATGTAAATAAAATTAGAAGAAAAAATAATAAAAAATAAAAAGAAGATAAAATAAAATTAAGAAAATAAAAATATTTTCTTGTAATAAAAACAAAAACTTCTTAAAACAGTTTACACTCCATTTGTCATAAACCGCATAGCACTTTAAGGTAATTGTTAGGATGAATTGAAACGGCTTTCACTTAACATGGACTTGTACATGGTATATTGGATTTAAAATAGCTATCTCGAAAATTTAATTTAAAAGTTTCAAGGTAAATAATTAATATTTTATAATATCGTTACATGTCTATCTTTTGTCAATAAAATTTCTTAGTTTAAAATTTAATAGTTAAATAAAATTAAATAGTCTTTAATTATTTAACTTCGTTAATGAAGTATATATACAAACCAAATGAATAATAAATAGAATAAAAAATAAATAAAAACTAACATGAAGCTCAAACTAAAATAAAAACTAAAATACAACGAAGAAGAGGCAACTATAAAAAATAAATTCCACAAAAATTTATAAGTAATGCATTATTTTTTGTATAAACAATACTTTACTTATGAAAAAAAAACACTTTTTTTTTTATAAATTGAAAAAAATAAAATAAATAAATATATAAAAAAGTACATAAATATAAAAAAATATTTTTTTATAAATAATGCATTACATATATATATATATATATATATATATATATATATATATATATATATATATATATATATATATATGCATTACATATATATATATATATATATATATATATATATATATATATATATATATATATATATATATATATATATATATATATATATATATATATATATATATATATATATATATACACACACACTGGGGCATATTCGTCTAGACGCGTCAATTTTTTTCTATGAATAGTCAACTGATATGCATGCAAGTTATTATCAAAATAATTGTTGTGTTGTGGGCTAATAAAAATCGCAAAAAAAATTTTTCTATGTGTCTTTATTAACATGAGAATATGTTTGATATACAAAATACATTTTTTAATTGGAATATATCTATAGACGCAGTCATATTTTTGAAATTAAAAGATGGAAATTAGAAATGCATATGTCCTCCATTACACTGGATCGCCTCAAAAATTCTGCCTTTCATTGACTCCACTAGTCGTTGAAGTATAGTTTGATCCAACTCGAACCAAGCTTCAAGGATTTTACACTTTAACTCAGTAACAGTTTTATATTGGTTTCCGGCTTCTTTGGCGTCATAAACTTTTCTTGCTAGCATTCGCCACACGTTCTCGATTGGATTTAAGTCCGGGCTACAAGCTGTCCATTCGAGAACCGGGATGTTGTGGTCTTTAAACCATTTCATAGAATGCCTAGATTTGTTAATTGTAGCTTGCTGAACATTATCTTGCTGAAATATGGCATTATTGTTACTGTATCCATGTTTTCATCCATATAAGTTACGAGAACATCATCCAACATTTCTGTATACTTTATTGAGTACATTTTAGGCAAACCACAACACAGAGTCAACTTTCCTGAATAAAAAAACTCTAACCATTAAACTTCCTCTACCATAATTTTGTTTTGTTTGTGGGTCATTTATTCCTCTTAGGTCACGCCAATAACAACTGTAAGAGTCCAGACCATCTAAATTGAACTTTTTTTCATCTGAAAATATTACGTTTTGCCACTCATGAGTCCAATGCAAATGATTTTTAGCAAACTGTAATCTAGCAATTTTATGGTGTTTTTTTAACATTGGCTTTTGGTGTGGTTTCTTTCACTTTACGTTTGGTGTTGTACCCCAGACAGCAAGCTTTCATTGGCCCAACGTTGGCCAATGCATGATGATGCATTGGCCCAACGTTGAAAGTCGATATTGGCCCAATGCAGGTTTGATCATTGATTAGGTATTGGCCCAATGTTGTATACAACGTTTACCCAACATTGGCACAACGATGAATATAACGTTAGGCCAATATTGTAATCAACATTGGCCCAAAGTTGTATACAAAATCGGCCTAACGTTGTATACAACATTGGCCCAATATCGCATATATATATCGGCCTAACGTTTTATGCAACATTAGATAGTTGTTACAAATAAGATGATTTGCATCGCTACATTGAAAATTTATAGAGAAAAAAAAAGAATGTATGATACAAGTATAAAAATTTATTTATTTAACATAATTTCTCGTTTAAATATACATATTGCAAATACCAAACTTAAACCAAAAACTGACACATTGAGTTTTAAATAAAAAAATTCACTATAAAATTTATAGAGTAGTTTCGATATTGGCTGAGTTACTTGTTATTAAATCGTGTTTAGCTTATGATATTTGGTACCCACGATTCTTCCGCTATCTCTATCACATGTCTGCATAAGCCATGCTTATTTGACTTCACAGTTTCTGCAAAAAAAAATAGTTGTTTGTTTAATTATGCACCAAAGAAACATAACAAATTGAAACTAATTCTGTAATGCAAAATTGAAACTGAAAAAATAAACTTTTCCAAACCACTTACCAATAGCAACATATGCAATCAACATTTTTCCTATTCAAATTTTTTGTCCTCTCCCTGCATAGTTTAATTTTACAGCTAGGCCATTTTAAAAAACTATACTTAGTAAATAACATATACAATCTCATTCATCTTTAACTTTAAATTTGTGAGAATTATTGACCTGCAAAAACCACAACCTGGCAATAATTAAAGTAACTTTTGTTTAGACTTAAATTAATATAAAATGTCATTTACAAAAAAATCTTCAAAGAGTATTTTATTTAAAGTATATAAATTGTACTAAGATACCATACAAAATGCATAAACAAATCATAAAAAATAATTACCATTTACTTAAGTATTTTCTTATCTTTTTTTTCCAGAGTACTTGAATTCTTTACTGCTTTTAATAGCAATGACACTCTTTCAGGCAATACAATAATTAGCATACCTTTGTTACTCAAATTTTTATAACTGAATTTGATGTGTTTTGTAGTTCACCAAGTTGCACTTCAATGCTTGCCCATTGTGTCAATAATACCAGCAGATCTTTCAAGGATACAACTTGAAACAATAAAGTTAATTATATTATTATGAAACTATATAACTAATTACATATTATATTTAGAATTTATGAAAGTAAATACAACAATCACTAATAAAACAGATAAAATTAAAGAAAGAGGGTCAAATTTTTAATGATAAAAATATATACCCGCTAATGGATCATTATGAATTATGAAATTTGCAGGTGTGCATTCAATTTCTGGCACTGACACAAAACAATTCTCCTTAATGTTTAAGCTTAAACATTAACGAGAATCGTTTTGTGAACCTTATAAAATACAAATTGCACTGTAAAACAAAAAAATTCATACTAAAACAATGTTTCTCCAACAGGGTTCATAACCAACTATTTATATAAAATTCAATGACTTTTTTAAAACATCAGATGAATTTATTTGACCATTTTTAACGCTGGTTTCTACAAAATGTTTAAAATTACTATCTACTGTAATGGAAATGCTAAGATTGTACATGCTTTGAATAACAAAACTTATAAAATTTATCTTTAAGTTAAGTTGGATATTAGTATGGATCTTATTATACACGTAGTATGGATCTTATTATTAAGAATGACTAAGAATAAACACTAAGAAAAACATAAGTTTCAGAAAAAAATAAATGAGTAGCACCAAAAAAATATAATAGCTTAATTGAACGCTGTATTTTGAAAATGTGACGTCACAAAATTAAAATTTCAAAAGAGAGTGAAAAACATTTCTCTTGTAAAAAATTTTAGTTTTATTTTATCTAAAAATTGTTTCTATTATCTAAAAAAATCTTTATTTTATCTATTCCAAAATAAAAAAATATTCTTTTTGAATAACCTCACTTTTAAAAAAAGTGTGACTCATCACGTTTTCAAAATACAGCATTCAATAGTGAAACGAGTAACTTCTTAACTAGAATTACTGATTTTTCCATGACTATCTAAAGAAAAAAATAATTCCCTGACTTTTCCAGGTTTTCCACGACTTTAGCCAATATTAACAAGTTTTCCAGATTTTTAAGGCAAAGTACGGACCTTGTCTAATGTTTGTAAATAATTTTTTTTAGATATTTTAGTTCTGAATTTTAATAATACAATTTTTAAAAATAATACCATCTATAAAATGGATTTCAAATGGATTTCAAAGTTAGTGACAACAACTTTAAAATCCAACAAAAATTTTTTGTTACGTTCATAAACTTAAAACAACTAAAAAACCTGGCCAATTTTTTGCAACTAAATATAATTTCCGTGGTCAGTATTCGAGAGCGATCGCTCCTACTTCCCACCCAAGCCTGTTGTGTAAGCTTTGATATGTTGATTATTACACAATAAAATGTTAATTAACGCTCTGACTTTTTGACTGTAATATATGTAAAAGTTAAAGCTATGAATAAAGATTTTCAATCATCAGACATAAAGACTTTTATATAAAAACTTACCATTTAATAAATTTTGTTCATTCAACTTCTCAGAGCAAACATTAAATTTCTGCAAAGAGTTTGGAGTTACAGGTAAACCCCAAAGTTTAATAATATTTTTTGTTTTATTATAAGAAAATGAGGATAAATCATCTACACCAAGATATACACAATTTTTTGTCTCTTTAATCTTTATTTTGACTGGTCATTTTCGCTGTTTTCCTTTTTTGTCTCCAGAGCAGAAGTTTAGCCTTCTGCTAAATTCAATCTTGTATTGCTTTAAAAATCTAAAAATCAAATCATTAATATATTTAAAAATCTAAAAATCAAATCATTGGCCAAATGTTGGCCCAACGTAATACGATAATTGCAAAAAACCGAATTGTAGAATTGCAATATTACGCAGAAAAAAAAACATTGGCTAAATGTTGGCCTAACGGATGAACTTGCCAATGTTAAAACTTACGTTGGGCCAATGTAATCTTGCTGTCTGGGACGTAGAACATGTGCAACATGTTTATTGTAGACAGGCAATAATAATTTGTCCTTTATTTGTGTTGCATTCAATTTATTTTTGGTTGCTTTGAAGCGAATTCGATTAATTTGCCAATACTTTGTTGCCGTTTGTTGCTTTTTTTACACGGTAATTGTCATCTTTTGCAATCTAGTTTCGTACAACATGGCCAGATCTTCCAATTTTTCTTGCTATTTCTCGTATAGAAAGTGCTGGTGAGATTTCTGAGCCACGATATAAATTAATTTGTATTTTTTCAGCACCTGTCAAATACTTTCCTTTAAGCATTTTTTAAAATGCAATAAAAATGATACTGGCAGAGCAAAAGATCAAATTACACTATAATTTATCAATTTATTTGTGTAAAAGTGATTAAGAATCAATAATTACCGTTATTAACCTGATTGCGTCTATAGATATATTCCAATTAAAAAATTTACTTCTTTATATCAAACATACTCTCATGTTAATAAAGACACATAGAAAAAAAATTTTGTGATTTTTATTAGCCCAAAACACAACAATTATTTTTAATAATAACTTGCATGCATATCAGTTGACAATTCATAGAAAAAAATTAAGATAATGAGAAAAAAATTGATGTGGCTAAACGAATATGCCTCAGTATATATATATATATATATATATATATATATATATATATATATATATATATATATATATATATATATATATATATATATATATAGAGAGAGAGAGAGAGAGAGAGAGAGAGAGAGTTGCCTTTCTTTTTTAGTTTGTATTTTATCTTTTAACTCAATCCATGGATATATTATTTGCTAAAGTATTTTGATGAAAGTTTGAGTGTATTTGCTATTTTATTATGCCTTAACATTTTTATAACGTTTAAAAAACCGCAATGCACAGTGAGCCAGAATCCCATATTTTTGAAAAAATTCAGAACTTTTTTCCTTTCATCCATAGGCCTCAAAAATTGGTATATAAATTAATTGGATGATTATAATTTAAATTAACATTTTTTTGTGGTTGCCAAGGCAACCCCATTTGCATAGCAACACGTATTTATGCTTAGTTGCTAAGGGTTATTTTTAGCCAGATTTTTTTAAACTTGATATGCAAATTAATTTGATGATTCTAATAGGAATGAGCATAACTAATTGTTTTAATTTACAGTCACACTTTCATATAGGTACAGACATTTCCAAAATTATAAAGATACAAAAGATACATTTATAAACTAATATCATCTGAGGATGATCTCAATAACTCCAGCTCGTTTTAGGGTGACTTCCTGCTGTCTTTCTCAGAGATGCAATAAATGGATCAGATGTACACAGAAGTTGATTCAACAAATTTTGGTTAGTTTTCACACGAGATAATTTTCTTGCAAAATGTTCACAATAGTTTTGAAAGTCTTTATTGCGTGCTTCTTGAGCTTCTTCAGAATACATACCAATAAGTAATGCTAAACCTTTAATAATTTCAGAACCATGGATTAATACTTTGTAAAGAGATTGTGGCATATAGTACCGAAGATAATAATGAACATAAAGTCGAGCTGTTTTTAATCAGAAAGCATCAAGTTTATAGAGTCAATATCTAAACCACATAAAATTGTTGCCAATATAATATGCAAATTTATAATCAGTTCAACATCAATATTTAAAATTTCTGCAAACTTTTCCGCATTTTAAAATCATTTTAAAAGTTAATACAAATAATAAAAGAATTAAAATATTTTTTTAAATTAAAAATTTTAAAAAAATATTTTAATTCTTTTATTATTTGTATTAACTTCTGCATCTTGCAAGTTTGAAATCTCAACCCTAATAAGATCCTCTTCTGATTTAGAAACTGCTGTTTTCAAATTTAAAAGAGGTCTACAATACATTGTTGATAATGGTCATGGTTTTCGTTAAGCTGGGTACCGTTTTCCATTTGAAAAACCACACAAGTCAATGGTACTAGGAATCTAATAAAATGCCTGCTCATTGTTTAAATTTTTTATTACGATTTCTTGCAATATTTGTTTATATATAGATTGTCCCGTGGCACCATCAAAGCCTATTTTGTATTTCAGAGAAAGTCTGGAGTGCCTTCAGTGCTAAGGACGTCATACTGTTTTTGCATATTCCTTGGATATTCTTTTGCATATTCTATTTGCTCTACAACTTGCATATTCTGTTTCCTGTATGATCAATCAAAGCTTGCAGTTTTATTTCAGCTGAAAAGTCTGAGACAGATATATCTGCAGAATAGCATAACAGCTTTGCATCCCGAACATAATTATATGGAGGATATATATCAACTCCCTTTTCAACTGCTTGATTTCAAATAATTTAGTAGAAAGCTTTTTTCAATCTAGCATCTAAAAGAAGACAAAGAGTTTCATCTTAAGATATTCTACAATCTTTTTTTGAGGTGTTTTTAGTTGGATTTTCTTTTCTCTGTTTAATTTCGAAGCAAATTGTAACGCAGAAGTAGAATACATTTCAGTTAAGTGACTTACTCTATGTTTTTTGGTTTTAATAGAGTAGTCATCTAAGGTTGTTTTATTTGGTCTTCCAAAAGGTATTGGTGTTACATCTAAATCTTCAGGAGCATGCGGCCATTTTTTGTTCTTTTCTTCAAATCAAGCCATGCTGAAATATGACTTGCGCCACTTATCTTGTAGATGCGTTATCATAGTTCTTAATTGCTGCTTGTTGCAATTCAAATTCATAACATTAACAAGTTTGTCTACAATACCAGAGTCAGATATTTGTAGATTATTAGGCTTATGCATAATGAATACATAGATATCAAAATATTTTCAGCCTACAAATACATAAAGTATATTATTCATGAGACATTTGGAGATAAAACAAACTCCAAATATTTATATGTTTATTTTAATATGAAAAAAATATGATTTGCCAAAAAATTGAGATGATTGGAGCCTGGGAACACAAAGAAAAGCCAGAATATTGGCCCCCCTGCCCCAAAGATGAAACTTGTAAAAATCATGAATAGAGACGCAGCTGACACCCGCCAACAATATATAAAATATATATCAATAATGTACACATTGGGAAAGATATTTTAAGTCTCAAATTTCTGGAGCATCTTGGAGTGCAAAATTATTTCAATATTTAAGTAAAATTTTCACTTAAAAAAATGCTTTAAATACGCCATCATTAGAAATCAATTTATTTGAAATAGCTTACGTGCAAAATATTTTTGCAATAGCTTATTTGATAGATAATACTTAGTTTTATTTAATTAAAAAATGAAGTTTTAATAATTAATAACAATTTTATGCTTATTACTAACACGAAAAATATTATTAAATTAAAAAAAAAAAAAATTGGAAAAAAAAATACCTTTTTTATTAACAGCTTAAAATGCAAACGGCATACAGAAATATGTATATTTTATAAAAGCCGGATGGTTAAGCTATAAAATGGTATATAACAATGTCATTTTCGAGAATAGTTACTTAATACTTTTTTCCACCACCTGGCCCACTGTGCAATGGTAACCAGAATTCGTAATAAGACAACTTGTTTTCTTCTTGTTCCTGTCAGGTTTTACATTATTTTAATGTCTTTATTAAAATTTTAACAAACTGCTAATAAATAATGATAATAAAAAAAACAATAATTGTTTTATTTTTACTTTTTGTTTTATAAAAAATCATTGTATTTAGTTTCATCATTTATTACTATTTTTTATTTTTTTGCATACATAAAAAAATGCAACTATACTTTAGAGCAGCCAATATAAAAAGGGGTTACGATTGTCATAGGCCCCTAAACTCGTAAAGGGCATTAGGACCCTTTACGAATTTGATTTAAAATCTTTAATTTTATATTAAGAGAGAGGAAAGTGCAATTAATTATTAACGTAATTTTATAGAACATTTCTGGAAGTTTGATAAGTTGTTGATTAGAGGAGGAGGATGTAAAAATTGCCAACTATATTTAAACAATTAACGAACACTGTTCATTAAACAGCCTTTAAAATGAACTAAATAAGACTTAAGTTTTAAATTTCTTCAGTTTATATATTTCTTTAGCTAACTTTCAAACATGGAGCATACTCTTAACATTTATATGCTTATACTTATGTCAAAAAAAGATGCTTAGCAAAATATTGCGATGGTTGGCCTTGGACAAAAAAGTTTAATTGCCCCAAACGTGAAAGCAACAAGTTATCCAAAATATTCTTCTAACTATTCTCAACTAAGTTTGAATTCATTAGTAAGTTTTAAATTTCATAAAATAATTTCTTAACATTCAAAAGTTAAAGCCTTGTAAAACTTGTAACCCCCTCAAATTGAGGAGGTTCAACTTGTAAAACTTCCTACCCCCTCAAATTGAGGAGGTTCAACTTGTAAAACTTGTAACCCCCTCAAATTGAGGAGGTTCAACTTTATAAAGTCATAATTTTTAAACGCTAAATAATAAATTGTTTAAAATATAAAATTTATTAACAAATATAAATTTATTTGAGAATAGTATAAAAAAATAGTTAAATAACTTGTTGCTCTCGTTTGGGCAGGTTTTTAAAGCCAACATTATAGGGCTTTTTTATTCACAGACTCTAATCATTGCAATATTTTAAAAAACATCTTTATTTGGTGTTTAGGTATAAATAAATGAACGGTATAAATAAATTTAGGTATAAATAAATTTGCTCCATTTCTCGAAGATAGATTAAACATCAAAAAATACTGCATCAATATGATTTTAATTTTAAATAATTTTATTAACAATGATTGTTGATACTTTACGCTATTTTGAATTATTTCATTTTATATTTCAATAAATGGTAACTTTTTTGTTTATTGCCGAATAACCTAAAATAATTTATGAATTAGAGAATCAAAATACATTTTGATACACTAATGCATAAAATATTTTACGTTTTAGTTTAGATATTTTAGTAATTAAACTAGCAAGTGTAGAAGCATATTTTAGAAATTAAAACAATCAATTATTACCGATATATAATTACGAATGAAATTAACAAAACAAAGTATATAGATTTGTAATATTCTATTTACAGCTTTCCATAAACGAAACTGGATCGGTTTTAACCAACCAAATTTAAAGACCACGTCACCTTTACGATTTAAAAAAGCTGCTGTTGCTGCGGACAGTAAATTATGCTCCTCAATCGGAGTTGATATCATAAAAAAAGGGGGAAATGCTGCAGATGCTTTTATCACAACTCACTGCTGTACAGAGATAGTAAACAGTCATTCTACTGGTTTGGGTGGTGGAGGATTTATTATATATTATAGTCGTAAAACAGGTTAAAATTTATTCTTAAGCTTGATTTAAAAATATTTAGCCACAAAACTGGTTTTTATACTATTTATTAAAACTTAGTAATTAATTTTTTTTTCTTAAACAAATTATTTATTTGTTAGGAAAATCTAAAGCATTTGATTTTCGAGAGACTTTACCTCGCAAATTTTTCTTAAACGGTAAAACCTTTTTTTTACTAAAAACTTTCAACTGTTATTTGTACTAACAGTAAATACTCGAAAAAGTGTCTTGTATAAATAAGTGCCTTTTTCTTTATGTACTAAAATACTTAATATTTTTTACCTTAGTGTTTAGGTAAGCATTTTAGAACTACAAAAATTTATTATTTATTATAAACTAATTTTTACAAATTCAAAAAAGCGTTTTTGTTGCATAAATGTTGCATATTTGATAGTTTACGATTTATTTTCTTAATAATTTGCGTTAAAGCTACTTATTTCATATTTATAAATGGTTTATAGAAACATCACGCACTGGTCAGCAAATCTTGATACCTGGAGTATTAAAAGGACTTTTCTCATTATGGAAAAAATTTGGTAGTAAAAAAATATCATGGGAAAAGCTTTGGGAACCATGTATAAAATACGCTCACAAAGGTGTTCCAATTGGAGCTGCATTAAATAATGCAATTAATCAAATGAATTTTATAGATGATGTCTCTTTAAGGTATTTATCAATTTTTGGTAAATCAAAAAGTATTATAACTCCAAATTATTGTTCTGACCTAAGTGCAGTCTTTATGTTTATATTTACAGTCTTTAAATGCAATCTTTGTAATTAATATTTATAACTTTATGTATTTTTATATATTTGTAATAATTTGTAAGGTCTCTAGTTGAGCTAAATGGTCACAAACTTAAATTTGGTGAAATAATAAAAAGACCATTACTGGCAAAAACTTTTGAAAAGATTTCTAAATCATGTGATGACGGCATATTTTATAAGTAAGTTTATTATGATAATACAATTATTAATATAAACCAATCAAAACTTGTCTTTTGTTATTGGATTCAAGTTTTAATAGTAATTGTAACTCATTTTATTTTTTTCTAGTTTTATTTAAACCTTACTATTATCATTAAAATATTTACATTAAAAGGCTTTGAAACTTTTTGAAACGCTTACTGTTAACAGTAACTTTAAGATTAATCCAATTTTGTATAATGCAAATGTTACTGTTAACAGTAAATTTAAGATTAATCCAATTTTATATAATGCAAATGCATTAGCTCGTTTATTACCACCTGCTCTCCACCTGCTTAAAATACTCCGCTGCGACAGGTTGAGCAGGTTAGGAAACATTATGCAAAGTTTTCTCAAACATTTCAAAAAAAAGTTCTTTATTTAAAAAATTTTTTTCACGTTAAGTTATCTTTCTAATGTTAAAATAGTTTTTTAAATCCAACGCCTTGTTTGTTAGGTTTGCTAGATTTAGTAAAATTTGTACAACCACATTCGCCCCCTAACTTTAACTTATGACTTTATCCTTTTAACCAATAAGTAGTATACAAAAAAGATTTCTGAAACTAAAAAACTGTTTCTTGGTTAATGTTATAAATATAATAACATATGACCATATTTTATACAATTGAATAACACTCAACTTCAATATTTTTGTTTTTAAAAATGATTTTAGAAGTGCCCTACTCCCCTTGTAGTAATGAGAATGTTTTGCAAAAAACTGCAGTAGACTGGAAACAATATCTGTTTAATACCCCGCTACCACTCCGCAACCTCTTCAAACGTGAATACAATGGAATTACAGTTTTCTTTTTCTTGACTAAACTCAATGGGTTCCTAAACCATTTGTTGTGAGTTTTTTTTCAAAACAAAAACACTAATAAAATTAGTATTTGTAAAAAACTTTTTCACGATAAGAGGTTGCATTTGATAACTTCTCATTAAACAAGAAAATTTTATTGTAAAACTATTTCCAATTACCAGGAAACCATTTTTATATTTTAACTTTCATATTATAAAATCAATTCTTAAAATAAATTATTTTTAGAGGTAAAATTGCACAACAAATTGTACAAGATGTCAAACTTAACGGCGGATCTATTACTTTGAAAGATTTGAGTAACTATCGTGTTGTTACTAGAAAACCATTAATAACTAAGATTCGAAATTTAACAGTTCTCACAACGTCAGCTCCGTCAGGTGGACCTTTAGTGTTACTTGCTTTAAAGATAATTGATGCATTCAACTGGACTAAAGATGATTTGCATAAAAAACCTGCTCTGGTGTATCATAAAATGATTGAAGCAATAAAGCTTTCTTATGGACCGTACACTTTCTTACAAGATCCAAAGTTTAGCTCAACTGCTAAATATGTAATTATATTCCGATTATTAAATTTATCTGAGCAAACTTGACCCTAGCAATACAAAACTTATTCAAATTTTTTAGGTTGAAAATTATATGGTTGATCCTTTAATTGCTTTGAAACGCTTTCAATTTATTGATAATATATCACATCCATTTATTTACTATGGCCCTTACAATAAACGTGCGCCTTTTAATAAACAAGGCACTTCGCACATTTCAATAGTTGACAACCACGGCAATGCTATCAGCGGAACAACATCAATAAATAATTAGTATGTATGATATAATCTCTCTCTCTCTCTCTCTCTCTCTCTCTCTCTCTCTCTCTCTCTCTCTCTCTATATATATATATATATATATATATATATATATATATATATATATATATATATATATATATATATATATATATATATATATATATATATATATATATATATATATATATATATATATATATATATATATATATATATATATATATATATATATATATATATATATATATATATATATATATATATATATATATATATATATATATATATATATATATATATATATATATGTGTATGAACTTTTGTATATATGTAAACTAAATATGAGTGTATATGCATATATAATTATTGTTTATTGTGCAAACTTTGAATGGGTATTTAAGAATTACCAAATGTAATGTTTTAAAATTTTTTGACTTTTAAATTTTATAAGCTTTGGAGCGCGAATTATGTCCCCTGAATTGGGAATAATTTATAATAACGACGCTATTGAATTTCATAAAGAGTGGCGTAATCAGTATAACATTAAACCAGATTATCCGCATTCTGGTAAACGTCCTTTGTCTCAAATGTCACCAATTATTATGCTTGATGAAAAAGGAGACGTTGTTGGAGTATTTGGAGCTGCTGGAGGTCGTTTTATACCCACTTCATTAGTTCAAGTGAGAGACTTTTTTGTCACTTTTGTTTATACTTTGTTATATACATGTTTGTATAAATATATTCTTTTAAATATAAATTTATTTAATAATAAAAAATGATAATAAAGTTTAGATAGATATATTCTTTTATATATATATGTTATTTTAAATATAAAGTTTCAAATAAATAACAGACGCTGAATTTAAATAAAATAATATTATTATTATTTTATAATGTATAGAATGTTTTTTATAACTCGAAGCATTTAGTAAATTATTTTCAAACATGAAGCAATAAAATAAATTTAATTATCTTTTAACAGGTTATTGTAAATTGGCTATACTTCCAAGATAACATTCGAGTTGCGATATCTCGACCTCGGCTACATTGTCAACTTTTTCCACCAACAATTTATACAGAAGAAAGATTTTCTTCAGAACTTCTTCAAAATATTATGAGATACCAAGGAGTTTATAACAATAGTACTAAAACTTTGACAGGTAAATATTATATTACAGTTTATTGTTTGACAGGTAAATGTTATATAACAGTATTTTTTTTAACAATGTTTTTAAGTCATCAACATTCAAAAAACGACTTTTACTAAAATTCATATACATTGTAATGCCTTTTACAACAAACAAACTACTTGGATTGCTTATTGATATTTTTCTTGTCGAATTTTCTCAAAAAATCAATTGAAAAAAGGAAAAAATTTCTATGGAATATTAATCAGCTAAAAAGATTGTTTTATCTTTTTAAAACAACATTGTTTTTAAAAAAAAGTAGATTTAAGTAGATTTAAGCAGCCACAGATACAAGTTGATTAGAATGTTCAATTGACAAATAAACATAAATAAGCTTATGTGTAATAAAATATATTTTATAGATATATATTTTATAGATATATAGGTATATATTTTATAAAATTTATACCCCTGCAAACACAAAAACGTTCGAGTACGTTTTAAGAACGTTCATAGAACGTTCTTGAACGTTCGCAACGTTTGTTGAACGTTTTTTGCTGGCTGGATATTAGGGTGGAGCGATTTTAAAAATTTTTGAAATTTGATTAGCCTGAGCTGCGAATCGATGTCTTTTGGTGAAAAAAGAGCCTTTTTTTTTTTTTTAATATAAATGAGTTTTAGAGGTTCCTCTTTGGTTTCTAAATTTATGACGGATCCTAATATTGTTGAAATTTTTTTTCTTCTAACTATATTAACCATATTAACCTGGTACTCAAAAGAAGCAGAATAATACGCTTATTTTGAATATAATATTTGTTTTAATTTAAAACTGAAGAGAAAAAAATAATGTCGTTTTTTTCATTTAAAACCCCCGTCTTCATCAAAACGGGGGTTTTAAGGTATATTTTTGCAAATATTTTTTTCACTAAAAATTTTTTTCTAATAAAATTATTATTGATAAAACAAGCATTTTTTTCTGCTTTTTTTTGAGTCCAAGGTTGATATAGTTTAGAAAAAAAAAAATTCAAAAATATTAGGATCCGTCAAAGATTTAGAATCCAAAGAGGAACCTCAAAATTTTATCAAAACCAAAAAATATTTTTTTACTTTCATCTTATAATTAATAGACATCGATTCGTGTCTCAGGAATATTGGTTTAAAAATTTTTTTTTTTTCGCTATGAAAATCGCTCCATCCTACTGGCCAGCCTACATATCCAGCTGGCTCCAGCCTACATATCCAGCTGGATATGTAATACAGTGGCGTAGGAAGGTTTTTAAATGTTTGAAACTTATAAATAACAACTTATAAATAACAAGTATATTCCAAATTTTTTTACAATCATATGTATGATAAAAACATTCTTTAAAAAAAAAAATTACTTTGATAGGAGTATGGGAACAAGAAACCCTAAAATCTTAGCCCCCCTTCTGCCCCAAACGTGAGAGCAACAACTTGATAAAATATTTTTTGTACTATTATCAACTAGACTTATATTCATGAAGAAATTTTAAAATTCGTAGTAAAATATTGTAGTCTTCAAAAATTATGACCATATCAAGTTTAAAACCCCCTCTATTTGAGGGGGTCGCAAACTTTATACGGTCATAATTATATATATATATATATATATATATATATATATATATATATATATATATATATATATATATATATATATATATATATATATATATATATATATATATATATATATATATATATATATATATATATATATATATATATATATATATATATATATATATATATATATATTAGGGTAGGTCGATTTTAGCTTTTTTTTTGAATTTTGAGTTGCGTAATGTTGCAGTAACTGTGTCTTGGTTAGAAATGAGTTTTTACCAAATCTCAAGTATCCTGGTTTAAAAATGGCTTGCGGATTTGCATTTTAAGTCTTAATTTTGAACTAGTTTTGTTAGATTGTTTATTTCAAACGTTGCAAAATTTTATTTTAAGTCTAGTAATCTCGTTTTAAATATCTCGTTTTGAGTATATAAAGTAACCAATAAACAAGCGCAATTGTTTTAAGAAGCCAATAAAGTTTCGCTAAATCGTTTACACGCATTTAAACTTAGCAAATCTTTTTTGTATTTATATTTCTTGTTTGTATTTTAAAGTTAGTTTTAAGGTTAAATTTATTAAAAAGTAGGTTCAAAAATAAAACTGCAGTTTAAAGAAATCTTTTAATATCAAAGGTAAATACTTATGGTTATTATATCTAGAGTAATGTTTTAAACTGTTTATATTACATAACTTTTGATTTGCAATTTCTGAAGTAGATTAAAATATAAAACGGAACTAATGGTTTTACTCAATTCCTGAGTTTCCTGAATTCATGGCCCCCAAATCTTTTCAAAAGAGTTTTATTTCTTTATTTTTATCAAAGCAGGTTTTTAATAGTAAGTTTTAATATTTTAGGTTTTTTTGATGCATAGGCCCCCACTAAAAACTCACGCTGTTGCCCATTACTCTAAGTGTAATACTTTAATACAGTTTACATATATAATTAATTTACAAAAATGCCGAAAGTAAAGGTTGCAATTACACGGATGAAAAGTGAAAAAAAATATTGTGGTGGCCCATGTGAACTATCAACGACAGATCCAAGCACTTTTAGACAGGTTATTCAGTATTATTACTATCTTATTCATATAAATCCAAATGCAGATATCTTGTTAGTGACTCAGCAAATTAGCAATAATATAAAATCAATTTGGGCTACAGTAAACCCAAGATTACCTCTTAAAACTGACAAATCTATTAATAGGAAAGTTAAAGATCTTCTCGTACTTGTTAAGGATATTAATCGCAAGCACGGAAAAGCAAGCGCTAAAAGAAATCTTGATGCAAACTTGGACAAACTTTTTGATATTTCTGCGTGTTCCTGTTCATTAGATGTGTTTCCCTGTAGTGACAGAAAAGTTTCATGTAATAAATAAAATTGCATCGAAGAACATATTGTATGCCTTTGTTCTCAAAGTAATAAAGTGCCTCTGGAAGACAGAGCTTATCTTCGTGATCAGAGGAAAAAAATTGGTCCAAAAGGTGCATATCAACTTTCTTCCGTCGATAGATTATCTGTCAAAAGGATTCAAAGACTTGATAAAGAACGACAAAAAATATCTCATAAGCTAGTTAATGAAGATGAATCTCTCATAGCACAAGTAAACTTAATTGAAGAAACAAGTGGTTTGACCAATACGGAGGTAAATATTTTATAAATACATGAAATATTTGTAACAGATGAAACAGAAAGTGTTTTATTTTATTAACTCTTTTTAGGATGAAGGTGAATGGAAACCAGTAAATAATCCTATTGGAAAATACAACTTAGTTAAACTTCCAAGATTTGCAATGGAATTAGTCAGAAATGAGTGTTCGTCAAACGTAGGTGCAGCCCTTGCAAATGCTTTACTACATGACATAAAACATCTCTTGAAAAATGACGTTGATATTAAAGATATTTTGATTGATAAATGCAAGTTAGATAGGGCCAAGTCAAAAGTAAAAATCGTTAGTGAAGAGGTGGACTCAGAACAAAAAAAAACAGTTAATTTGTCTTGGGGTTGACAGCAAGCTCGATCAAATAACTAAAACAAGTATAGTAATAAACTTACCTCAAGGAGAAGTACTAAAGAAATGCATTGAACTTGAACATCACCTCACATTTACTTATGTAGATGGAAAATCGAGTGGAAATTATTTGACTCATAGGACGATTCCTGTCACCGGTGCTACAGGTTTAGTTCTTGCTACCGAAACGTTTAGTGTTTTACAAGAACATAACAGTTTGGAAAGTATACAAGCTGTTCTTCTTGATAATACTGCTGCCAATACTGGACCAATAAGTGGCTTAGTGGTAAAACTAGAAGAGTTTTTAAAAAGAAAACTACATCTAATTGAATGCGCATTACATCAAAATAAACTTCCGTTACGAGCTCTTTTTGTAAAACTTGATGGTGACACAACTGGGCCAAGAAGCTTTAGTGGTTTACTTGGCAAAAGATGTGCTGAAAATATTCAGGATAAAAATCAAGTTTTGTTTAATCGTATTGAAAACCCAATTGTAGATGGATATATTCCAAAAGAAATACTAGTAGACCTTAGTTGCGATCAAAGACTTTTATTTGAATATTGCAAAGGAATAGGCTTTTGGTAAAGTTTCTGATAAATGGGCCGCCTATAAAATTGGACCGCTTAACCACGCAAGGTGGTTACACGCAAGGTAACTATAGCTATTCGCCTTCTCTGTTTGTATACTAGAGACAATCAATCAACTGTTTCTTTAAAAAAACTCGTATGTTTTATAGTTCAGGTTTACGCTCCAGCGTGGTTCGATATAAAAAAATCTTCAAAATTTCACGAATCCCCGCGCTTTATTTTTTCTACTATCACTAGAATAAATAATCTCCCCTTTGATGATGTTAAATATATTGTTAAAAAAAAACATTAAAAACAATGCATTGTGCCTAAAACCTGAAAATATTCTTTATGCCATGTTAAAAGATAATGACAGCAAGATACGAAACTTAGGTTTTCAAATCCTACTGGGTCTAAGGCAAAGGTATTTTTTTATAGTAAACTAAAATAAAGTTTTGAAAAAAAATGATACATTAAATGTGGTAATTGGATTTGATTTATATTTATAGAGTAAACATCGAAAGTTTGGAAGTAAATTTGAAAAAAATTCCAGAAATTAATTCTAATGCTAATCATTGGTATGAGTTGGTTGATATCAGCATTACTAAATTTACGGAGCCCCCAACAACACAACATTTTTCAATTGAGCAAATCCAATATGCGATTGACAATAATGTTAAACCTGAAATCCCCGACTTTCCATCTCACTCCCAGAGTGTTGAGCGAGCGGTAAAACTTGTGTCGGACGCATCCCAATATGTTTATGGATTCGAGAATCGACACAGCTGCATTTTAACTAAACTACTTAGCAGGAAGATGCGTAAACCGTATATTTCAAAAGGGCATTATTCCCATTCTTATGATGATATTTTTTAATTGAAAATGTTTTCCTAAAATATATATTTCCATAGCCAAAATGTTTTTAAATTGTGAAAATAATGTTTATTTTGATATTCTTATGTAAATATAAGAATAAAAGTT
The DNA here is from genome assembly GCF_022113875.1 of Hydra vulgaris. Taxonomy (NCBI): domain Eukaryota; kingdom Metazoa; phylum Cnidaria; class Hydrozoa; order Anthoathecata; family Hydridae; genus Hydra; species Hydra vulgaris. The sequence continues at coordinate 28,655,087 of NC_061167.1, forward strand.
TCACTATTTAAATCTTCAAATAGTTAACAAGTTGTTATAAATTTAGCTTAATTGTTATAAACTGTTATAAACTTAAATCATACAGCAAAGCAAATAGTATTGAAAAACATTTAAATATGAACTTAGTTAAAACGTCAAGTTTTGCATATAACGCTTTTTAAGGTGTTTTTTTACATAATCCAACAAATCTTAAAAATTAAATCCGCAAGCGATTCTTTATCCAAAATCTCTCAAATTTTGAGAGTAATCGTATTTTAACTGTCTACAACTACTGCAATATTACGCAATATGCGGAATTAAAATCGACCTACCCTAATATATATATATATATATATATATATATATATATATATATATATATATATATATATATATATATATATATATATATATATATATATATATATATATATATATATTTATATATATATATATATATATATATATATATATATATATATAAATATATATATATATATATATATATATATATATATATATATATATATATATATATATATATATATATATAAATATATATATATATATATATATATATATATATATATATATATATATATATATATATATATATATATATATATATATATATATATATATATATATATATATATTTGGTATATATATGCAAACTGTTTTGCAGAGTAAAATCAAAGTCATTTTTTTAATTTTTTGAATAGATGAGATAATGGGTGTAGTCCAAGCTATTGTTCGTTTTGATGGAGAATTATGCGCAGATAGTGATTATAGAAAAGGAGGAAATTCAGCGGGTTGGTAGCATTGGTAACAACTCAGCAAGTTGATAACGATAATAACGATTCAGCAGGTTGGTAACGATGGATTTAATAAAGCCTAAAAAAGTTTTTAATCAATCATTTTAACACGAGTTTATAAAAAATAACGCTACCAAACTGAAAGAGAAGCCGATCTTAATGGGAGTTACTCTATTTATAGTCAATCTAAAACAATGTTCTTAATCTAAAAACGGTAAAAAATACTATGCAGCACCCTAAAAGTACAATTTGGTACCCGGGTAAAAAATACTTACTCAGCAAATAAAAAAATTGTTGCTAGGTCTTTTAAAAAGTGTTGTACGGCTTTTAAAGAATAAACAACCCAAACTATTTATAAAAAAATAATTTAAATTAAAATTATAGAGTATTCCAAATAGTTTACTTATTACGAATAAAAGGATGTTATCAACCGTTGATCATTTACCAATCATCAAATGATCGTTTGAATTTAATTCCATTGCATTCTAGGGTTGCACAGAAAGCATTATAGTTATCTTATTATATACAATTGCAATTTTAATTATATACACAATGTTATAAAAAACATTGTGTATATAATTACCCCTCCCCTCCCCGCCTCAAACGTGAGGGATAACAAGTTGATAAAATATTTTTTGTACTATTCTTAAATAGACTTATATTCATCAATAAATTTTGAGTAACATAGTATTATCTTTGAGCGTTCAAAAATTATGACCATATAAAATTTGTAATCCCCTCAAATTGAGGAGGTTACAAATTTTATTTATTTATTACTAAATAACAAATTCAAAATATTAATATAAATGTGTTAATTAAGTACATATTAGAAGTAATAGTAGTCGTAGTTTATGCTGTGTTAGACAGAACCAGTGAATATATTATTGTGTTGGACAGAGCCAGTGAATGTTATGTACTCTGCTTGCAATAGTATTACAGCAGTTATATTTGATTGCTACTCAACCATTAATTAAAAGCTGTTTTTGCTGTTACAACTTTAATTTAAAATAAGTTCCATGCACCAACAATTCTTAAAAAGGAACTTTTAACTGTGTTGCAGCTTTAAGAGTCTCAAAGCAATCCTATCTTAAATGGTTTTTTAAAATTGGAAAACATTTTCCAATATTTATCTTGTAAACGCCATGCCTATGTTTGTATAATTGGACCAAATCTCTCCTTTTTATCTTCCTAGAGTTACCAAGCTAAAGGAAATGAGATTATTTGATTGTTTGTTTGAACAAAATTTGTAAAAAGCATTTATAACAATTATTAAATCAGTGAAATTTTTAAACATAAACGAGAAGTTCCAAAAGTAAAAAGAAAGCACAAATGCTTCAACAATGCTTGTAGAAAGACTGTTAAATTAGTACAGTTAATAAATAACCTTTGTAACTATGTTCTAAATGAAGAAGTTAAAAATTCTGGTTGCTTAAATAACAGTTGCAGTTTTAGCTATTTTTACAAATAGGGCTCAATAGGACTGAAATCCTTAAATGCAGCAGAAAAAGTAAAAGCAGTGATGATGAAAGTAATAAAGATAATTTCCCAGTACTTAGAGAGGACCTAGAGGACCTAGCTATCGGGTTGTTAAATGTTCTGTATACTAACAAGAGGAATTACATTGTAATCACTTTTGTGTAGATATTTCAGCACGAGTTATGACGCTATTGAAAATGTCTTAAAACTCAGATGCTACTATAAAGTTAGGCTTTTATATCTTCCAAAATATTTTATATGTTAGATTTTTTTTTTAATTTAATTTTTTGCATTGAACACTTTACTTTTGGTATTTCTTTGCAATTACCTTATTTTCACTTATTTGCATTTTTTTTTAATTTTTCTTTAAATGTATTTAGTTGCATCATATTACTTCTTTATTGGTTTAGTTGGTGAGTATACCGCCCTCCCCCCTCTCTTCCCACTGCACGCATAGGTATTATTATAAAATCAACCTTCTTACCCCCAACCCTTTCCCATCGCATTTTTTTCAAAGCATTAAAAACAAAAAAATTTTAGTTACTTTGACATTACTTTTTTTTTTTTTTTAAATTTGTTATTTTAGGTGCCCAAAGAAGTCCTAACGGTCTTGTCACAGACGGAATTCTGGTTAAATGCACCGCGGAAGTGGATTTTACCAGAATGTTCACGCCTCCTTTCTTACCGCGACGCAAAATATGTTCAAAGCTTGTTTCGAACCTGGATTTCCTGCTTATAAACAAGCGCTCGAACCACTACGCCACGGTCGCACAATTACTCTAGTGTATAACACGGCCGCACATTACTCTATTGCATACCAAAAGATTATTTTTTAAACTCGTAAAAATTGATTCTTTTGTTAATAAAAAAAGAAATCAAGTTTTTTTATAGATAGAGAACAAGATTTATTCATACTGCGTATGTAGTTTCTGTCTTTAATCAACTATTTTCTCTCTCTCTCTCTCTCTCTCTCTCTCTCTCTCTCTTTTGTATGCATTCATAACTAACTCCCTTTATTAAAACCTGCCTACATACTTTATCGAAGAATCTTTATGGCAAATGACATTGATAAAAATGAAAAAATCATACAAGTTAAAGGTAAAATATTTTTATTTAATTACAATCACATCCATAATGACCATTACATTAAAGACCAATCACATCCATAATGACCATTATAACAATTAAATTAGTTCTAATTTAATCCTGATAATGGTCATTATGGATGTGATTGTAATGTAGACGAAATCTATAATGGTTTAATGATGTTTATGTAAACTGGTAGACAAATACCATCGATGTAAAATCATCACATGGATATCAGTGTCTTGGAGTCACTTAAAGTAGATGTGGTGCAGTTCTCTCTCAACACAATTCAAAGTGTGGACCTTAGTTGTACTAAAAAATTATATTTTATCTATTAAAAAGTGCTCTTTAATTGTCATCTGGGCAAATTGATTTATTAACTGTTTACTTATGTTCTGTTTACTGTTTACTTATATACACCTTTAAGCAGCCGTGGCTGCTTATAATTTCTTTTATATTGCGAGCGAGTGGTTTAGAAATATATACTAAGCAAAGAAAAATTTATCTGTTTTTTAAGTTTTAGTTTAAGTGTAGAGCTATTCGTATACTGTACAGAAAAAAATGAGGTTAGGTCAATAAGGCTATGCTCATGAACTTCTTTGTTGCTTTGAAAACAACGCTAGTGTGTCCAACTCTAATCATCTATTAATTTATAATTTCATTGTTTAAATCATTTATCTTTTAATGTCAGCTATAAAAAGAATGATACAATGTCCTTCTCCAGCTCAGAATACTCATCGGCTTGAAGAAATTATCAAGAGCACAATTTGTAAAAAAAAATTTATGCAAAGAAAAATAAAAGCTGTTGTCTCAAGTGTGGATGATTTTGTTTAATTTTTTGATAACAAAAAAATTAAAATGTCGAATGCATCTTCTAATAAAATAATATCTAAAGTCATAAGAAAACAGTTATCTTCTTTAGAGCCCCAATCATTTGTTTTGTGTGTGAGTTTGTGTATTTTATGTATATATCTAGGGCCTGCGCGAGTAGGTGTCACGTGGGGGAGAGCGGGGGTGCCATTACGAATTTTGCCAAATATAAAAAAAAAAAAAAAAGTCCTCGTTTTTTAAAATTTGCCGATTGCCATAACGACATTTGTCGACTGACTGTCTAAACTTACCGACAAACTTGTTAAAAGGGTCTAGATATGCCGACTAACTAGTCAAAAAGGGTCAAATTTGCCGACTAAGTGAACGAAAAAATCATTGATAAGGGGATGTTACACCCCCTCATCGCGCCTGTCTTGTATATATATATATATATATACTTACATATATGTATATACATATATATATATATATATATATATATATATATATATATATATATATATATATATATATATATATATATATATATATATATATATATATATATATATATATATATATATATATATATATATATATATATGACGGAAAAAAACACATCTAAACTATTTTCAGTATTTGTGTTAATAAGGTACAATATTCAATTCACTACGAGAGGTAATCCACTGTTATTTAGGGGGGTAGCCCTCTCAGCTTACAGTTTCAGACTGGAGGTAATCCACTGTTTAGGGTAGTAGCCCTCTTATCAAGAGAGTAAGAATAATCAATTATAATAATGAATTTGGATTTTCTTAAACAAGACAATTGGCCAAAACTGGGTGCTGGTTCACATTCGCAATCAACTAAAGATATTCATAATTGGTGTAGCCAGCTTTCACATGCTTTTTTGGAACTCTTTGAACGATTGCAAAAACTAGAAACAACTAAGATTGAAAATGACAGCGACATTCAAAATTTAAAAAAAGAAATAATCAAAGCAGCTAATTCAAGCAAGTCTATCTGTGATTGGTCTCTTATTGTTAAACAGGGTAAACAAAAAAAGAAGCCAACAGAACAACTATTAGCAACAAATGTAGCCATTAATGAATTAGAGGAGAGAAAGAGAGGGCAAAAAATGTTATTATTTATGGTGTAGCTGAATCTGCTAATGAAAAGATTGAAATAAAATCAAAAGATGATGAGTCAAAAGTAAAAGAAATTTTTAAAATTATAGATCAAGAGAATTTTATATCAAAATTTATTAGACGGTTGAGATCTAAAACTGATAAACCAGGCCCAATTCTAGTTAAATTAACTGAGGATTTTCTTTGCAATAAAATTTTAGGATCAGCTAAGAAATTGAGAAGTAATGAGCTACATAAAAGTTGTTATCTTAGTCCAGACTTAACGGAAGTACAAAGGTTACAAGATTTCAATCTTAGAACTGAAAGAAATAAAATGTATCAAGCAAGAACAGACAATGATCCCTTTTGGTATGGCATCCGTGGCAATCAAATCGTCAAATTTAAAAAGAAATCAAATCAATAAGTTTCCTCAAGATTTGGTTTCAGATGGTATTGAAGTTGAAAAGCTGTCATGTTTATATTTAAATGCTACCTCTCTCGATAACAAATTAAATGAATTCCAAGTTGTGATCAAACAATACAAACCAAATGTAGTTGCTGTGACTGAGACTTGGTTCAATAACAATTCAATGGTAAATTTTGAGGGTTTTCATTTGTATAGAAAAGACAAATTAGATGGCAGATGAGGCGGTGGAGTGTGTTTATATATAGACAATTTAATAGACTCATATGAACTAAATGATGCAGGTCTAAACCTTTGCAAATTTGAACAAGTGTGGGCAGTAGTTTACTTTGGTAAAGACAAGTATTTGCTTGGCTGCATCTACAGGCCAAATGATTTTATAGACATGTCAGAATTTCATGTGGTATTCAGTCGTGCACGTGAGTTTATGATAAAAATAAGTTCAAAGATTTTCTAATCACGGGTGACTTCAATTTTCCATCTATTAGCTGGGCAAATGGCTGTGTAGATGTAATAGATGTAATTTCAAATGAGAATGGAATTGAACACAAATTTTTAGATATTTTAAATGAAAATTTCTTTTACCAGCATATCAACATACCAACTTTCCAGCTGTCAGACGATCAACTTATAAATACCTTAGATTTAGTTTTCACAACTCAGTCAGCAAGTGTTAGTTTAATAAACTCAAAGTTCGTTCTAGGAAATATAAAGAGAGGTCATTTAATAATACGTTTTGATTTTATCTTAGCTGATAAAGCAGTCAGTGACTATAAAAGCAAGCAAAGATTTATGTTTGCCAAATCTAAGTTTGACAAAATATCTGATCTAATTTCAAATGACTGGATAAGATGCTTTAGCAATAAAAACGTTCAGGAAATGTTTGATGAACTTATTTATTACACAGAAGTGGCATGTAATCATTTCACTCCTACTAAAATGACAATCAACTCTCTAAAAATCAGACCAGCCTGGGTAAATGCCAGTTTAAAATTTCTTATCAGAAGCAAGCAAAATTTAAGATACAAAAACTGCTCGTGTAAATGGAAAGACCCTGTTCTAAAATTTGAATACAAAATGGTTTGCAAAAAAGTAGAGCATGAGATTAAAAAAGTTGACAAAACTTTAAATATGATCTGGTAAAAAGAGCTGCCTAGAATCCAAAGCTCCTGTACAGCTACATAAACTATCAACGAATAAACTATCAGAGTTCCTGTACAGCAACGAGCAGTCAGAGATTCAATCAAAGCATTCAAAGGAACGGATGGTGAAACCACTCAAAATTCAAAATATGTTGCGGATATTTTAAACAAAAACTTTCAAGCAGCAATTAAGAGAGAAGACGATGGTCCGCTGCCTTACTTTCAGATAAGAACAAATGAAACATTTATTATGACGACAGAAGATTTTAAATATGAAGATGTCTTTTTAAGATTAAAAAACTTGAAAGAAAACAAATCAAGTGGTGTTGATAACTTACATTCAGCTATTTTAAAAAACTGTGCATCAACATTTGCTATTCCGCTTACATATATTTTTAAAAAATCGTTTGAAACTAGTAAATTGCCAGAGCAATTCAGATCAGCAAATATTACTCCTCTGTACAAAAAAGGTGAAAAAACCTTAGCAGTAAACTACCGACCGATATCACTCACCTCAATTGCTTGTAAAATAATGGAAGGTATAATGAGATGTAAACTCATAGTCAAGCAGCAGTACGGTTTTGTTAAAAGTAAATCATGCACAACAAACCTACTTGATATACTAGATTTTATTTCCACCAGTTTAGAAAATGGTAAACCTGTTGATGTTATTTTTTTGGATTTTGCTAGGACATTTGATACAGTGCCCCATAATAGGCTCTTACTAAAACTAGCAGCTTATAAAATATCTGGTCTAACAATTAAATGGATTGAAGCTTTTCTGAAAAATAGAAAACAAAGAGTTGTGCTAGGCGAAAACGTATCTTCTTGGGCAGAAATTATTAGCGGTGTGCCACAGGGGTCCGTTATTGGACCACTTTTGTTCGTGCTATTTATTAACTATTTTCCTGAAACCTTAAAAAACATATCTATGCTGTACGCTGATGACGCTAAAATAATGAATGAAATGATTTCCTACAAATCAACAGTGTCTTTGCAAGCAGATCTTGATAGAGCGTTAAAGTGGACTCAAGAGTGACTTGTAAAGCTCAATATTTCTAAATGTATGGTCATGCACTATGGGATTAATAACAGAAAAACACCACTTTATATCAATAAACAAAAATTAAACGTAACAGAATCTGAAAGAGATCTAGGAATAATTTTCTCAAACAACCTAAAATGGAAAAATCAAGTGATATCATGCGTAGGCAAAGCTAATCAAATGTCGGGTATGATTAGAAAAGGCTTTATTCGTTTAGATATTAGACTACTGAGATCACTTTATGTATTTTTTATCAGGCCACTATTAAAATTTGCATTACCCGTTTGGTCACCAAATCAAAAGGATGAAATTGACTTATTGGAAAGAGTTCAACATCGTGCAACTCGACTAATACCATCACTCAAGAAAATCAACTATGAGAATCGTCTAAAAGCTCTTGACTTAACTACGTTAACAAATAGAAGAAAGAGAGGAGACATGATTCAACTTTTTAAAATCTTTAACGGTTTCAACAAATTAGAAACAAAAAAAAAGTTTAATTTTCAACAAACTCAAACAAGAGGTCACCGGTTTAAATATGTAAAAGAAATCACTAAGCAAACTCATCGAGAAAACTTTTTCTTTAACAGATCAGCCAATTTATGGAATAGCTTGCCAAACGATTTGGTTAATTCAGTAACAGTTTTAAAGCCGGTCTTGATTGCTGGATGAGCAGGAGTCAGGCAAACCAGCTGTCATAGTGTGCTAATAACACACTCACTGGTTCATACCAGTTACAGCATTTAATAATAATAATAATAATAATATATATATATATATATATATATATTTATATATATATATATATATATATATATATATATATATATATATATATATATATATATATATATATATATATATATGTATATATATTGCGCCCTTTTTATATATATATATACATATATATATATATACATATATATATATATATATATATATATATATATATATATATATATATATATATATATATATATATATATATATATATATATATATATATATATATATATATATATATATGTATATATATTGCGCCCTTTTTATATATATATATATATATATATATATATATATATATATATATGTATATATATATATATATATATATATATATATATATAATATATATATATATATATATATATATATATATATATATATATATATATATATATATATATATATATATATATGTATATATATTGCGCCCTTTTTATATATATATATATATATATAATATATATATATATATATATATATATATATATATATATATGTATATATATATATATATATATATATATATATATATATATATATAAAGGGCACAAGGGATGTCAGTTTTTCGCAAACTGAGATAAATCAAATTTAATCTTGAAAGACTTCCTTGACCTTTTTGTTTTACAAGAAACAGTCTTGCCAAGATTTATTTTCTTAAATTGATCTTAGAAAAAAAGAGAAAATAAACTAATTTCAATTTTTTGCAAAAACTGTTGGTTTGCTATAGAATTTTGCAACCTTTATCTAAAATTGACGTTCCCGGTTTTTGAGTTGCAAAACATATTTCTTTACTAAGGTTAGATTTTAGCAGTTTAATCTGTAGTTTCTTTTCACTAACCACAACTTATTTTATCTCAGCAGCCATTTGATTGATCCCCTCTTTGATATAGAAAATAGTTGGAAAGTTCTTGTGCGTCTTTCTTTACAAAAAATATTTGAAATGCTGCAGGTCTTTATACTTTGATGAGGAAAGAGGTAGAGGCACTCTATTTAAAGGCTCCAATGACATTTTCTTCTTTTTAAGTGATTTTGTGACAATAGCATCAGAGAATTGCCCATTCTAGCTCTCTCTAAAAAGTATTTTAAATAGATAGTTTTTAGAGAATATAACATCTCGAAGTGTCTGGGTTTCAATTAGGGAAGTGGTAACAAAGTAAGGTTTAATGTGTTTTTCTATATTTAACAACATGGTCTTTTTTACTGAAATTACGTGAAAAGGAGAAGGATTTTTTTCTGGCTTTCTCAAAGTGTCTTCATACAAACATTTCAGCCAGCTGGCTAATAAGTCTATATGAAGCTTTTGATTTATCAGAATCATATTTCAATCACACTCCATATAAAAATGTTCTCTGATTAGAAAAGATAGTTTAATATTTTTAAATTTGTTTTTTTTTGGTGGACCATGTCGTGCAAAAACCGCAACATAGTCCAATTTTTATTCTGTCCATGAGATGAATCACAAAAGAGTTAAAGATAAGTGACCTCTGAAGACAATAGTTAAGTAGTGCAGCAAAACTGCTACATCATTAGAAACTTTTTTCCGAACTGTCTCATTATAGGAATAAAGGGAAATCTTATTAGTTCCTAAGTTATGTATTTTAAAAAGTGTTCAAAGAAAGTTTACCTCTGTTATATGTGTCATTGGTTGTAATATTAGGATAAGGAAGGTTCTTCCAAAAATCAAAGGCAACTGCAGCAAACCAGGTTAATGAGTGTGCTCAATGTATAGTAGCAGTCTTTCTTTCATAAAATACTTACTCGTATTAACTGATCTTTTTTTACTAATATATATATATTAGTAAAAAAAGATCAGTTAATACGAGTTCTCTTAATATAATTAACAATTTATTATTATAAATTTTCGCTGGATTAGGTTTACCAGCATCATCAGCTCGTAAAAAGTTATACAAAAAATTTTATTTATAACGTTAGAAACTGTTTAAAATTAACTGACGTCAGCAGTTGAATGGCTTCTTCCTTGCTTTCATAAAAATGTAAAAAATGGAATCCAAAATTTAGCTTTCACAAACTGCCCGTTATCTGAATTAATTCCGCTATGTAAAGGTGAGCATTATGTAAAGGTGAACATTATGTAAAGGTGAACATTATGTAAAGGTGAACATTATGTAAAGGTGAACATTATGTAAAGGGGAACATTATGTAAAGGTGAACATTATGTAAAGGTGAACATTATGTAAAGTTGAACATTATGTAAAGGTGAACATTATGTAAAGGTGAACATTATGTAAAGGTGAACATTATGTAAAGGTGAACATTATGTAAAGGTGAACATTATGTAAAGGTGAACATTATGTAAAGGTGAACATTATGTAAAGGTGAACATTATGTAAAGATGAACATTATGTAAAGGTGAACATTATGTAAAGGTGAACATTATGTAAAGGTGAACATTATGTAAAGGTGAACATTATGTAAAGGTGAACATTATGTAAAGGTGAACATTGGAACCTCTGTATTTCAAGAGCACTTTTCGATCAATTTTTTTAGTTTTAACTTTAATTGATTTTACGTTTTCCCACTTTATTTCTTGTGAGTAAAACTTATTATGGGTGAGTAAAGTGGGTGGCTATTGCAGACTGATATTTATCATACTGATTAAAAAGGCTTATGTCTTATAGATAATTGGTCATGCCATTGTCTTATAGATAATTGGTCATGCAATAATTGGTCATGCCATTGTCTTATAGATAATTGGTCATGCAATAATTGGTCATGCCATTGTCTTATAGATAATTGGTCATGCAATAATTGGTCATGCCATTGTCTTATAGATAATTGGTCATGCAATAATTGGTCATTGAAGAAGTATTAAATAAACTTTTTGTTTTTACAAAAAAAAAGTGTGTTTGAAGTAGTGGAAAAAAAAATAGTATTAAGCATAATTTCAATCTATATTTTAAAATGATATTTAAAAACTGATTGAATAAATATTTAAAACAAAGTTCATTTAAAATATGGATACCATACAATATGTCATTTTCTCGAGCACAGACTGTTAAAGAAAAATTTGTCAACTATTATCTCACCACCATTTTCAACATTAATGGAGCAGTATTATTTTTTTCTTAAAACAAAACTACATAACTTAAAAACAACTATATCACTTTAAAAAAACTGAAGGTTTTGGAAATCGCAAATGAAAATAGCATTGGAATACTTTGTTTTCCCGCACACTGCACGTATTGTATCCAACCACTTAATGTTGGATTTTTTGATTTATCAGAGATATATTGCAACCAGGAGATTCAGACACCACCAAGACAATATCCGGGTAGAGTAATAACACATTTTAAGGTTTCTAGTCTTTTAAACGATGCATGTTTACCAAAACCCAATATATCATTTCAGTTAAGATATTTTTGAGGACCGAATGTTTACACCTTCATTATCAACATAAGAAAGTATAAAAGTTAAGAATGATGAAAACAAGAATATATTTAGAAATTCTCGCAAACTAAATGTTTCCAACTATACTGAACCTTTTATTTCGATGCAAGGTCTTAGATCAAGTATATATATAAAATTTGTTTCTCTTATACAAGAACTAAACGACAGCTCAAAAGAAAAAAATAATAATAAAGAAGAAGAATAAAAAAGACACATTTGCGTAATCAACAAAAGTTGTTAATAAAAAAAAAATATTAATAAAAAAAATGTTATTTTGAAAAAATAACTGCAGTAAGGAAAATAATACAAATAACAAAAAAATTGATTTTGTATCTAATACAGCATATTCATTTTGTGAAGAACTTTCTTCACAATTTTACTTTAAAGTAGATTTGCACTAAAAATTGCATTGTTTATATGCAAACATAAAAAAGGAAAAAGAAGCTTATAAGTTAATTATGTCATCATAAGTACAATGAACTACTTAATTATAATAACTACTTAATTATAATAAATTATTTAGTTTTACAAAAGAAATAAGAAACAATTCAAATAGTTTAACAGTTTTACTTTGACATAGAGAATATAATTTAGTCAGAAGCTAAATCAATGTCAATTTTAAACATGGTTCTAATTGAGTTAGGTTTTAAATTTAATTTATAAGTAATTTTGATTAGAACATTTCAAATTTCTTATTTGAAGGTTATCTAATTTTTGCTAAAATTTTGGACGAGCCTGACTTTGGATGAACCTGACATGACGTACTGATAAAGGCTAGTTATCAGCTTTTCCGGTTTTTCTTTTGATTCTTGATGGTTGTGGGTAAGATAAGAGTCAAATAAGAGTATGATAGTGTAAACTTTTTTGATCTTTGGCAGGTGGTTTGGTAGTCAGGTGGTCTTACTAAACATAGCATAAAAGGATTGGATCAGCATCATTTATAGTTTTAAAAGCTATAACAAATGAACGAATTCATAACAGACTTTGATCAAGGTCGAATTCCTTGCTGGCTAAAGTGCATGATAAGAATTGTACTCCATTTCAACTTTTGACAAATTTTGAGAAGTGCTGTGCTCACTACATTTCTGCTTAATCTTTAGGCTTTGCACATCACCATACGTATGCAAACCAGCTGGTACCTTTTGCATTTTTTAAAATTAAAATGTGTTCTTCAGTTTGTTGCCTATTTTTCATATATAGCAATTTTATTTTGTAAAGCAGTTGTATCCGTTTTGTTACTAAACTGATGGCATACTATTCCTTTTTTTTTTCAAATGTCACATTTGGTTTGTAAGTTGAAGATCATTGATGTATATTAAAAATAAAGTTGAATCAAGCACTTATCTTTGTGGTACACCGCATATCATATTTCCCCAAGATGATACACAATCACTTAGTACAACACTTGGCTTTCTATCAGTTAAAAAAAAGAATTTATTTACTTTAAACACGTAATGCAATTCCATATGCTTCAAGTTTTAGCAACAATATTTTGTGTAATAATCAATAAAAAGCATTTATAAAAATAGTATAAAGGATATTGAGCAATTTTCTACACAATTTCGGACCAGATTTTGATTTTATTAGCTACATATTTTACTATTGTAGTCCTTCCTGCCCCCTTACAACGCTTTTTTTTTTCTAAAAGACATTCTTCTTAATAAAATTCATAAGTATAGAGGACTTTTATTAGAAAATTACAATTGTACCCACCCACTTCAAAACCCGTGTCGTCGGCCCAGATTGTTTGCATTGTTTACTGTTATCAAGTCAAAAACGCTTGTTTCATGAAAAAGCTATTTAGCTCTTTAAAATTTAGGGTTTAAAATGCGTCGGTTTAGAAAACATTCATTAAGACAATTTACAAACTTTTCAGCCTATGTAACAACGCTACTTTTGAAAACCATCTAGTTGTGTTATAATTAAAATTACCTGTAATTATAAAACTTGAGAAAACTTTTTTTTCAATCATTTTGCTTGCGTTTTTTATAATATTTATAGTTTTATTATTTTAAAATTCTTTTGAATTTGGTGACCTGTAAATACACTTGAAAAAATAAAATTTTGTTATCTTCAAATTTTAGTCCAGCCTTGTTCGGTTTATAGATGGTACACAGTTTATAGATGGTAAAATTCATATTTTAAAGTATATTAGTAAAAAAAAAAATTTTCTATTTGACAATAGTTCAATTAATTTTTTTATTTCAAACATGATAAATAAATTTAAAATAAGTTGTATTTATTTTTTTTCCCATAACTTTTGGACAAAAACAGATGGTTTAGGCCAAAAACATGCAAAAATCTTGGCAAAGGTGTCTCAAAAAGTAAAATGTATTAAGTTATAATTTTTTTGCAATTTTATTCCTTTTATGTAGATAAGTGTCCTAAGATATAAAATTTTTTGATTTTTTAAATAAACTGCATTGCATTGATTTTTTACATAAATTGCAATTCCCAATTGTTTTTTTTTATTATAATTGGAATTTCCAATTCCCATTATAATAAACAAGGTTGCTTACTATTATAAATAAAAAAAATTATCACCATAAACAAATTTTTTATTGATGACTCAAAAAAAACTCAATTTTTCAAAGGTTTTTTTTAAGTCTTAAAAAAAAAACAATGTGGTTTTTGGAGTACACTTGGCGTGGTTTTTGTGGTACAATGAAATGTCCGGCAAAATGTTAGTTATAAATAATAAAATTATTCTAAAAACACTTTATAACAATCTATTGCAAAAGAGCAAGTCTTAGCTCCTAACCGTTCAGAGGTTATGATTTAAGTACGTCTTCTTCAGTTAGTTCCTAGCTGTTCTGAGCTTATGGTTAAAAGTACCTCAAACTGTTTATTAAGTTTACTTTAAATTACATATCAAAAATTGACATTTTGATTTAAAATTAGGGGACATTTATAAAGTGCGTAGGAGTAAAAGTGACTGTTGTACGCACCTGTATGTTTTTAACACCCTTTCCTTCTGCGTAAGTACGCACTATTTATTAGCAAATCAACCCCCTTTACATAACGCATAAATTTTCAAAGCATTATTAAATCTTGTGCGGCTGTGGCGCAGTGGTTAGAGCGCTTGCTTTGTAAGCATTAGATCCAGGTTCGAAACGAGCTTTAGACACGGTAAAGAAAGATGCGTGAGAAGGTAAAGACACGGACACGATAAAGAAGGAGGCATTACGGTAAGGAAGGATGCGTAAACTTCTTGGTTAAATGCATTTCCGCAGTGCTCTGTGACAAGACCGTAAGGACTTGTTGGGGCAATAACACAAAAAAAATCAGATTCATTAAAAACAAAAAAGCTTTTCGTTGATTAAAAATTACTCTGTTACATAACATGATATAGATTTTTAAACTTTTTAACTCGTTAAAACTGCTCTTTTTAGTAAAAAAAGAAATAAAATTTTAGGAAAGAGATTGAGAACGAGAAATAGGCAAACCGCGTACGTATTTGCCCCCCCCCCCGCCCTATATATCTGCGTGCCTACTTTATGGAAGACTCTTTACCAAAATTGCTTAAGTTTTTTTATAAGATTTTTTATTGTAATTTAATTAACGCAATTAAACCAAGTGTAAAATAAACTGGCTTTATAATTTGCCATTCGGCTTTTTATTGAAAATAAATGAGTAATTATTAACAGAAATTTTTTCCATATTGTAAAGTACGGAGTGATTAGAACGTTGTCAAAAAGCAAAAACATTGAAGTTATCTGCGCAGACAAAATTTTTGGTTTTCAATTTTTGAGCTTGGAAACAACAGAAAAAGGATGCGGTTTTTTTATAGTTGCATTTTGTCATGTTTTATAACGACGGCTTTATTAAAAATAAAACATGAGTTGAGTATAAAGAAAAAGAAATTTAAAAATGCCATTTCCATTTTTGCTTTTAAAGTATAAAAGAATGTATGTTGTATTGTCCCATTTTAAAGACTTAGCCATAAAATCAAGCAGATCTTATGGAATGCTGGCTAAACTTCTCCATTTTATCAATCTGGAAACACTATAAATGAACTAAAAACTAAAAAATCCAATGAACTAAAAAGTCTCCATCCAATTAATGTCTTTAAGAGTAACCTACTCAACTCCTTCATAATCAAATACAATTAATAAATCTAAAGATATGTATGTGTAAGTTTGTGATGGTATGTATATATCTGTGTATAAGTTTGTGATTAGTGTATGTGAGTAAGTGTGTGTATATATGTATCTACGTGTATGTGCGAATGTGCATATATGTGTATGTGTATATATGTGTGTCATATATACATATATATATATATATATATATATATATATATATATATATATATATATATATATATATATATATATATACATATATATATATATATATATATTTATATATATATATATATATATATATATATATATATATATATATATATATATATATATATATATATATATATATATATATATATATATATATATATATATATATATATATATATATATGTATGTGTACGTATATTTCTGTATATACGTATATTTCTGTGTATGTATGTGAATCTTTATATGTGTGTGTTATGTATGTATACAATACAGGGAGATGTAAGCATGTATTTGTGAATCTAAGTGTGTATGTGTGTTTGTATATATGTATTTGTATGTCCATATAAGTGTGCATGTATGTGACTTGATTGCATGATTACTATTATTTTTGTAATGATTATTGTAATTAACTTCATTTTTATCATTTTTATTATCATGGTATTGCTATTATTGTTACTACTCCTTTATTATTATTATTTTATTTTTATTTATTATTATTACTTTATTATTATTATTATTTTTACTACTACAACTTTTAATGCTCGATTTGTTTCGATTTTGTGGACGATTAATATTACTATTAGCATTAACGATATATTTATTAGCTTTTATTTGCAAGGTTTTTACTTAAGATTAGTACATGTTTTATTTATAAAATTCAATGTAACAGCTATTTCAGAAATATATTGATTGATATGTAAAAATAATTTGAATCTTTTGAAGTTTTACATCCAATTAGCGAAGAAAAAAAAATCATTCGCAATAAAATAAGATCAGGTTTTCCTGTTTCTAGCTTTTATTTCACGGAATTTCGGATTTAAATGACTGGGTCATTGAGTTATTGAATAAGTAATCAAAAAGAATTTCAATAATGTAGTTTTGCAAATTTATTTAGATATAAACTTTTTAACATACAAAAGTAAAAACTAAAATTAAAATACTTTTGTCATCTTATTTTAAACACGTGCTCGAAATTCAAATTTTAAAATTTACTTTAATTAATTTTTAAAATTGGAAAAATAAGTAGAAAATGAATTCAATATAAACACAAGTTTTGTTGATGCGCATGCGTATTTATTAAAAAAAACTAGATTTAATCATATTCAAAAAAAACCCTTTCTTTAAATTTACAAGTAAATTTAATACAGATCAGCATTGCTGATGCAAACAAAATATCATAAAATCACTTTTTACAAAACCACGCATGTCATTTTATAAATCTAATAAACTTTAAAAAACAATCTTTTTTCCTAAAATTGCCAAAGGTTGTAGAAATTTTTTAAATTCTTAAACGTTAAAAGTACTAAATGTTTCTATGGTTGTAACGTTTTATATGATAGCAGATGTTTTATATGGTAGAAGATGTTTAATATGAAAATGTTTAATAAGGCGTAAGATGATTTATATAGCGCTAGATTAATTATATGGAGATGTTTTGTATGGCAGTAGATGTTTTATACGGTGGTAGATGTAGTATATGGAGATGTTTTATATGGCGTAAGATGTTTTATATTGCTTGAGATGGTTATGGTTTTATATGGCGGTAGATGTATTATATGGAGATTTTTTATATGGCGTAAGATGTTTTATATGGCTTTAGATTAATTATATGGAAATGTTTTGTATGGCGGCAGATATTTTATATGGTGGTAGA
>NC_061167.1:28678133-29003133 GCF_022113875.1 Hydra vulgaris
ATATATATATATACATATATATATATATATATATATATATATATATATATATATATATATATATATAGATATATATATATATATATATATATATATATATATATATATATATATATATATATATATATATGTATATATTATATATAGCCCTCGGAATTAGGAAAAATGAGGTTGGCAATAAATTGCTGATATTAAACTGTTGGGGTCGGCATCAGGTCAGCAAAAAAGTTTGACTCAAATGGGTTACCATAAAACATAGAAACAAGGTCTGCAATTTTTTGCCCATTTTAAACAATTTTAGGTCTGCCCTAATTCAGAAGGCAGTATATATATATATACATATATTATATATATATATATATATATATATATATATATATATATATATATATATATATATATATATATATATATATATATATATTATATATATATATATATATATATATATATTATAGATAGCAATATTTACTATTGCTCTATTATTTAATAGTATTGAGCACTCTTAAACGCACAAGAGTATTATTATTATTATTATTATTATTATTATTATTATTATTATTATTATTATTATTATTATCATTATTATTATACAATAATAATACATTATCTACTTATGTATATATATATATATATATATATATATATATATATATATATATATATATATATATATATATATATATATATATATATATATATATATATATTTATTTATTTATTTATTTTATAGTCAGTTTTTCAAA
The DNA here is from genome assembly GCF_022113875.1 of Hydra vulgaris. Taxonomy (NCBI): domain Eukaryota; kingdom Metazoa; phylum Cnidaria; class Hydrozoa; order Anthoathecata; family Hydridae; genus Hydra; species Hydra vulgaris. The sequence goes on from NC_061167.1 coordinate 28,678,880, forward strand.
TACAATTCTTATTGTAATTGCAATCCACACTTTTTAAAAACTTTTTCTGAGCAATTTTATTTACTTTTAGAAGCAATTCCATGAATTTATTTAGGGTTATTAGATGTTGGGTTTTTAATTAGAAAAGCAATATGAAAATCCTTATTTTATTAGATTTTGCACTGTACTCTTCAATGTTAAATATCAGAATACTGATAACCATAATTAAGTAAAGCATTTTCCTGACTTGGTATAGTAAATTTATTGAGAAATAAGTAAGCAATCTTTATAGGAAAATAAATTGATTACTTAAAGAATAAACTCACAAATAGTATACTTAATTGAGAAAATTAGAACATATGTAAAATGTGTATAACACCAAACAAAATTAAAAAATATTTAAAAACTTAATTAGAAAAAATTTGTCCAGTCGAACATTTTTTGTACTACTTTTTATATTTATATAAATTCTTCTCTTGAAAAACTGGTATTAACATTTGTTTCTTTTAAAACTTCTCGTATGTTTAAGAAAGGTTGGAAAATGCTAAAAAATGAAACAAAAAATTATAACCTAACCCACACATGTTTACAACAAGCTAGCATATTTACAACACGAAATCCGAATTTATAATACCATAATTTAAAACCACTAAAAAACTGATTTGAAAACTTGCTTTGAAAGTAAGAACAGATTTCAAAATATTTGCTTGAGAAATATGATCTATATGTAAAAAAGCCATATTTACACACCACAAAAATGTGGAACTTAAATTTTTTAAAGACAACACTAGTAAATTTTTTAGTTACATGTGCAAAAACTTATATAATCCCAATAAATAAAAAAATTAACTACTAGTAAAACCATATCACTGACGTCCTAATAAATACGTCAGTAATATTGAATGTAATTTTTCTAGTACATTTATTATGTGATTGTGGGGTATCTTTTTAAAGTTCTATATATTTTTTGAATATGCGTGTCGTTTAAAACATGTATTAATATATTATCTAATCTACTTTAAAGTGTATTAATTACCATTTTTTAAGTCTATATTAGAAGTTGATAAAACGTGATTTATGTGTTGCAAAGTATTAAAAAAAATAAAGCATAAGAAAAATGTTTATTAAGATTTTATAATAATAAAAAAAAAATTATAAAGATATCATCATTTAAAAAACCACCAGCGGAATATGATTTTCCCTCTTTATTTTTTTTCTATAAATTCTTTTTTCATAACTTTTAACAACTTTAGTTGGTATAAGATATTAGCAGAAGAATATTTTTTTGATACCAGCTGTGATTATCTTTTTTATCATACCTTCGAAATCAAAAAAAAACTTCTTTGGGCTTGAAAAAGTTGTAAATAGTGATAAAGCTTTATTATTATTTTTCTTTCTTTGCATCGGTACTAAATGTTTTTGAACTGCTTTTTTCGTTAAATTTGTACTGACTGCTTTTGATTTCAGATGGTAGCTTGGATAGTGATTATTTTAACCATAGCAACCACCATTCAAGCTATAATCTGAAACCGATTTCAAATCTTCAGATTTCGTGATTGTTTAGCATTTATAAAATCTGAATTAAACGGTTTCAAGAATGAATAATGATATGACATTACTAGAGTAAATGCTTAGTGCTATATTGTTTCAGTACTAACACATATCTTCTTGGTTGATTGATGACATCTGCAAACGTTGGCAAAACATTTCTGCTCATGCATTAAATAATGAAAAATACTGGGCATATATTATCATTGCAACTGAGTGACTAATTCATTCGTACAGTTTCAACTTATTATTGAAACTGCTCAAACAAATACTAAAACTGGTGAATAAAATTAGGCAGCACCTTAATTGTAAAGAAATAGTTGAACATTCTAATTAGGAGCTATTTAACTTATAATTTTCATTTTAAGATTTTTATAAAAATGACTATGGTAGAATGAGATTTCCAATTAATGGATTTCTTAAAGAAGTTCAAAACAAATATAAAAAGTGGAATTATGAATCGTGAGATTGCAATATTGAAAACATAATGCAGCCTACTGACAACAGTTAAACAAAGTGTAGAAAGATGCAAAAATCTTGAAAAATATTTCAAGTATTGTATCAAGTATAGTGAATAGCTTTTTCATTCTGAAAGCATAAATGTCATTCAATAAAATAGTTCATTAAAATTAATTCACAAATATTATTCAATAAAATAATTCATTAAAATTAATTTATATACGTAATTTAATAAGATTATTCATTAAAATTAATTCAAAAACGTCATTCAATAAAATAATTCATTAAATTTAATTATAAATGTCATTCAATAAAATAATTCATTAAAATTAATTTATATACGTAATTTAATAAAATTATTCATTAAAATTAATTCATAAATGTCATTCAATAAAATAATTCATTAAAATTAGTTCGTTAATATCAGTAATTAAAAGTATTTATTAAAAATAAATTAATAAAAGCATTATTGTTAGCTGACCCGAACCGAAATAATACTAGCGGTTAAGACCCGTAAAAATACGGATCTTTGTAAAGGTTCGTTTCCATATACTCGTACGACAGTCGTGCGACAATGGTCTTACAAGAAAGTGTCCTACAACCTAATGTTTTCATTAAATTACAAACTTATTTTTGTCTACATTTTATTTTTTAAAAATATTAATTGCGTTGATTTATTAATTAAAAAATAGGAAAATTGAAGTTCAGAGCGCAAAATAGAATCAGCCAATCATAGTTTAGCGTTGTGCGTCAATAATTGTTGCATGACCCAAAATTATGATTGGCAGATTCTATTTTTACTGAAGTGTCGTTAGGAAAAAATTCTGTCTCTACAAAAGTTATTGTTGTACACAAAATTTCACACACAAAAAAATGGACAGATCAAATTAGTTTAGAAACCATGTTTCCATATGGTCGCTTGACCGTCTTGCGACTGTAGTGCGACTATTGAGTAACATTTTAAATATATGGAGACCAACCTCAAGTCTATTCCAGACCAACTTTTTCTATAACTTGTACTTATATCTATATCCTAGCTGTCCCAAGTCATCAGAGTCGTTTTCGAGGGTTCTTATCCACCCCTGAGCATAATTCATTTCTAATTTTTTCAATCTTGCCGTATATATTTATAGCAAATATATATATATATATATATATATATATATATATATATATATATATATATATATATATATATATATATATATATATATATATATATATATATATATATATATATATATATATATATATATATATATATATATATATAACAAAACATCTTATTGTTTAAATAAAACTTTAAAAACTTGCGGGGTGTAGATGGAGCGATTGCGTAAATTATATACTATACACGATCGTTCCATATACCACCAGCAACTCAACTTATGCTAAAGACGTTTACACGTAACTTACAGGCATTTATATGCAACACACATAGAGATGTAAGCGAGTAGTTACACACTACACGCTTACAGACGTTACACGCTACTTGTACGTAACGCTATCCAAATGGAATTTTTGCAATTGCGTAAATTTAAATGATATATTGTTATTACATATATATTTACAAATCTGTATATAAATTTCTTATACTTCCTTATATAAAAGTGCTAAGAGACTAGAGTTGTTAACCGGAAGATTTCGTACAATTTCGGAAAAATAAAATTCTTTCGGAAGGATATTAAGAATAAGAAGTTTATTTTTTCGTACCGAGTATTACGAAACATCTAAAATCGTTGATGTTCCTTTACGACAGTAGCACTAACGGAAGTCGCACGAAACGATGCGAAACGATGTTTTTGCGAAACGATGTTTTTGCGAAACGATGTTTTTGAAGTTTTATATTCAAATTGATATAATTGTAATAAATAAAATCTTTATATACCAAAATGTTTATAATAAAAATTTATTTTCAGTATCGCAACATAATGACATTTTAAGTTTTTTTATGTTTTAAAACAATGACAAAAAAATAAATTTTTTTCGAAATGAAGCTGTTTCGCAACTTACGAAACAATTCTTAACGGAAAAGAACATACGAAACGCGGCATAATAAATGAATTTAAATACGTTTTATAAATGAAATAATTATAATTAATTAAGTAACTAAAATATTAATTATTATATGATATTAATAAGTTGACTTTTTGTTCAGACTTTTTCTTGCCGGTGACATCAATGTTTCCTAAAAAACGTCATCATTTAAAAAAAATCAGATGGATTTTGTAGTTGATCTTCACAACGGCCAAAAAAATATATAAAATTGATCTTTCTATACGTAATAGATCAACCTCTAACAATCCCGCACTATGGAAATCAATATCAGACACTTATCAAACAATGTTAATTTTGATGGGACTCCCTGGCAATTTTTCAAGAGATCAAAAAGAACACAAACTCATTACTTATACCTTTATAGAAGAACAAAGAAACGGAGAAAAATAGAAGAGACTCGACTTGAGTAAGGCTGTGGCATTACTCATTTGTTTCCCTTGTTCCCTTTTTGGATCGCGTAATTTTACCAGAACCGGTGTTCAATCCAGTTTATTGTCTCGGACTCGAGGTATACATGAAAATTGAAGAAAACTTTCTGATCGCATTAAAAGTCATCAACAAAGAGTTATTCACTGTAACTATCTTGAATGGTAAACAGCTACGATTCACTTGAAAATTTAAAAGTCCATTGATCATTAATTAGAAAAACAAATCAGAGATGAAACAAAGCGATGGAAAGTAATTTTACAAAGCATTCTTAACGTCACAATTTTTCTAGTTTCAAGAAATTTGTCTTTTAGGGGTAAGAATATTGTTTTTAAATTTTAAATTTTATTTTGCATTATTTTATTTTTAATTTAAAAATCAAAATTATTAGTTATAATTTGATACAAATATGGATTACTATTATGATTATTTTTTGCTTGATATTAGCAATTAGGATCCAATTAAAAGTTGTTTAAAAATGAGAATGGAATTGTGCTATGAGCGCTAGAACTAATTGCTCACCACAATAAAACGTTACAGAATCATATGCATCTTATTGCGGAGCACCGAGAAGAATAAAAACGCATGCAAGCTCATTACTAATCTTGGAAATCATAGAATGAATTTATTGAGGAGTGCGGTAAATTAATGATTCGAGAAATTATTTGAGAAACCAAAAAATCAATATATTTTACCATGATCGCAGACAGCACTTCCAATTTGTCCAACAGCGAACAAATTAATTTTTTTTTGTTTTTTGCATTTCAGTGATGATTAGCTGTGGGAGGTCAAAGAAAAGTTACTTAAGCTAGAAGAGCTTAAAGGAAGAAGAGATCTGATATAACAAAGTTGATATTGAATGTGTTTGACATAAAAAATTGTCATGGTCAAGACTACGATAATGGCGCTAATATGGCAGGTATTAAAAATGGAGTTCAAGCTTTACTTTCTGTTCAAAAGCTATACAATCTGTTCAGCTTCAGCCTAGTTTGTTATAAAATTCTTCAGGAGAAGACAAGGCAATTTTTAAATAAACTTTCTGTTACACAATGGAGCTCATAAATTGAAGCATTCAAGCCATTAGAAAAAAATCTAAAAGAAATCTTAAGATCATTACATCGTCTAAAAGAATTAGACCTTGCAGGTGAAAGTAGTAATGAAGTGCATTATCTAAATAAATGGATTAATTCTTTTGAATTTGTCGTTTTTAATACTTTTAGTTTTAAATGTTCAATAGTAGTTAAAACCATGATCTTCTAATTCAATCCAATGAACTCAATGAGAAAGTAAAGATTCTAAATGGCCTTTTAACGGATCTGGATAGAATCCGTTTGTCTTGAGACCTGATTTTGATAGAGGCAACAATAATTAAAAAGAACTTGAAATTTGATGAAATCATGATTGCAGTGAAGAGAACGCAAAAAAGGAAGGTCTTCCCTAATGAAACTGATAGTTACAACCACGAAGAAGCATTAAAAAACTTTGAGCGTAATGTCTTCGTTATTACGCTTGACAATCTGACTGTCAAGCGTAATAACGAAGTCAAATGAGATCAAGATTAAAAGTAATAAAGAGAAATGTAAGAATTTTTTTGTAACAGCAGAAGAACTATGTTTAAAAGCTGAAAATCTGACTGAACTTTGCTTAGAAGACTTATGTAAAAACGAATTTTCTGATAAATTTTGGCATGTTTTTTTTCCGTAAGAAGAAATATTCTAGCCAGCAAAAATCATGTCAAGTTTCTAAATGAAGTTTATGCAAAGGGGCTGCATTCAATAATTCCACAAGTGTGTGTTTCACTTAGATTCTTTCTAACATTGCCTGTTTCAACATCTTTCAGCAAGTTAGCTATCATAAAAGATTTTCTTCGTTTCACAATGAGCCAGGAGCGATTAGGCTACACTTGATGACCCTTTCAATTGAATCAGATTCAGCCAATAACGTTTCTTATGAAGAAGTTATTTTAAATTTTGCCGCTAAGAAGGCCCGTAAAATGTGTTTGTCTATTAAGACATGATTTTACGAAAACCAAAAATAGTTAAATGTGATTTTAGTTTTTCTTTGAAAGTAAACAAAAAACAACTATACTAGTTTATTTGCTATTTATCATTTAAAGACCTGAAGTATGATAGAGCATCCGTTAAACTTTTGGGCCCGGGCATCACAAAGGTTCTGGACGGGCCTGAGGTCGGCATCCTGTTTTAAGTAGAAATCCATTTTTCCTTACTTTTTAAAACTTACCAAGAGCCGCATTGATGCGTAAAAAACTGAAGATCAACAATTTATTATTTTATGATATTCAATGATATTTAAATGTTTTGATTACAATGATATTAAATGTTTTGATTACAATGATATTTAAATGTTTTGATTACAATGATATTTAAATGTTTTGATTACAATGATATTTAAATGTCTTGATTACAATGATATTTAAGTGTCTCGATTACATATTTTTACATATTTTAAAGTTAACAAATAAATCAATAATTAAAGAAAAAAAAATTAATAAAAAAGCGAAGCTTTTGTGAATTGATTTACAGATTTGTTTTACATCAGGTTCCTAAATAGATGTTTTTAATTTGCTAATCTGATGATACTTTTAATGTTTAACTTCTGTTCACAATAATGTGTTGATTTGAAAATTGTCAAGAGTCTAAATTGCACCAGCTTAAGTTAATAGTTACTCTCAGGAAGACTATTCCATGTTTCAAATATAATTAGGTCTTTTTTTTTAGAATTTGAAAGTTTTTTCCATTTATGATCTACTGAAAATTTTATTATTGACCTTTTAGAACGGTTTAAAATTCATTCCGTATTTATCGTAAATAGATGCATTAAAAATGATAAAGCAAATTTTACCTGCTGATCTCTGTAAAATGATTGGCAAAAAAACTCTTCATTTTTTTGATGGTTAAAATTTTCTAATGATGATCTCTTTACCTACAGATCATTGTGGTAAATTCCTCTTCGCAATATTTTATTGAAATTGTTAAAATGAGCTGTCATATTTGTAACAAAATAAACTTTTTGCAAGCAATTGTCCGGTTATTTGAAATCTTTTGACGACAAAAAAATGTATTAATATCGATACAGCGACCTAAACATTTAAGATCACTCCTTTAGATTACCAACCGACATTTTTTTTATACATCAATAGATAAGAATATCTTTCGTTAACATCATCAAGTAATAAACAAAATTTGTAAAGATTTAATGTTTTTGAGACGATTTTTATTTGACTATTTTTATTACCAATACAAGTCTTTTACATCATAAATGTTGAAAAGAAATGTTTGGCAAAAATACAGTGTTCCCAGTAAACATTAAACAGTTGGTAAGTAGTTGGCCCGATACTATTAACCAACTATTAGCTACAGTTGGGCCAACAGTCGGCTTTTAGTTGGTACCGTGAAAAAAACGTAACGCTTTTACCAACACATAATCAACTGTTTTATAAACTGTTGGTAACATTAACGGCCCAACAGTAATAAAACAATTGGCTAACAGTTGGTACCATTACCGGCCCAACTATATGACTTTTTCGCGATTTTTTAAATTCGCTTTTGCTCTTTAATTGAAAGTGCAAATGTTATATTTTGAATATAACATAATAACAAAGTATAACTTTTCTTATAACTCTAGTTACTACTTAATAGTGATTGACTGTATATAAAATTTTACCACACAAACAGTATTACTGCCCGCATAAAATATTCTATCATTTATAGTTAGTTGAATACACAAAATAAACAAATTTCTAATTATTATACTTTTATTTCCAGATCATAAAATAAAAATATTTACAAATAAAAAACTAAAAATATTCTACTATTGTAGTTAACGATATAAAGCATTAACATCAGTTAAGTTCTTTTTAAAACATGTCACGACACAGGTACCAGAAAATAAAAGTGAAGTAAAGCCTGCAAATACCTAAAAAAAGAAATGAAAAAAAAAAAAATTCAATTTTTAATTAAAAAAGTATTATTTGCATTTTATTGTTGGTAGAACTAGGATAATAATATAACAGAATGTATAAAGAATAAAAGAGCTATAACAGACTAGGTCTACCAACACAAAATACATTAACAATAGTTATAATAATTTATTGCAATTTTTTTTATGCAATTTATTGCGTAAAAAAATACGCAATAAATTGTAATAACTAGTTTTATTATGTTATCAGTAAACAAAATTATTTTCACCTTGATTTAAATTAATTTCCAGCATTTCTTAATTAAACTCCAGCTTCTCTCTAATTGTTGACTAATGAATAATAGAGTAAATTTTACATTATATTAAATTTACAAAATTAAAACCATGTTTCGACAGTAAGCTAACTAATCAAGTGATGACAAAGGCAACTAAAAAAAACAAACATAATTATGTTTGAAATTTAAAATCATTTAAATTTAAAAATTAAAAAAATCTTAAAATCATTTGAATTTAAAACTGTTATTGTTAGTATATATAGTAAAATTCATACTTTGCTTTGAACTGTCTAAAGTAGAATCAAATTAACAGACATTAACACTGCTTGACACTGAATTCTGGCAAGTAAGTTTTCTGCTCGATGAGCATTTACATTAATAACTTTTTTGAGCCTAATATTACCCACTTCAGTAAGTAATAGTAAGAGTAATAATGTCAATTATAGAGATAATAATAATACTTAATAACATTAAGGGCATAGAAGCGTTCGTTTGAGGAAGTGCTATAAATAATACCATATAAGCTATACCTACATTTATGGATTCATTCACTCTCAAACACACATACACACAAAGACACACACATATAAATTATACATACATACACATATACATATATAAATATATATAAACACACCAAACATACATACATACACACATATACATACATACATATATACATATACACACAAACACATACATACACATATACACACATATACACATACATTCACATATACACACACATATACACATACACATATACACGCATATACACATACATTCATACATATACATACACATATATACATATACAAGCATACACACATACACATAATACATACATATACACAATGCACACTCAGGTTAGTAACCTGACCTAAATAAGTAAACACATTATATGTTCACACATATATACACACAAAATGGCTAGAAACTACTTAAAAATGCATATGACATATGCTCCAGTCAAAGTCTAAACTTCGATGTTGCATATGATATGCATACATTGAAGTTTGAACGTTGACTGGACTAATTATTAGTAGATGTTTTTAAAAAATTCATAAAAATTTAAAATACTTTGTTCTTCTATATTGCATAAATCCATCATTTGATAAATCTGTAATGAAAAAATATAACGAATAAGTAAATACAAAGAAAAACATCATATATGAATCGAAAATCAATGTATCCGATAGATTATTGTCAATAACAACAATGGCATAGAAGTAGTCGTTTAGAGAAGTGCTAAAAATAATACCATATATATGGTACTATTTTTGTATATGCATTTTGTGTTTGAGAGTGATTGAACCTATAAATGAAGGTATAGCTTATATATAAGCTATACCTACATTTTTAGATTCTGTCACTCTCAAATACAAAATGCATACATATAAATTATTATATTATAACATGACGCTGTGATCAGTGTCATCAGGTAATTATCATCATCAGGTAATAATTATCTGATAACGCTGACCACAATAGGTCAGCGAAATATTGTTAATATTTTTTTACATCAAAATATATTTAAAAATAGTTGTATGCTGCCTTTTTATATAAATATATATATATATATATATATATATATATATATATATATATATATATATATTATATATATATATATATATATATATATATATATATATATATATATATATATATATATATGTATATATATATATATATATATATATATATATATATATATATATATATATATATATATATATATATATATATATCATCATAAAAATAAATTAAAAATAAATTTTCAAAAATTATATCTGAATGTGTAACTAATGGATATAAGTAAAATATTTGTACTTACCAGCGTAACGGTTATATTAAAAGGTGAAGGAGAGTTTCAGTTTAAAAGTTTAATTAAAAGGTAAAAAGGTGTTTGAAAGAAATGTTAAATTGCTTCAAATCCAAGGAGGTTTAATAAACAGGAAACACTGTAGTATATACTTTATATAAAACATGGTGAAGCCAGTTTTGAAAGTCGGCCGTCATCTTGGTTAACCCAAAACATTGTTATGTTTTACGTGGAATTTTACATTTTTAAGAGAAAACTTTGCTGAAAGCAAGTCAAAATATAGATATAAACGATTAAATAACTTGCCAATTGTTTCCGAGGTTCTAATAAATTACAAAGAATTGTTTGCTAACTGATTATTGAGTTCAGTTAATTCCAAAATATTAGAATACTGAAGTGGTCATTCAGATAGTAAACACGCTTTTAGAAGATGCCATGTTTTACAAAGTGTTAACATCTTATGGAATAAAAAAAAATGTTTGTGAGTTTTTTATTAATGTAAACATAAATAAAAACAAATATATTAAATATGCATATTTATCTTTCAATCCCTTAATTATTATTTATACACACACACACGCACACACAGATATATATATATATATATATATATATATACTATATATATATATATATATATATATATATATATATATATATAATTTTATTTTTTCACCTGTTGTTAATAATACTTTGCATTTAACCTTTTATGATGATGGCCTATAACATAACCTAATTTTTAACTTCCTAAAATTGTAAGTAATGAGGTTTTTGATTGTCAACATGACAACATTTTCATAATTACATAGTTACCTAGAAACTAACTTTATATTTACTTTGAAACGAATGTGTACATTCCGTAATTTACTTTGAACATATAACGAGCCTAAAACTTTTGAAAGAGTTTTCTTTTATTAAAAAGTATCTAGGTTTGCCCTAGCTGAAACCCTCAAACTGAAACCCTCAGTCAATCTATGAAAACTCTGCTTAAAAAATCGTTAAAAATTCAGACAAGTTGGTTAAAATGAAAACCATCTATAATCTGTTGAAAATTAAATTATTTGATATTAGTTAAATTTATAACTCGGTTAAAAAAGAAATATCGCCATAAATCAAAAAGTCATTTAAAAACCAGTTAAAGTCGTTTTTCCAAAAAGAAGCTAAGTTCATTTTTTCAAACATTTTGTTTTTTTAACATTCGCATTACTTTTTGAAAAAGTTAAAAATCTAACTATGTTAATGCGAAAAAAAAAAATTTGTTCATTATCTTTATTTATAAATACAAAACTATCGAGATTCAAAAAATACTTCACCGGATAATAATTATTTTTCATTTATTTATCTTAAAACGATAAAAATGTAACCTTTAGAAAATTTTTCTTCAATTTTGTCCTCAGTAGGACAACTGAAGTTTTTTTTTGTAGATTAGATTAGCATGTTCTAACTATAAAACATACTTTATGACACGTTACAATTTTATTCTCTATAATTAAATAAATCGTTTTTAACATTTTGTAAACGAGTCTAATTTTACAATTTTTAACACATTAATATTTTTTAATTAGCGCAAAGATTATTTTAAACTATTTTTTAAGCATCAAGTATTTAGTAAAACAATCAAAACTGTTATATGTATTTTTAAATCATACCTAATTATTTTTATTTTCATCATACTGAGTACTTTTTAAAAACAAATGAATTTTTTGTTTTATTTGGCAAACCTTTAGAAAACTTAACCAACTTCACAAAAGGCGAGAGCATATAATCAAATCCATATTTATTCAACACTTTTTATAATTTCGACAATGTTAACTTTACCAAACAAACATCAAAATAAAAATAGAGCGGAGTCAAATCAAAACGAACAGATGAGCAGTTTATTGTAAGTAACCTTTTTCAACGATTTTAAATTTTAATTATTATTCCACGATGCAGCATATAAGTTCATCAATACCTAAGATTTACTTGTATAAAATGTTTGTATTAAAAAACAAAAATTATTTTACGCATCATTTCTTTTTATCCAAACTAACTTTTTTTTAATTATTTTTTTTAATCAGCATTGTCTTTTATGTAATAATAAGTTTAGGACTTTAGTGCTCCTCTGCACAGTTTGCAAAACAGTACAATTGTAATCTATAGTAGTTATTAACCTTCCAGATTCTCTCTTTGTTTTACTAGATGTTTACTTTCGGCTTTTGGATTAGTTTTAGGTTATAAATATATTTAAATTGTTTTTGTATTTTTTTTAGGTCAACTTATGGCAAAGTTAAAGTTGTGGGCCATTATAGCAATTGCATTAGGCGCTACGTTATTAGCTTTTGTGATTACTATTCTACTATATAAGGTAAAGTTTATAAAAATCTATTCTATTGTCGATAAGTAAATTGAAAAACTGATTGTTTATATAAAGTTGCGACAACCAATGGCAAAATTTGCCTTGAATATTAGGCGAAACGGATTTATTGTATCGATCTTGCACAATTTGGCTTATCTTTTAGGAATCAAATAAACTATTCTTCTTTAGGCTTAGACGTGTTCATAATGATAAAAAAACATTTTTTTTTTGTTTTTTGTTTTTTACAATAAGACGCCTTTTATTATTATTTGTTTTAAATTCAGTTTATACGATCAAACGTAGGTTAATTTAATATTAAATACTGAACAACCTTTTAAAACTTTTTACAACCAATCATATAAAATTTTTTCGATATTTATTTTTAATTCTTTTTGAACGTATAACAAAATCATTTTTATAAAGATAAGGCAAAAATATAGTGTTGTTATATATGGCCGGCATAATACCGTCTCAATTGAAGAAAGTTAAAATCACTAATATCTTCAAAAAAGGCTGCAAGTCAAATCCTTCAAACTCACATACTTCTGTCTCTTGCAAGGCAATGAAAAGTCTTATACCTGAATAATTTACTGATTATAGAAAAATGTTACTTAAAACTTGCGACATTCTGACAGAAGCTGCCCACAAAGGTCACTTAATCGACATCATAATTAAAGACTTTGCAAAAGTATTTAACAAAGTTTAATACTGTTTTCCACTGTGCAAGCTCAAATTGTACAGGATGACTGACACCTTGCAATTGATGAAATGGATTTAGAGCTGGCTAATCAACCATCTACAACGTGTAACCATTTTTAATAATAAATCTGAATGGAAAACAATCTCTAGCCGTGTGCCGTGTTTTTGGACCACTCTTATTCTCATCTACATAAATGATCGCCCAGAAAAAAAATGTTCACCGTTTCAAAATGTATGCAGACAACTGTAAAATAATTGAAGTTATCAAATTAAACAAAAACATTAAAAAACTTTAGGCCGACATCAATAAAGCAGTGAAGTGGTCACACACTTGGCTTATGTCTTTTAATATCGATGAGAACAAAGTCATGCACACCAGTCGCAGCAACAACGAAAAAACAACTGAAATCTACACAATGAACAACATTGTTGGCCAACGGAACCAGCTATTATGCACAACATCTAAACGAGATCTAGGTGTTGTAATGACTAATGATTTAAAGATTACAAAAACAAGTACCCACGACTGCATTAGCTGTCATCCGTATGTTTAGCATGCTTAAGAGGGCTTTTTGAGGCCGTAGTCATACTATGGCACAGATTGTATATTGCATTGTTTGCCCACATTTGAACTTGCAGTATAAGCCATGTTGTCAACATATTCAGCGCAATATATATTTGTGCGGCCGTGTCGCTGTGATTACAGCGCTTGCTTTATAAGCAGGAGATTTAGGTTCGAAACGAGCTCTGGGCATATTTTCGCGTCACGGTAAGGAAGGAGGCGTGAACTTCCTGGTTAAATGCACTTCCGCGGTGCTCTGTGACAAGGCCATTAGATCTTCTTGAAGCACCTAAATAACATAAAAATAATATATATAGTCAAAGTCGAACATGCTTAATCAAACTCATCGTTAAAATGCAGTTTTTGAGCTCGTAGACGCACAAAACAATTCAAGTACAATTTGTTCTAAACTAAGCGGAAAAAAACAACTTCTTCACTATTCGTGTGGTCAAACGATTGAATACTTTAACCCAAAACACGGTGAATTCAGCAAATATCAACAACTTTAAACATCTTTATTAAAACACTTAACTGTAACTTGAAAGCTAAAGACTACTTTCTTTTGAAAGCTAAAGAAATTTTCATCGCAGAGCAACCAGGCATGAAACTTTTTATCAATAGTTTGTAAATTTTATTGATTGTAAATAAATTCAATTATATATATATATATATATATATATATATATATATATATATATATATATATATATATATATATATATATATATATATATATATATATATATATATATATATATATATATATATATATATATATATATATATATTTAGTGAGGGAAAAATAATATTAACATGACCTAAAAAATAAGAAAAGTACATTTTATTGACCATTGATCTTATTTTTATTTTTTTTAAGTTTAGTATTAATAGTTTTATCTTTAAAAAGATTGTTAAGTCTTTATTTAATTTACTAATGTAACAACAACTTTGTTTAAAGAAGCTAGAATTTTAATGAAAAAAATAATAAATACAAAAATGGGTAATCTTTTTTAATTCTTAACTGATATTTTTTTTCAAACATGTGGGTTTACTCTGGTTATCAGTAAAATCACATATTTGTGATGTTACTGATAACCAGAGAAAAGGGGTGATAACCGTATGAAATAGGGTTAAGGAACCTAGAGGTTGAAAAAGAAAAACATCTTACGAGAAGATAAATAGATCTTTAACTATTAGTTTATTAATATGAATTACGCAGTTCAAAATTTAATTCTTTTTTGTTTCAATAAACTGTATTGGACTTTTTTCCAATGAAGCAATTACAATATTAAATCACCTCTCAATCTAATATCAATTTGTAAATACCATGTTGAATCATTCATTTGATCAAACGATTGGCAACTACTTTGGGACGTCTATTACTTCAATAAATATGAAGTAATAAACGTGCTAAATAAAAAAATAAGGGTATGAAGTAAAACATTTTCTACCTGGCTCCATGCATATTATGAAATTTTTTTCTTTGATTTCTTGAAAAAACTTTTTGGATTCTTATTCTTCTGTCTATACATTTGTAGCGTTTCTTATTATCAAAAAAAGTTAATTGATAAATCCAATTATACATAGCTTTTAAAGTTTCGATTATCAACTCAATTATGGTTACGATCTTAATATTTTTTTGTCGTCAATAATAAGTTTTGTATCTTTTTTTAAAAATTAGTTGAGAATCAATCCAGGCAGATTTAGTTATAACATCAGCGTCCTAAAAGAACCTCTGTTACTACAAACCTAAAAAATTTTCATTTTTTTTTATTTAAAAACGTTTTCATATTAATTTAAAATAGAAAAACATACTTTACCAGAGTATTGCCACATTTTGAACACTTTAGGTATATTTAGACTCTTTTTTAGAACACAGAGAATTAGGTTCTGTGTTAAATTTTTTATAAGTGAACCTTTGTCATTGAGAAAATCTTTGTTTAACATTTGTTTAACGTTATGTTTCACCGTTAGGGATCGTCCATAAAGTACGTAAGCTCAGAGAGGAAGAGGAGGTCTGCAAATGGCGTTTCTGAGATAAAGGGGCAGTAGGTCAATTATAAAAGTATGGAGACACTAAATTAAAAAAAGTATCATAAAATGTTGGGTTAGTAGGTTAAAAGCGTATGTACTTTAGTGAGGAGGGGGGTTGGCAAAAAAAAGCGTAAGTACTTTATGGACGACCCCTTACTTTAACATTACTTTTTATTATTTATATATATATATATATATATATATATATATATATATATATATATATATATATATATATATATATATATATATATATATATATATATATATATATATATATATATATATATATATATATATATATATATATATATATATATATATATATATATATATATATATATATATATATATATATATATATATATATATATATATATATATAGGGAGAGAGAGAGAGAGAGAAAGAGAAAGAGAGGCAAAAAACACATACTGAAACTTTTTAGTCCCTGTGTAATAAGTTTAATAAATTCACAGCCAGAGGTTATCGACTGTTATTCAGAGTGGTATTCCTCTAATTAAAAAAGAAGTCAATATTATTAATTTACATTTCATCTTTAACTTAAGGAAAAATTACTGTTTAGCTATTCACAAGTAATAATATGTCCTCTTGAGTGTAGCGATGTTTTGAAATGCGGACTCTAGAGAATGGTGATCTTATTTTGTTGATACCATAAACAGTGGCACTCGTATTAACCTTGACAAGGTTACAAGGTTGACAAATTTGACAAGGTTGACAAATTTGAAAAGGTTGACAAATTAATAACAAAAATTCATCATACAAGTTAAGTTGTATTGGCACAAAAAGGAGCACCGTTTGTTAAATAAATTATTATTTGTAATGAAACAAAATAAAATTTAATGGTATTCTTGATTATTGCTAAACAAGGTCCTTGTTTAGCAATAATCAAGCCCTTGTATGATGAATTTTTGTTATTAATTTGTGTTTATTTGGTGCGACTGGACTTCATTTATGTTTTACATACTAAAATCTGTAACTTCTATGCTCAAAACCGCACCTTTTAATAAGTGTTGTTTGATATTTTTCACAGCAATTGATGCTTGTGTTGTAGTTGACACATAACCATAATTTTGAGCTATTGGCTGTTGCACTGCTTTGTTGTTTGTAGTTATGTATTGTAATTTTATGAAGTCATACAGAAAATAAGCGATAAGAAACGTTATAGTTTATCATTAAATTAAGATAAATATTTCTAACTAGAGTTAGTGATAAATTTGCCTTGGAGAGATATATAGCGTTAAAAAAATATTATATTAAATATTTTTTATGAAAGTAATATCAATGTCATATTCTGCTTCTCTAATTTTTTCTCAAATCTTCGCTAATTCTAGAAATGTAAACAATTTTGAGATAATTTGCGGAACGGAACGGAAATGAGACTATAAATCCATGTACTCAGTATCATTGAACTTAAAATGTTTACTAGTACAAATTTTTACGCTGATCAAGAATCTTTTTTCAAAATTAAGTTTGCTATTTAGGAAAAAAAGTTATGAGTTAAAAACGAAAACGGAGTGTTGTGGGATTGAATGAAATACTCTAATAAATAAATAAATACGAAGCAATTTCTTAAGTAAAGCTTATTTCTTAAAAACAGCATTTTTTTATTAGGTCTCAAGTAACCATTAAATCTCCAACTATAAATTTTTTGTATAAATTTCAACGAACGAATTTTTCTAACTAAATTTAAATGACTTTTACTTACTCCTTTTATAAAATGGTTCTAATAAAGGAATGAAATACGCTAGTTACTCTCTTGTTAGTTACGGTTTTTATTAATTAAGTCTCAAGTGACCAAGCAATCTCTATAGATTATGTGCATAAGTTTCAAATCGGTTATTATTAAATCTATTTTAATATAAAATGCCTTGAAACAACTTGCATGCAAAAAAAAAAAAAAAAAAAAAACAATACACCGAAAAGCACAAGATTGTCAAAACAACTTGAATCAGTTCTGGTAGATACGCTCATCAAATTATCCGATTGGGGCTTTGGTAGAACTTATAATAACATCATCACACTAGTTACCGAATATTTGCAACACCATGGTCAGTCTCATTTGTTTCCTAATGGTACACGAGGAAGAGATTGGTATAATCTTTTCATAAATTGGTGGAGTCATAGTTTGAGCATCAGAGTCATAGGCAATACTTCATTACTCAGAGCCGCTTCTTGCACGCAAGAAGTAGTAGCAAAATATTTCAACTTACTGCAAAAAGAATTCAACGTAGCAGGTATTAACAAAAACACTCTGTGGAGTTTTGATAAAGTTGGCTTCTCTGATGATCAAGGTAAGCCACATATAGTTTGCCAGCTTGGTGCAAAACGACCATTGAAATTGGTTGGCAACAATCAAAAAATCCATTATACAATTGGAAATTGCATTAGAGCTGCTAGTAATTGTCTTGCTCCATACATTATTTTCAAATCAAAAAACGTCTGTACAGAGATTAGTGTTTAAGTGGTCCAGATGATGCAATATACGCCATGTCTTCATCCCGATGGATGGAAGATAAGCAATTTGTGAAGTAGCTCACTAACGTGTATGTTGCCGCCATTAAGAAAATTCCAGGTAATTAGTTCAATTTAATTTTAGTTATCTAATTATATTTATCCAATTTTACAATCACAAAGTATTACATCAATCTAATTGCAGTTATTTTATTTTAGGTAATCATATTTTAGTCGTAGATGGACATGTGACACATGTCATTTATCGGGTCGCACTTATGTTCATCGAAAACAATATCTTGTTAATTTGCTTACCAGCTTATTCGTCGCACGTTCTGCAGCCACTAGATGTTGGTGTTTATTGTCATATCAAAAGAGTTTGACGCAAATTACTTCAACAGTTTTATGCAGAGACAACGTTCAGCAACTTATCAAAAGAGTGTTTCAGTCACCTGCAAAAAAAACTTTTCAGCTCTGGTGAAGTTTTTACACGTATCCAGATAGTCACTGGGTTTCAGAATACTGGCTTGTTTTCACTCGACATCGATAAAATTGATCAGTCAAAGTTTCAAATTGCTTATACGTTTGAAACACCGACATCTAAATCTGAGCCTTCATCATCTCAACAATCAGATTCTATGATAGTGCCATCACCTAATCTAGCACCAGCAACTACACTAACTCAGCCACTGCCCTCTAAATCTACACCAACAACATCTAGCATCAGCATATGTCACATAGCATCAGCTCCAAAGTCATCTCAAATGTCACCTTGTCTGCAAACAACCTCCAATATTGTAGTAACTCTAGCTATTCAAAAGGAAATTCAAAAAGAGGTTGTAAAACAACTGCAATTAGTGCAACCACTTGCAGCAGCTTTGCAACAAATGTTTCGTATCCAACACGTTGACACAAAAAAAAGAAAAAATGTAGATGAGCCAAGGTTCAAATGGGAGTGTCTCAACAAACCTGAAATACTTGAAAGGTTGAAAGATGCTGAGAGCAAAAAAGAAAAAAAGCAAGCTAAAAAATAACTTAAGCTTAGCTCCAATGGAGAACAGCAAATAAACCAAGCAACAAATCCAACGAAAATATTAGCTGCAAACCAATTCAAGTGTAAAAAGTGCCGAAAGGTTTTCGGCGAAATTTTAGCAAGTTAAAATATGGAAAGGTAACACTGTAAAAATTCAAATTGCAAGGTTTGGCAAACATGCATACCCAAGCGATGCATACAGGGCCGTGCGGTGCTATGATACAAAGAGGCGGCCGCCTCAGGCGGCACCATTAAGGGGCGGCAAAGTAGCGAAATCAAAATGCAATTTCAGGGTTGCAATAATAATTAGGTACTAAATCATAAACTGGACTCATTTAAATTTTAATTACTACCAAACTCGTGAATGTTTTTATCACTTTAAAAGTTTTTTCATTGTCCACATTTTTCTATAAAAATAAAAAAAAAATTTCTCCCTCATTTAGCATTCGCTTTTGCTATTCCTTTCAAATATGAATAAAAACGTTTTGAAACGCATATTAACGTGGACTATTTTCTTATTATGTTTTAAAATACTGTTTTCAAACGTTTTTAAACGTTTGTGTTTGCCTGTCTTTGCAAGTTAAATTTTAACTTTGTAATGTCATCATGTTTTTAACTGTTAAAAACATGATGACATTACAAAGATTTTACAAAATTTTTACAAAAATTTATTACAGCAGTGACAGCAATCGTCAGCATGGAACAAAAAAGAAAAAAATTATCTGGAAGTCAATACAAAAAGAAACGCTTAAAGAATGAGAAACAAGAAAGAAAGCTCAGCAATGTTATGAAGAAATTCTTAGTACAAAAGTGCGGTTTAGATGAGCCATCCACATCAGCAGCAACTGATTTGGCAAATAACAACACAGTGCCGCCCCAATCACTTCCAGAAGAAGTTGTTGAAGAGAGCTAAATACTAACACCATCAGATCTTCATGAACAGCCGGGCAGCACATCCACGTCAACTGCGACTGCCTTGGATTTGGCAAATAAAAACACAGTGCCGCCCCAATCAATTCCAGAAAAAATTGTTGAAGAGATCCAAAAAATAACATCATCAGAACCGGGCCGCATTAGCAGTGGCAGTCAGCAGGTATTAAAAGAAATTCCTTCAGATCCTGCATTATGGCTTACTTTCTGCATGTCATCTCAAACTCGTCAACTACTGGTTGAGAGGAGTCCCCATCAAATTAAAGAATTTGAGTTTCCTATTAATAAAGGAAAGCGTAGATTTTTGCCCTCGTATTATTCGAAAGTGTTGAGCAATGGTGAAGTCGTTGAGAGAAGTTGGCTTATTTACTCTATTGCAAGTGATGCCGTTTTTTGCTTTTGTTGTATATTATTTGATAATTCGTCTGATATTAGTGACTGGCCCAAAAAAGGCTATTCTGACTGGAAAAATCTTATAAGAGCCCTCACAATGCACGAAAAGTCTGTAAATCACAGAAATGCTTTTAGAGCATGGAAAGAATTGGACATTCGATTGAAGCAGAAAAAAACTATTGACGCTGAATATCAACGAATTATGGATATGGAACTTCAGCATTGGAGAGAAGTTATAAAAAGAATTATGTCAATAATTAAACTATTGGCCTCACAATGTTTAGCTTTTCGTGGGTCAACTGAACATTTGTTTCAACCTAATAACGGGAACTTCCTAAAGTTGGTAGAATTACTTTCTGAGTTTGATCCAGTTATGGAAGAACATATCAGGAGAGTTCAACGAGAGTCTGATAAATGGTCAGTGACTTATCTAAGCAATAATATACAAGATGAATTGATAAACTTAATGGGAAATTCAATTTTAAGAAAAATTGTCGAAATAACAAAAATCGCTAAATATTTTTCTATAATCGCTGATTGTACCCCCGACGTCAGTCATTATAAGCAGCTCTCCTTAAAAATAAGAGTTGTTACTTTTAACTCCATTCAAAATAAATATGAAATTGCAGAATTCTTTATTGGTTTTTTTGAAGCTAGTGATTCAACCGGAGAAGGTTTGGCAAAACTTATTCTGACACATTTGGAAAAATTAGGTTTTGAGTTAAAGTGGCTTAGAGGATAAGGCTATGACAACGGAGCCAATATGAAAGGAGTAAGAAAGGGTGTTCAAAATAGAATACTTGAAAAATATCCAAGGGCTTTTTATGTGCCCTGCGCATGCCATTCTTTAAACCTTGTTGTGAATGATGCAGCGTCTTCTACTACAGAAACAACATTTTTTTTCTATTGTACAAGAACTTTACACTTTTTTTTCTGGTTCTACAAAGCGTTGGGAAGTGCTAAAAAAATATGTTTCTCAATTAACTCTGAAACCATTAAGTGCTACTAGGTGGGCAAGCAGAATAGATGCTTTAAAACCTTTACGATTTCAACTTTGCGAAATCTATGATGCATTGATTCTGATAATAGAAGACGTCAATAGAGATGCAGAAACTAAAGTTAAAGCGAGAGGGTTAGCAAAAAATATTAAAAATTACAAGTTTATATGTGGAGTAATTCTTTGGCATGATATTTTGTTTGAAATTAATTCAGTTTCGAAGCTTTTGCAATCTGTTACTATAAATATATCAGATTGTGTAAGGATGCTATCAGAAACCATAAAAAAAGTGAAAAGTTATAGACAATCTGGATATATTCAGATGAAAATTGCTGCAAAGGAGATAGCAGAGAATCTTGAATGCAGTACAGAATTTCCTGATGACACTGAAGTTAGACCCAGAAGGAAAAAGCGTCAATTTGACTATGAAAAAGCTGTCAATGAACCCTTAACAGAGGAGAAAAAATTTAAAATAAACTTTTTCAACTATATTCTGGACATTACCCTTAATTCTCTGAATGAACGATTCACGCTTCTGGAAACCCATAGCAAAAAATTTCAGTTCTTATATGACATTTTAAAACTCAAGGATATAGATGACAAAACGCTAGAAAATTATTGTTCCAGTCTTGAGTTTATACTTTCGGTTGAAAATGAAACAGATATAAATGCAAATGACCTTAGAGAAGAATTGCGTGATGTATCCAGAATGCTACCATATTCTACGAAACCTTTGGATGTTTTAAATTATTTATGCCAAAATAGCTTAATTAGTTTGTATCCAAATACTGTTGTAGCTCTGAGAATTTTATTAACTCTCCCTGTATCTGTAGCTAGTGGGGAAAGAAGTTTCTCCAAATTAAAATTAATAAAAAACTACTTAAGAAGTTCAATAGGACAAACAAAACTTTAAAATCTGGCATTAATTTCTATTGAATCTGCAATGGCTAGCACTCTAGACTACACATCAGTAATTAACGAATTTGCTCAAGTTAAAGTTAGAAGAGTAAAGCTGTAATACTGTACATTGTTGCAGTTTATAGTTGAAATCATTATTTTAAAATTTCAAAATAAAAAAAAGAATTCGTACATTTTGTGCAGTTTTTTTTAAAATCACAATCGAAGGTTATTTTAAAGAAAAACATTTAAGGGGCGGCATTTCGAAGATCTGCCTCATAATGAGAAAATCTACCGCACGGGCCTGGATGCATAAAAGAATAAAAAAGTTTATTTTACTTGATTGATTTTTTTAATTGTTATTATTGATTATTTTTTTAATTGATTGCTTTTTTTTTTATATATATATAAAGCGTTGTTTTAATTACACTTATAGTTGCGTATTTCATTCTCCCCGAATGTCAGTGTAGAATGGAATAAATTTTTTTTTTAATCAAATAAAGTTTCATAAAAAACTTTACAAAAAAATTGTAAGATTTTTACATATTTAAATACAGCTCAATACTCTCTACAACTTTTAAAAAAAAAAAAAAGGAAAAATCTTTTTTTTTTATTATTATTATAGTTGTAGCCGTAAAATATACATAGCATATATATATACAACGAGCAGGGAAAACATTCTACTATAAACAACCAGTTTTATAAATATTCGTTTCGAATTTTATCCTCAACCAGTGATCTCATCTAAATTTAAAAGAAAGTTTTTTCAGTAAAAAATTAATAATTAAAATCCTTAACTATTCCGTTTGACCCCATTTTACGCTATTAAGCTTTTTTAGGCGGTTATTTTCATTAAACTTAATTGGCTAATTTGATTTTTATTTTAAATTAAGACTCTGCGAGGAAACTTTTTTTATCTTTTTTGATTTGTTTGTTTTGAAAGTTTGCGTTACGTAATTAATGGACGATCCCTTATAGTCAATTAGCTATTGAAAGGTAAAACTAAGTTCCTATATTTCGATTAGAGAATCTATTTTGTGGTCTTTTTCGAAATTTTTATTAAGTTTTCAAGTTCATGGAATTAAACTTAGTCAAAATTTAAAATAATATATATTTTTTTAAATTATAAAATTAATATTAAATATTTTTTTTTATTGTAAGAGTGACTTTGAATGCTAATTTTTACGTTTATAATTTAGATTATTAAACGACGTAACAAAGTTTTATTTACTTGGATTGACAAGCTCGGCATCCCTTTTGCAAAACCAGGACAACCAGAAAATGAAAATACAAAAACAGAACAATTGAGACCTCGCATTCAAGTTCCACTGAACCCAGCGAGAGTTTCTAAAGAAAACAATGGCTTCGAAGAAAGCCAGAACGACTTTTCTGAACCCTCAAATGAGGTAATAATACTAAAAATAGTTTCAGCTTTCTGTAGAAAACCTTATTTGAAGTAAACTTAATTACGCAAGTTTTTTTTATTATTTCAATTATTAATTTCCAGTGAGTTAATTTAAATCTACTATAACTACTAATTAAAGTAGTTACAGTAGATTTAGTTATTACTATAACAACTTGTTTTATATATACAAACTATGAAATATGAAATTTAAAATTTCTTGATGAATATAAGTCTAGTTGAAAATAGTACAAAAAATGTTTCATCATCTTGTTGCTCTCACGTTTGGGGCAAGGTGGCTAAGATTTTAAGTAATTTTTTTTTAAAGAATCTTTTCGTCATTCATATAAAGGTAAAAAAAATTTGGAATATTCTTGTTGTTTATAAGTTGGTTATTTCAAAAACGCCACTGTATATATATATATATATATATATATATATATATATATATATATATATATATATATATATATATATATATATATATATATATATATATATATATATATATATATATATATATATATATATATATATATATATATATATATATATATATATATATATATATATATATATATATATATATATATATATATAAACCTGCTCCCAACCCCTAAATGTGTTCTATTTAATACAAAAACACTAGGTTTAAATTTTTTTTGAATAAAAAATATCTTAAGGGGACCCTCAAGACCCTCGAATATTTAATAGGTCCCTAATATTTTCAAAAAAATTTTTTTTTTCAATTTGCCAACCTGGTACTCAAATGAAGCAAAATTACATAAAAACTTCAAAAGTTATTTTCATTTTATAAAAATTTCAACTTTTTATTAAAATTATCATAAAAAAACATAAAAAATGCATTTTTTTCATTTTTTGTTAAAAAACGTAAGTTTTTAAGTAATAAATCCAAAAATAACAATTTTTTTCAAATGAATATTATTTTTGAAATTTTTATATAATTTTCGCTTCGATTAAGTACCAAGTTGACATATTTTTGAAAAATATTTTTTTTGAAAATATTAGGGGTCCAATAAATATTCGAGGGTCTTGAGGGTCCCCTTAAAATATTTTTTGTTCAAAAAAATTTTAAATCTATTGTTTTTGTATTAAATAGAACACATTTAGGGGGTGGGAGCTGGTTTTTCTCAAAAAAGTTGTTTTAAATATATATATATATATATATATATATATATATATATATA
Source organism: Hydra vulgaris (assembly GCF_022113875.1). Taxonomy (NCBI): domain Eukaryota; kingdom Metazoa; phylum Cnidaria; class Hydrozoa; order Anthoathecata; family Hydridae; genus Hydra; species Hydra vulgaris. Next base: position 28,704,355 of record NC_061167.1, read on the forward strand.
TATATATATATATATATATATATATATATATATATATATATATATATATATATATATATATATATATATATATATATATATATATATATATATATATATATATATATATATATATAGTTTTTGTATATTTATCTTACAAATTCATATAGGTTTCAAATATTTATTTTCAAATATTTTATTCAAATTCAAATATTTTTTATCTGAGACTGAAGGTGTTCGGGTTGCATGAAAATAAACAGACTTATTGTGTTTGTCGCTCTTTGAGTATATAAACTAAATTTAAAACGAATATTTCCATTAAAAGGTGTATGTTTTTATAAAACAAATTTACTAAAACGATCAACTCCACTAAACGGTATGAATTATAATTGAACCTGTATTAAGTTAAACAAAACTGGAAATAAGTAAAAATAATAACAATTTCTAATATAATCAATCACTTCTTTTCTCTAAGGCATTTACGGCTAAATATGTTCCACTAGTGACTATACTCACTTGTTCTAGTTGCGAACCTTATATATAAAGAGAACATAATAAGATCGGAACTGAGAATCAAATTAAATGAAGAGATTAAATGACACATAAAACTTTAACGTTTAGAACAGTACAAATACAAAACACAATAACTTACAGAACACTGAAACAACACTTAAATCTATTATGACCAACACTTACTTAACTCAAACGTAATCATTGAATAATACTCCCCTTTTAAACACCACCTTTCAATATTGGACATCTGTCATCTGTCATCTGTCAAAATACTATTATTTGTCTTGTACTCTCTTGCACTTATAAAATATTTCAAAAAAGAATTTGTTTATGGAAAAAACACTGGAATTTTTTTTTTTTTTTTTTTTTTTTTTTTTTTTTTTTTTTTTTTTGTAGCTATTAAGGTTCTTCCAGAAGTCTTATCATAAAACACTGCGGAAGAGTATTTAACAAAGAAGTTCACACCTCCTTCCTTACCATTGTCGCTTACTTAGGCTAGAGCCGGTTTTGAACTTCAAACCTATGGCTTCTGAGCAAAAATTCTAACCACTGCGCCACGACTGCTCAAATTATAATAGCAAACACAAAGTTGATTACCCTATATGTATATACCCTGTATGTATGTATATATGTATATATACATATAAATGGAACAAAATGTTATCACAATACATATGAATGGAAAAAAATGTTGTCACAGCTATAAACAATCATTTGTTTATAGTTGTGATAGAATTGATAAAAGTGAATAGGCTATCAAATATATTTGGGATGTAAACTTTAAAAAATTTTAATGCTGAGTTAATTGATCTTTTTTAAAAATTTTTCTGTCTAAATAACGTTTCCAAAAAATTTTAACTATTTTGTGCAAAAAAAATTTAAAATAATTACTTATTTAGATCAAGAAAACTTATTAATTAAAAAATCAGAATTTCTAAATGGAGACTTAAAAATAAGTTGTTGTTTTTTTGTTATTTAGAAATTCTTCCTGATTGTCCGATAGCAAGAATTAGATAGTCCGATAGCAAGAAAAAGTCCGTCTATATTTGTAAATGTAAAAATGAATACTTTGAATATTTTTTTTGCTAAAATGATAACAATATGAATAAACCATTTTATTGTAAGTTTAAACGATTGTTCACCGTACTCTAGAACAAAATTATTTAAAAAAAAGTTGATTTATCAATTTCTTTTAAAAACAAACTAAAAGAATACTTTAAAAATATTATAATGAAACATTGTTACATTTTACTGTATAGAGTAACTTAATCGAACCTCGGCCACATTCGCACTGAAGTTGTTGTTGACAGGCTTTTATTGACTTGCACAGCTGAATTATGCATCATTAGACAGCTTATTCCTTTAGCTACAAAACTATGTAAAATTATTTAGATTTTATGAGATTTGTTGGCAGTATCATTATAAATTGTACAGTGTGTCAAAAGCACTGGTTCTCGCCCACTTGAACTCAATCTCGCCATGTTGATTTAAAGTCGCACACTGTGTAAATTAAAAAAGAACTTATACTTGCGTAGGGCGACGTTATATACAGGTGAGTGAGATTAAGTCTCTTTAGTTAATTTCTATACTCAATTGCACCAATTTAAATAGAAAAGTATAGAACCATGGGGTTTTCGTGAATGCCAACTTTATCCCTAGATTCTGACTTGAATCTGGATTCTGAGATCAATCTCAATTGTAATTGTAAAATGTGTAAATAAAGTATAGTTTCAACACATCAATGCTTACGAGCCGTAGTGATATGACAAATATTTTCTTCTTTTTGCCTCAGTCATAAGTTTAATTTTTATATTGAGCAGCCGTGGCGCAGTGATTAGAGCAAGGTAATCATTGTATAAGGGTTGCGAGTTCGAATCCTGCTGGAAACACTTATACATTATCGGTAAAGCTCGAAATGGGGAACCAACTCATTAAATGGTTAGGCCCTTGTGGCGGTTCTTAGTGATAAGACTATTAGGTTTTATCGCAAATAAGACCATTAGAGTAATTCATAAATAAAAATAATAAAAAAGTTTATATAGATAAGACGAAGTTGCATGCATTTTTAGTTATATAAAAAAATATTGTCAAATGTTTAGTACATATTAGTCAGTATTGTTCTCGGGATCAACCAATGGTTGTAATTCAGATGATAATGAAATGAACTTCTTTATTGTTGTTGCTATAGACTTGTAGGCACAAATTTCTAATTTTTTTTTCTTAGCCAATACCTTTTTTTCTTCTTTTTCTTTGAGTCGCTTAGCAGCATTAACAAATCGTAGTTGTTTTCTTTCGAATTTTTCTCTTTCCTGTTAGATTTTGCCTTGGTGATATTTTAGCTTTGCTGAGTGTGCTTCTTGAGAAGTTAAAACATAGTATTTAAGCTGACCTTTTCTGTTTGCTATCTTTTTCCGTGCGGTGGCCTTAGGATATGCCAAGGCATCATTATCTCCATCAGTTTTAATAAAAGAATAAAATATTCAATAAAAGAACAAGTATTTAAAATCTGAAACTGTAGTAGAATTAAAGTTTAATGGTTCTAAGACTTCTTTTTTTTTTTTTGCTTAGTAAGATTGGTAAAACTATTCACGATGCAGTCAACATTTTTTTCTTCAACTGGATTGACTAAATATACAAGCTGATTATTACGAACAACAGTCTCTGCTTCCAAAATAGAAGTGTTGCTTTGTAACGAACTGTGAGTTGCGTTATCTTATTCAGTGCCATTTTAAAATTGTTCTAGATAATTAGCAACTTTACTTTTGAAACGAACAATTGTTTTCAGTTGTATTAACTGATATATCTTCAGCTATGTGTAGTTAGTTTGGTAAATATGCATCACTAGGAATAGCCTGAGGATTAAATGGATAAATTCCACACGACTTGAACCCAGATGTAGTTGCTAGAAGTCATTGTTTTTTCCCAAACTGAAGCAAATACCCCTGCAAAATTTGAACGATAAGTAATAATTCCTGGAAAATGACCCTAAAGATCTTGTACTGTAGAGCAATAACAATCCTTCAGTGACTTGAATAAGGTGCGGTGGCATGGTTGAAGTCAGTTTAATGTGTGTGAAGGAATTTCAACTATATGTATCTGGTTCTGGATAGCAATATCAATTAACTCAATAAATTTGTGAGAATCGTGCCCATCCGATTTTTTGTGCCTTTTCGTGTAACCACTTTTCTTGGTTTTACATCAAGCTGTAGACCAGTTTCATCCATATTCCATATAGATTCTGGTTTAACGTGAAAACCATTTCTCGCCATGACGTCATTCAAAGCACTAAAGTACTTAATCTTTATCCATACACTGATGTCGAACTGAAGGTACCCTCAGATTGTCGCAGAGTAAATTTATGCCCATGCCGGTGTTTAACTCTAGTACACCACTGGTTGCTTGGTGCAAAACACTCAGCTTCAGGTCCTTTCTTGAAGTTTAATTCATATTTTGCGGCAAGTTTCCCAGCATAATTCAGGAAGTGTGACTTTTCAAAAACAACCCCTAACTTTGCTCTATTGCTGGCATAATTGAAAAGTTTTTCTTCCAGAGCAAAAGGTAGAATAGATTTTCTTCCTGGATTTGCTCCAATAACAACTTATCCAGAAAGTTTGTCTCTCAGTGTTGTACGTGGCACATTTTACAATATAGCTGCCTTACGCACTGAAAATGATAGCTCTCATCTGACATCCTTAATTGCACATATCATATTTTCTTCACTTCATTTCAGGAATTTGCCCCGTTTCTTAACAGTAACTGATTGATCAATGGAATGATTGGAACCATTGAAACGAGTTAAAGAAACATCAATTATTGGTAGCTGTTTCATTTGACAAATGTCAAGAGTACTACTACCAGATGTTGAAGGAGTTATACCATTATGAAGATGAGTTGTATTATAACATATTGTAGCCTCTGTTACAGAAGCAATCTTTCCAACCGACATCCGGTGAAATCTTGGTGATGATCTACATACCCCACCTCTTGTTTTAACCATGTTTTTTTTTCAAAACAATACCTAGATAAATTAAATTGCAGTATGAATGTCATTTTAATTTAATAAAGTGCTGCAAATTTACAAGAGCTACAAATATTAACACGTGGTGAAAATCATATGTTAGTATTTGTAACCTAATCCCAACCCTAGAACTTCGCAGTACTTAATTTACAATGAAGTAAATAAGCATTTAGCTAAGTAATTACAAAAGTCTATTAAAGAAGAATAAAAACATTCTTTTTATATAATAACTCAACGCAGAGCCATAGCAATTTATTTTTTCATTAATTTCCTCAATAACAATACACAGAGGAAGAGTATTGTTTTGAAGGCAATCAAAGATAAATTAACGCGGATATCATCAATTTTTGTCAAACCATTCATTAAGTAAATTTGGGGTTCATTTTTACAATAATGCCAAGAATGTTGAATTAAGGGTAATTAATTTATAAAATAATTTCCTCAGTAATATATAGAATAAAAAAATATAAGAAAACACTCCTTTGTAAGCATTCAAAAAGATTATGCTCTCCTTACAAAATTTTATGATTTTGTTTTTCAATTATTTTTTAAATATGTCATCTCAATTTAATGAGAAAAAAATGGTCACGGCAAAAGGTTTTTTTTTTGTTAAAACTGCTGGTAGCGTAAATCTTAATATATTATGTTAAATCTATTCTCGCCCACCCGGGCGAGAATAAATGCATTGGGCGACAATATATTTATTTTGTGGGCAAAGATTGAGTTAATTTGGTAGGTTAAGCCGAAAACAATTTTATGCATATTAAAACTATTACAAACGATAATAAATGTTATTGCAATCAGATTTAACAGTGGAGAACAAAGTTAAATTATAATCTTTTGGATTTGTTCAAACAGTTGATTCTTATTACAAACACCTTCACGATTAATTCTGCGGTTGACGATCTCCCGCAGGTTCTCGATAGGGTTGAGATCCGTAGATTGAGGCGGCCAATCCATCACCGATAGGTGGTTGTCTTGAAACCACTGCTTGACTACTTTCGCAGTGTTTCGGATCTTTGTCTTGCTGAAAAACCCATTTTATTGACATATTCCATTCAGCATGAGGTAACATAACATCTTTCAGGATATTTTTATACATGAAACGGTTCATTATTCCATCAATTCGATATATTGGACCTAGACCGTTAGCAGAAAAACACCCCCAGATCATTACATTGCCTCCACCATGCTTTACGGTCTTATGGCAGTAACGTAAATTGAGGCGTTTTCCGGCCGGTGGACGTACACGGCAAACGCCATCACTCCCAATAATGTTGAACTTCAATTTATCACTGAACAGGACAGTTCGCCATTTCTGCACATTCCAGTCCATATGAGAGGTAGCAAACAGGAGTCTATTCTTCTGGATTTTTAGTGAAATCAGCGGTTTCTTTGCAGGGCGTCAAGAAAATAATCCGGCTTCAACAGCACGTTGTTTGATTGTTCGGTCCGATACAGGCAGCTCTAATTGCTTTTATATGTCGACTGATGATATCCAGGGATCCTTCTTGAGAGATCTGACGATCATTGAATCCTCTCTAGAAGTGGTGGATAACGCGGTCATCCACCTTTGTTATCTGCTGCCAACTTCCACGTAGAACGATATTTGGAACATATTCTTGATACGGTCCATACTTTCACGCGATATTTATCACAAATACTTTTTTGTGACATTCCAACTACCTAATCGCCAATAATTTTCTTTTTTAGTTCCAATCCAAGACTGTCGGGAGCCATTTTTGCACTTGAAGTTATAAAAATAATAAAAATAAATAACCACGCTTCTCAAGGCTTACCGTGTTACATTTACCTTGTGATGATACAATAATGCTCTGTGGAACACAACGTCTGGTTGGATGTGGACTGTATTGATGTAATGAAATACTTGTTGTGTTTCACTTCTTGTATCGATGTTCTTCGATAAAACACTTTGATAAAACTCACTTTGAGAAACCGTATTTATAATACTGACTGATTGACTTCCATATACTGACTGAATTACATGTCGGTTTACATGACTCTTATATAGTAAAATGAACCTGTGTGAACCTGTTCTGGTAGATTCTAGATGCTTTTTTTCTATGCTTCTGGAAGCTTCTGGATGCGTCTGGATGCTTGTGAATGTTTCTGGATACTTCTGGATGCTTCTGGATGCTTCCAGATGCTTCTTCTAGAAACTTCTGGAAGCTTTCTTTTCTGGAAGCTTCCAGATGCTTCTTCTGGAAACTTCTGGAAACTTCTGAAGCTTCTACATGCTTCTGGAAACTTCTGGATACTTTCTTTAATTATTAAAAAACCCGTGGCGTTGACACGAACCAGACTTAAGAAAATGAAACAAACCAAAAAAGTTGCACTTGTTTTGTCCGCTGCAAGCCTGTCAGCTGATTGCTCATGTCATGGCATGCTATGACTCCAGACTCCTGAACTGTTTGCTGTGGTAGTATAGTTTGTTTCGTTTTTAAGACATGTAAAATTAGGAACACTTTTTTGCATTGTTCGATGTTGGTTGCAAATGTTTTGTCCAATACTGTAAGCAATTAAAGATAGTGGGCAAAATTGAGTGGTGGGCGAAAATAGGTAAAGTTACCCTAATATGTTTATACAAATTAGTTTATTTAATAAATTGTGCGATTTTATATCGCATAACAATTTAAAATGCAACTATATGTATAAACGTTTTAATAATTTCCTAATTTTTTTAAATGTATTTATATTATTTGTATTATGAAAAACAAATCTTAGCAAACAAAAATAAAATTTTTTTTTGTATATTTTCATATTTATTCTCAAAATAGTCGCACATCTTTTAGTGTGTGTGGGGGTGGGAGAGTGGGAAGGAAGGAGGAGGGAGGAGGGAGGTGGATGAGAGGTAACCCCTCTTATACTCTTTTATTTTATCAACATAGCAAGCTGTATACTTGTTTGATATTTTATTTTTTATTTTTACTATATAGAAAGGTGAAGAAGTCAATCCTTTTAAAAGGTTAGATCCACTAGGAATCCCAAGAGCAAGAAGAGCAGATGATAACGTTCAAGGAAAGAAACCACCAACAAGTCCGTTACCAAGTCCGTTACCAGCTATACTTGTTGAAGACATTAATATAGAAGAAAATGAAATTCACAACAACTAGTGTTAGTAAACACATAGAAAAAGTTGTCAATCAATAAAACTGTTGATGCAATTAATTCTACCCAAATCTCTTTTCGATAAGAAATATGCAGGCTGATATTTTCTAATTTATATTCAAATTGCATGACGACTTAACGACCACAAAGCAGTCATGAAGGATCCAAGAAATAACTGTCAAAATCTGCAAATTGCTTTAACTAAACATAAAGTTAATTAAAAACTTTGTTTTTTAAATTTATTTAATAAGGTGGTAAAAGGTTTTATTTTATTTTAAATCAACCATAACAATGATTATATTATACCTAAGTTTGTAAAAAAAAAAAAAAAAAAAAATACTGTTCTTCTACCAATAGAGGCAAAACCAAAGCAACGTTGATTAAGTTTTAAAAAAATTAGTATTATATTCAAATAAATGTTTTTATCTTTATTGATTTCATTTGTATATAAGTTTATTTATTTATGTGCATACTATAAAAGATTTGAGATATATTAGTGTAATAATAAAGTTTTAATTTTCTTAGCGAATAACGCAGTAAATAAACAAAAAAAGTAGTCACATTAACGGGACAGAATATTACGTAAGCACCAGAGAATTTTCACATAGACGCCAGAGAATATTCGCTTGAGCACCATAAAAAAGTAGTGTAAACTAATTTACAGAATCTCTCAAGTCCCTAGACTTGAACAAAGAGGCGAACAAAATGTTGGAAAATAATATCTTTCATAATTAATAATACGAATAATAAAACTTTTTTATCAAGAAACGTGGCATTATAATTACTGTTATTAAATTTATATGGTGAAAGATTTTATAAAACTTTTGATATTTTTGTTTCGTATTGAAGCTTACATTTTCTCCGGGAAAGTGAAAAGAAAAATCACTCAAATTTTAATTTTTTTGAAGCTCACGTGATTATTTTTCCCAGATCAAACGGAAACTCATCTTTAGTGTTTAGTTCCCCCAACAATGTAAACATGTTTCTGTGTTTTTTTAAATTAAGAATTAGGAATGGTTAAGAATGTATTGAAATAAGTTTCAAACTGGTTTAATTTACCCTTTGATTTTTTTAAATAGTACAAATGTTTTGATTTTTTTTTTTAATTTTGTTTACTAATTTAATACCTGACTAATAGTTTGCTTCATTAACACCTAACTATGGTTAAAAATACTCACGGCTCAACCAGAAAAAATGTCAATTGTTTGACGAACTATAAGGCATATTTATTATGTATAGTTAATAAATTTGAATTTTGTTTTTATGACGTTTGCGCCTTGGGTGCAAATATGATAAAGTTTTTTCATTTACACAGCGAACGGAGGTGTTTTTAGTTGCTTGCATCCGGAAAATTTTAACAAAACATCTCGTTAAATATTTTAATAAAGTGTTTTATAAAAGATTTATTTTCGTTGTAACTGAAAAAACGGCGCAAATTAAGTTTAGCGTATAATCCGATGTCGTTTTTGGGACTGTACCTAAACATGGTCGAATTGTCCCAAAATTGGCCTCAGCGTGCTGTATTTGCATAGGGGCAAACTGTTGCAGCATTGATTTATGAAAAACCTAAACTTTTCTAACGTGATTTTTCCGTTTTGCAAAAATGTCAGTTACAACCTTTTTGCCCTGAGCCTGCAATACATGCTAGTAGGTGGTCTTTTCAGTTGGCATTAATTTTTTCATTCTGTTCCGTGTTACTTTTTTAAGTTATGAAATTTTCATTCATTAAAACAATTTAATTTTTGCCACTGGTAGGATTAGATCTCGGGTAGTATGAAGTATCATTTTTTTGTTAATAAAAGCTTACTAATTAATTACTAAACAGAAATGATTAACTCAGGGCCTTGAACGGAAGTGTCTAACTCAGGGCCTATTAGTTTGTTGCATGAGCCATTTTTCACTGGGTCTCCAATTATTGATTTATTTTATCAGAAATAAATTTTAATATTTAATTTTTTTAATTGTTGTAAATAATTTACAAAGTTTAGATTATTGGTAATCATTATTGGTTTACAAAAAGTAATTGTTATTAATTTATTTACTTATTACTTATTCTTTTTATTAATTTATTTACTTATTATTAATAGTTTAGTCAAATTGTTAAATCAAATATTTATTGATTAAATCAATTGCTAAATCAAATTTATTGGTTAAATCAATTCTTAAACCAAATATTCATTGGTTAAATCAATTGTTAAATCAAATTCATTGGTTAAATCAATTCTTAAATCAAATATTCATTGGGTTTCCAAAAAGGGACTCTAACCAATAATGCTTACTTTAAAATTTAATCATTTAATTATTTGTTTAGATATTAAAAAAAAAAAATAAATAATTTTTCTGTATAAATTATTTTTCAAAAAAAACTTTATTGTGTAAAATATTTAAAACAAAATGTAAAACGATTTGAGAACTCATAAAACCTGCATAATTTCTGTTTGTATTTTCTTCATGAAGATAAACAATAGCCAGTTTACAAAACTTGACCAGTTGTAAATTTGATAGTTTGTTTTAAATGACCTCCAATTTCAAGATGACAGAGTTGACTTCAGCAATTGTATGAAGTTTTTTTTTTTCTAATTGGAAAATTAGACGGAAGAAATACACATTATATCGCTCAACTTTACAAATTTGCATCAGTTTTTATTAAGCCAGCAGCAGGTTTTTTCATCTTTTGTTAATGTTTAACCTGCATAATAGTGGAAAACTGAAAAGAAAAAAAAACACATGACCTTTTCAATTATGAAAATTTAATAACAAAGAATTAAATAATTGATCAAAATGTTGAAAAACGGTGCATCATGTGCCTATCCATTCTTTATCGTAATTTTTCAAGTCTTTATCGTAGTTTATACATTCTTTATCGTTGTTTATTCATTCTTTAACGTAGTCTTACTTATTGCGTTCTCATTTTTTATCATGTACTCCAGGAACATATCACGAAAATAACTTGTAAGAAATTGTCTCACAAGTTATTTTCACAATAAATAAAAAACAACTTGTGAGAAATTGTCGGTAATCTAAATAGTTAAATGATTCATCAATTGTAAAGTTATAAATGAATGGAGGTGAGTCGTTTCTGAAAATGAGGTTTACACTTTTTTCAATGATGACGTAAACGATATCCTGTGCAAGTACACGATTGTACTTGCACAGGATATACTACAAACCTTTTCAAGTTTCAAAACTCTCGTTAAGCTAACAAAGTTTCAATTAAAATTTCTGATTGCATTCATTCGTTATTGATTAGGTGTTTGCGTTCATTCGTTGTTGATTAACTTTTCAAACCTAATGAACTGTTATCAGTTTAAAATTTTTAGTGAAATAAAAAAGGTACCATCAAAATTTATAAATTTTGGGGAGACATCAAAAAGTCAAAAAAACTTCAAAAATGTTTTCCAATTTTAATTGCTTGAGTTTCCCAATAAATAACAACAACTTAAAGGTAATCCGACCAACAAGGAACTATATGGGTGGTGCAAGGAATTACATGTTTTGTATGGCGTGGTAAACTATTTGGTCAAAAAACTTTTTTGAATTTTGTTAAGGGCCAAAATATGACTAGCTAAGAAACTAGATATTTCATAATTTTTCTTTATATTTATAAAACTACATCAATATTTTTGTACTTGTTACAACAAAGGTATATGGTGTTATTCATCATGTACACTCTCGCGGAAAGTGTGGAGTTTTCCTAGACACCGGTGTGTAGCTATTACTCCTAGACACAAGTGTGGAATTATTTTGCACACTTTTGTGGAAATTAACTTTTTCTAACTCAACTTCTGCTCAGATGTGTGGAGTTATTTGCACAAGTTTGTGCAAAATAACTACACACTTGTGTCTAGGAGTGAAAGCTACACATCGGTGTGGAGGAAAACTCCACACTTTCCGCGAGTTTGTATCACAATTGGTTGAAAAAAAGAAAACCGGTCTTAGTGTGTTTAGAGAGCAAACAATAGGGACATTTTGTTCAAATTTCAAACCACACTAGGAGTATAAAGAAACTTCTTCATTGTACCGTTGATCTTAACCCAAGAAATTATAATAATAACTTTTACAATCATTTTTTGCTTAAGTTTATTCTATTTCAGAATAAACTTAAGCAAAAAACAAAAGAATAATTATTATTTGATTCAAAGTTTTTTTTTCTCTCAAATACTATAAAATTTTGTTTAAAGAACAATAAAGTTTATTTATCAGATTAAAGTTACCAAGGTTACTATTTACAAAGTTACCGAGGTTACTATTAACAAGGTTTTCAGAGATAACTTAAAACCTCTAAACTATTGATTATTAGGCTATCTATTTAATTTTTACCTCTGTTTTTCTATTTATATATCTATCAAACTAGTTTATGTAGACTGATATTGTTTTATTATGCTTTATACTGGTAAAATAAAAAAATCTAAAAATTAGAGGGGAAGGGTGTTAATAAAATCCTGAATTTACTATGATAAAGTTAAAGAAGGACGGAGAATGAAAAGTTGCACAATAACCTATTCTCTACTAAAGATGATTTTAAGAACTCCATGCAAAATCAAACTCCAGCTCCAGAGAGGTCTTGGCCTGTTGGTTTGCAGGCTCTCCAAGCATAGCTATTAGACTTAGGAATGGAAATTTGAAGAGAGGGACTAAACATAAAAGAGTATTTTTAGTTGATGGAACTAGAAATAATAGTTTGTCTGAGCAGCAACCATCATAATATTTTTAGAAAAAGAAAACAGACGCAACCTTAAAACAATGTGACAGTGGCTCAAACTTGGAAAACGGAGCAGGTCAAACCACAGTTACGATACGTTTTTAAACCTTCTCTAGAAGAGAAAGAGCATCATTAGATAACTAGCTCAAATTTGACAACAGTATTACATACAGGAACGAATAACAGATATGCGGTGGTAAAGAATAGAATCGGAAGTAAGAAAATGGTGTGCACTATAAAGAGAAGAAATCTTAGCAGATGTTAACTTTGCGTTGAATTGTGTATATGGTTTCCATAAGAGGTCAGTAGTGAATGATGATCCAAGAAGAAGCACTTGTTAAATAGTGTAGAGGGAGTTGAAAAGTGTTGTGGAAAACACTTTTGTAAAATTTTGACAGAAATATTGTCTAGACTACAAACTTTAAAAGAAATTACTTGAAAAATAAATTTAGAAATGGAAGCTGGTGTGATTTTGATTTCTAACAATTAGTTAAGAATCTGTAATGACAGAAAGAAAGTGGCAATGCAGTATTGAGATGATAGAGTGATTCAGAAGTAAAAGTGCGGTATAAACGATTTATAGAGATAACTGCATGGTCTGAACCAATTAAAGGAGAACAAGAAGAAACTGAGCACTAGTTGAGAGACAAAACACAAGTTAAGTATTGATTTACCTTCACTATTTAACTCTTAGGTATTTTAGTTATGTGAATGTGAATTAATTTTTTTTCACTACTTAATTCTTAGGTATTTTAGTTACGTGAATGTGAACTGATTTACCTTCACTACTTAATTCTTCGGTATTTTAGTTTCAGGTAAAAAAAGACTTTACTCAACCATAGATAGAATATGGCTACTTCAGTTCTGCTAATTAACTCAAAGTACTAAGGGCTCCTAATGTGGCCTAGACAATCCATAATAAAAGTAAATACAGGAACACTATTTATGCGTAAAATATTATACTATTTATATATGAAGATGTTATACTATATTTAAACATATTTTACAGCTATTGATGGAACCAGTCTTTCTAAGAGCTGCCGCAGAGTTCAAGAAATCTTACTATCAGCCGGTCTCAGAATCATTGAACTAATTTTTAGAGCCGCACCTTCATGAGGAGATAACAGGAAGAGTTGCGTAACTACTATCAAGAAGATAAAACCAAAATCCCAGAATTAAAGTCCAGCATTCATCATCTAAGACAGGAAACAATTTAAAACAGATTTACATCAATGTAAAATAGATTACTAGTCTTACCTTTGCAAGGTCACCTTATTGTCTTTGCCTACGAGATATTCTACAAGACAGTGGCTGGATCCAGTTTACATTTAAGATAATTTTTTATTGACACCATTTCTTGCCTTTGTCAAGAGATGTGAATTTAAGGAAGTTTTAGAATTTTCATTTAAAAAAAGCATATTATCTAAATACTTGAAATTAAGGTGAATTGAAACACAAACATACATATAATTACTTTTTACTCAGTTACTTACGGGTGAGTGAAGACCACGCTAGATGTAAAACACAAACATATATCAAGCACAAAAACATACTTTACCTAAAGTGAACATGAATGTTATGTTGAAGTTTTTCTAAAATAAAATCTTGGATAGTAAAAAAGGTTTTAAAAGATCAATACTTATTAAGAAAAAAAAAATTGTTTATAATAGGATGTTTGAAGAATTTGGTTTGAGAGTTGATGAATTAAGAGCTGGTGGATCAGGAACTAGTAATACCGGAAATTTTGCTGACGAGCATTTCTGATTTTCTATTACTCAGCAAAATTTTAGAAATTGATGAAGAAGTTACTCTCAGATTACATAAAAATCTAATTAAATCAATCGCAAAGGCAAAGTTAATCTGGAAAAACATTGATTAATACAACAATGATACATATAAGAAATTGTTAGGGACAAATGATTGGTATTAGTAATTGTTAGAGACAAATGATCCCAGCTTCCATTCACAAGGTATTAGCACATGGCGGGGAAATTATTATAAATTCACCAGTTCCACTTGGTTTAATGGGGAAAAAAGCAGCTGAATCTCGACACAGAACTTAAAAATTTGATTGTGAACTCCATGCAAGGAAAAAAAGCAGAGAAACAAAATTATTTTCATTTGAGCTATACAAACTTTTGATCCAGTAATTAGCTCAATCTTATTTCTCAATCTCTAACTAAAAGATTGAAAAATGAGAAAATATTGTGCCCACCAGAAAAAGTTAAAAGTTTGTTAGCAGTGTACAACGGTGATAGAGAAAATTCATCTGATATGGAACCAGATAAAATTAATGACTTAAATGAGTTACATTTAAATGTTGACAACGTTGACGAAATTCTAAAATTCGATATAGATGCAGAAGAATAAAGTTTTAATTTTTATAATGCTTATTTCAAAGAATAAAAGTTTGATTTCGAAGAATAAAAGTTTGATCGATAAAAGTTGAAACCTGTGGGTGAATTTAAATTTAATGTAAGGTAGCTACAAAAAAAAACTTTTTGAACTCATTGACCTCATATTAGGGGTGGGGCTAACTTTTTGGGGGTATTTTTGATCCAGTGTTTCAATCATCGCAACTTTTTTTGCAAAATATTTTTTGATTTAAGCATGAACATAAGTTTGGAGCATTTAAGATGTTGTTTGGACAATGCCCAAAAGTATCATATATAAAAAATCCATCTGGTGCCCCATCGCTCATCAGCATCTTTCCACCCACCACCGCCTCTTTGCTGCTCCTATGAGCTGGTTAAACACAAAAATAAAATATAATATCTTAAGCTGCTATTTTACTCAATAAGGGCTTAATGTCTACATAACTACAACAATTACATTTTTATTACATTAATGCCGATTTTGATTCCGAGGGTTGATATATATTTATATGCATATATATATATATATATATATATATATATATATATATATATATATATATATATATATATATATATATATATATATATATATATATATATATATATATATATATATATATATATATATATTAGGGTGGGTCATAAAAAGAGTTGCTAACCTGGCTATCGTCTAGAAAGTTGTTTTTTTATGTACTAATTTAGGAAAGTATTTACTTTTATGGATTGAACAATGTCTTCCACCCGCAACTATAATTACAAAAATTAGCAGGCTCTATTATTATTCAAAAAAAAAAAAGTTTTTCAAAATTATGTGATGTAGGTACTCAAATAAAGCGAAATTTTATAAAAATTTCAAAAATGATATTTTTTTCATATAAAAATTATTATTTTAGATTTTATTGCATAATAACTATAGTTTTTTAACTAGAAGTGAAAAAGGTGCATTTTTACATGTTTTTTAATAACAATTTTTTTTGGCAATATGATTTTTATAAAACGATTATTATTTTCGAATTTTTTATAAAATTTTGCTTCTTTTGAGTACCAGGTTGACCTACTTTTGAAAAACTTTTTTTCTCCAAATTATGAGGGTACCGGTAATTTTCCCAATAAAGTTGCGCCCTTTAAATCTATCACAATCATTCTCATATTTGATAGTATCAATATTAATAACTATTAGCAATGTTTAAAGCCTATAACAAGAAAAAAAAAATTTATGACCCACGCTAATATATATATATATATATATATATATATATATATATATATATATATATATAATATATATATATATACATATATATATATTATATATATATATATATATATATAATATATATATATATATATATATATATATATATATATATATATATATATATATATATATATATAATATATATATATATATATATATATATATATATATATATATATATATTCTGACTTTATTTTATTTTGTGATGCTTAGTATGTCTTTTTTTTTGTCAGAAAAATTGGAGAGCTCTACTAAAAAATAACTCAAACTGTACAAAATGTACAATTTATTAAAATTTTGTATTTTATTTATTTAGGATAGCACTGATAAAATAAACAAATAAAAAAAACTTAACGTCAACAGCATACCAATTTTTCAAATATAATTTTTACAAGATAGACAAACATGAATTTTTTACACTATTGCCATTACCTTATTTTTTTCGAGGATACAATATACCTTTGAGGTACACTTAGAGGAGGAGAATAACCATCTGCGTAAGATGTATCTTCAAACAATACAGTATAGTCCATGTCTTTTGTTTTTGGCACACTATGTACAATTGCTTTATAAAAGCAAGTAGTTTGTGGATAAAGAGCAAGTACTGGCTGTTTAAATTGAAACAATGCTTCAATATTTAGTTGAGGATCAGCTTTATATAATGGCAATGGTATGATGCGCCTCCGGCTTAATTGATGCCTTTCTTTTTCATTTTTTCCTTCTTCTTCTGAGTAGTCTATATCCTCAATGTCGTATTTTCCACTAATAGGGTTGTAGGATAAAATCTCTGCTAAAATATATTGCTCTTCTTCATCAGGGTACTTTACACGAGCAGCGACATGATCTCCAGGTCGACATATATAGTTTGCTTCAGCAGGTATTGCCCCACACAGTGCAGGCGGATCATTGTTTTGATCTTTCCATGTTGGTAAATTAATAGCATTTTGTTGTAATAGTGACATCAAAACACCGCGACGTATACCTTTTCTTGGTTCTTCTTGATAAAATGTGTGACTTATACCCTTTGTTTTATTCTTTGAAGTTTTTTCATTAGCGAGTGCTTTTATTTCAATAATTCTTTCCATTGCCTTTTGAATACATTCAGATTCTAACTTTGCATCAGCAATAGCTGTTCGGTAAAGGGATTTTAATTTACCCTTGAAATAAGCAGAAACACGTGTTTCATGGCGCATTTTTTCATGAGTTTTATTGATGTTCAAAAGGTTGTCAGCATTTCGATTTCTTTCTTCTTGAATGCGCAACACCATCTGGTGAAGCTGACGCAATGATTCTTTTGTGTTTGAAACTGAACTATTGGCCATAATTTCTAAGTTTAAAGTTTAAAATATTCTAACAAAACAGATAAAGATATGAGTAACATACTTAAGACGTCAGTCACATATATACATATATGATTATTTATACACACATATATATATATATATATATATATATATATATATATATATATATATATATATATATATATATATATATATGTATATATATATACATATAAATACATGTATATACATACATAAACATGTATATACATATATATAAATATATATATATATATATATATATATATATATATATATACATGGTACTCATCAGAACACCTTGTGGGTCTAACTTTTTATGACAAGGAAGGGCCTTCTAGGTGTTAAATATAACTGAAAGCTTCGTACAAGTTAACAATCATCTAATGTTATGAATCCAGATTTATAATATCTGATAATGAAAATCAGATTTAGAGCTTTTTTTTTTGGAGCCTTAAACCATGAATTACTCCAGCAATCTTGACCTCAATAGAAAAACGTAATATGATATTTAAAAAATTTCTCAAAACAAAATTATTAAACTAAATCTTGAAAAAACTTACAAAACCTATAGAAACTTACTTGTAACACTTATTCGACGCAGCAAAAAAAACCATTTTTCCAATTATTTTTCTTCTAACAGCAATAATTTTAGAGCTACGTGGAAGGTCATTAGAAAGCCCATGAATATTCGTTTGGAAGATATCCATATCCATCTTCAAGTAACACAATTATACATGATCCAAACAAAATATTGGGAAAATTCAACTCGTTCTTCATTTAAATACCTGATGAATTGCAAAAAAACATTCACTCATCCCATACTAACTTCTACAACTATTTAAAAACACCAAACCTTGAATCTATATTCATTAAACCTACTGATGAAACTGAAATTTTATCTATTATTCTTTCCCTAAATGATGGCAAGGCTTTCTCTTCTTTTCAAAACAGCATCTGTTAAACCAATTCATAAAAAAGGCTCAAAACTTGACTGTAATAACTACAGACCAATATCACTATTATCTAATATCAGCAAAATTCTTTAAAAATTAATGTATTCTTGTATCTACCACTTTCTCTATTATTCTAAGTGCCAGTTTGGTTTTCGTTTAAAACACTCTACTTCCCATGCTCTTATTAGCATTACTGAAATGATTTGTGGTGCAATCGATAATGGTTCATTTGCTTGTGGCATCTTTATTGATTTCCAAAAAGCTTTTGACACGGTCGACCACAAGATTTTAATTAAAAAGTTATACTACTATGGCATACGGGGTATCGCTAATAATTGGTTTTCATCATATATTAAAAATCGTAGCCAGTTTGTCTCCATTAATGGGTTTGAATCCACCAAAAAATTTATCAAATATGATGTCCCCCAAGGTTCTGTTCTTGGGCCTTTGCTGTTTTTAATATATATAAACGACTTGTCTCACTCTATAAGCAATTCCACTGTACACCATTTTGCTAATGATACCAATCTTCTATGCATAAACAAATCACTTACTCAGCTTTGTAAAAAAGTTAATTCAGATCTCCATCATTTGTGTCTTTGGTTAAATAGTAATCGTATCTCTAAATATCAACAAAACTGAATTCATTATTTGTCACCCTCCAAAAAAAATAATTAGTAATGATAATGTTAAAATTAAAATTAACGGTAAAAGAATCTTTCCTTCTGAATTTATAAAATATCTCTGAGTATTTTTTGACAAAAACCTATCTTGGAATTATCAAATGATTCAATTAAATAAAAAACTCTCTTGAGCCAATAGTATGTTAACTTTAATACGACACTATGTTCCTGAACATACTCTAGCATCAATTTACTATTCGTGTTCTCATCCCATCTAAGCTATTGTTGCATTGTTTGGGGGCAACAAGGAAGTTTTCTATTAAATCGTATAAACAGTTTGCAACGGGCTTCCATAAGAATTATGACATTTTCTCCTATTCAATCTAATATCCAAAAAAGGTTTTCTGAATTAAAAACCTTACAATTTCAAGATCTTATAAAGCTTTACAACTGTCTTTTTGTGTTTGATTTCCTCCAAAATAACCTGCCGGGTTCGTTTAACATTTTTTTCATTAAAGCAAGTGATACACATAAATACTATACTCGTATTACTATAAATAGTTATTTGCACCCTTCTTTTTTCAATACTGTCAAGTATGGCAAGCTCTCCATAAAACATCAATGTATTTCTCACTGGAACCAATTAATACGTTTTATAAAAAAAAAGATTTTAACTAAATACCCTTTTGTTACTAACTTTCTTCTTCTCAATAAAAACCTAATTAAGAAATTTTTATGTGAGCAAATATTAATGCTATTATTCCTTCAATATATTATTTAATTAATTACACTTATTTTAATTTTTTAATTTTTTTTATTGCTATTATTATTCTTTACATTGTTACAACTACTATTTTTATTATTGTTATTACTATTATTATTTATATATCTTTGTTTTTGTTGCCTTAATATTATTACCTATAATGATAGTCAAAGTAGTTCAGTAGTTGCAGTAGCTTTATCATTATTGTTATAACTGTTCTTTAAATTGTTTATTTTATAATTATTAACTATACTATAATTATCTTACTATTGCTTTATCATTTATAATTCTTTTTACATTGTTATATTGCAGTTATTATTTTTTATATTATTTTTATTCATATTATTGTTACTATTATTTTATAAATATTATTACTTTTAACTTTCTTTTCCTCTTTTTTTTTTTTTTCTTAAATCTTCTTTATTGTTATTGTTGCTTATCTTTCTTTCCTTTTTTCTTTTTTCTAGGTGTCACTCCATTTACTAGTTTTCAACTATATGAGTGACACCTAACCTTATTATGTAAATTTATAATTTTAATTTTTACTTTTATTCTTTTTGCATATCTAAAACGTTTTCCATACATGTAAGTTTAGATATGTATATTTGTAATGTAAATACGTTAAAATATATATATATATATATATATATATATATATATATATATATATATATATATATATATATATATATATATATATATATATAAACTTACATGTATGGAAAGAGTTTTGGATATACAGAAAGAATAAAAGTTAAAAAAAAAATCTGGAATTTGAGAAATATTTGAAAAAAGATAATCCCTGATAATATCTGATCCAGTTATTATCAAATATTATAAAACTAGATTTAAAACATCAGATGATTGTTAACTTGCATGAAGCTCTCAGTTATGTTTTAAATAAGAGAGCATTTACTATTTTTGATTTGACACCTAGAGGGACTTGCCTGTTAAAAAAAGCTAGACCCATAAGGTGTTCTCATGAGTACCATAGATTTTGAGAACAAGAGCATATGTTGTATTAATAATAAATGATACAGACATTCTTGAACTTGTGACATTTTTTGTGCATGTTCTCCTAATATTGGTAATAAAGTGTTATGTTCAATTGTTAATTTTATTACAAAAACAACAACATTCGTTTGAATTGGTTTCAATATGCAACTGATAAATTATTTTAGAATTATTATTTCAACAAATAAAAGATTATTTAATGTAATTAATTATTTATTTAAAATGTGCCTAGAGTAAATGATACATATTACTTACCACTTAAGCTAATTTTCTTGAGTCAAATTAGAAATTCAAAAATACTTTATTTTTGGAGAAATTTATTTTTAAAAAATTATTTGCTGATGGAAAGATGGCTGCTGTTTACAAATTATAAAAGGAAGTAGAGCATTTAATTTATATGGCATCTTCAAAGGACTGCTCAAAAAAGAAAGAAAAATGTATAAACAATGTGGTTTTTGTTAAAGAGTCATAAAATTAATTATATATATGTATATATATATATAAATATATATATATATATATATATTTGCATATATATATATATATATATATTTGCATATATATATATATATATATATATATATATATATATATATATATATATATATATATATATATATATAGATATATATATATATATATACATATATATAATATATGTATATATGTGTGTATATATATATATATATATATATATATATATATATATATATATATATATATATATATATATATATATATATATATATATATATATATATATATATATATATATATATGTATATATGTATATATATATATATATATATATATATATATATATATATATATATATATATATATATATATATATACACACTTACACAACTCGGCCTAAGAGTTTGATTAAGAAAATTGAATAAATTTGAAACATTTCAATAATTAGATTTTAATACAATTTAATATGTTTGGGTTTGAATAGACAAAGCATTGTTTAATATTTGAATAACTTTCGTGAAAAGTATAAAAGAGGTTTTCTTGACAAGAACCACTAAGTAATATATAGAAAAAAGTTTTGTAGAAGATTATTCAAAACGCCTGAATTATTCCTTCTCCCTCTGAAAAACTCAAAACGAGATTGCGCTTTCGGGTTAAAACTGTTAGAAGTGTACCTAAAACATCCGTACTCCCTAGTACGGACGTATTAGGTACACTTCTAACAGTTATAACCCGAAAGCGCTATCTCGTTTTGAGTTTGTCATTGTGGGAATGAATAATTCAGGCGGTGGTACTATGGTTTCTGAGACCCGATTTTTTGGCAGAAACCCTTTTTTTTTTTTAGTATTAAAAAACATTTTTTTATGCAGTAGCTTAAAGTAAACTCTTGAAAGTGATAATAAACGTGGTCTATTTTTGAATGAATAGCTCAGTTTGTTTGTAATATGAACTCAAGTAGAGAATATTTTTTACCTCAGCTTAGTTTACAGTGAGTTAATGTAAAGTGAGCCTAATAATACATAACTTTTGAAATAATTAATATTTTTGATTTCTTTAAAGTGAATTATTTTTGTATATTTTTAAAGATTTAAGTAAGTTAAAATGATACATTATTTTATCAATTATGTAAAAGCAATTAGCGCGTAGAAGTATTTCTTCTTTTACTACTTTTTTTGAAAGTTTAAATTGACTTTTAAAAAAATCTCCATATTTTGACCAAAAATATTTTTACATAATTAAATTTCGTTAGTTTTTAGAAATATATTTCATTTTTCAAAACTTGCCTCTAGTTGCCCTAATTTAGAATAGAATAGAATAGAAATATGCTGTACACTCAATTTCTTGAGTGTTGAGTCCAAACTACGCAGAGTTCGAGACTGTAACAGCTGTAACAAAACAAAATAGCTTTAAAAAATAATCGCTAATATTTAAAATGTTTGTCTATTCTGTTTTTAAATTGATTGATGGTACTTGCATCTATTGCATTTTGATCGAGGTTGTTCCAATAATTCACCACTCTATTTGTAAAGAAACTAAATCTTTTCATGTTACTTTTAAATTGCCTTCTTAATTTCAAATTGTGATCCCTTGTTTTTCTTTCATTATCAATTATTTCTGATGGACGGCGAAAATTAATTATGTTATATCCTTTAAAATATTTGAACATTTGAATTAAATCCCTTCTTCTTCTTCTATTTTCGAGCGATAATAGAAGAACTAGTTTTTTAAGTATCTCTCAATAGCTATACCCTCGTAAACTTTCAATTCTAGTTGCTCTTTGTTGGACTTTCTCTAATTTATCCTTATCATACTGCCAGTACGGGTTCCAAATTGTGGCTGCATATTCTAAGTGAGGTCTAACTAATGAGGCAAATAACATCTTCATCATAATCTCATTCATATAACGGAAAACATGTTTGATTTGACCGAGTTTTTGATTTGCTTTGTTCACTGCACAGTTTACATGATTATTCCATTCCAAATCGTTTGAAATTAGAATTCCTAAATCGTTTTCCAAACTTGTAACCACTAATTTTTCGCCCTTGACCATATATTCGAACTGTTGTTGACTATTACCAAATATCATTATTTTGCATTTTTGTTTATTGAATTTTAGTGACCACTCGTTTGACTTTTCTACTAATGAATTAATATCTTGTTGTAGTTCAATTGAATCGTTCACATCTTTGATAGCTCGAAAGAGTTTCGTGTCATCAGCAAACATTTTACAAAGTGATTTGATTCTTTTTGTTATGCTGTAAACAAATGCAACAAATAAGAGAGGACCTAAAACTGAACCTTGTGGTACGCCGCTTACAACTTCCTCCCAATCTGATTCAAAACTACCTAATACCACTCTCTGCGATCTGTTTTTTAAGAAGCCTCTACACCAGTTTAATACTTTCTATTCAAATCCAAGGCTTTTTAACTTAAATAATAACTTCTCATGGTCTACCGAGTCGAATGCTTTAGCGAAGTCCAGAAATAGGATCACCAATGGCCAACCTTCATTAACTGAGCTTGTAATATAATCGAATATTTCCGACAAATTTGAAACACAACATTTTTGTTTACAAAGACATGTTGGTTCACGTTAATTAAATTGTTATTTGTTAGATGTTTCATCATTTATTGTTATTTGTTAGATGTTTCATAAGATTCTTGTTTAATTCTTTATAATACTCAAGCATTTGATTGTCAATAAAGTTTAATTTTCTAAATTCGAACCACAGTTGCCTTTTTTCTTTAGTAAGTAGCTTTAATTCATTATTCATCCAAATTGCTACATTATTTCTCTGATTGTTTGATAATTTAGTAAATAGAATGTACTTTTTACAACCTTAATGATACAAAGAGAACCATTTTTCATAACACGAGTTCACATCTTTATTGTGAAATTCTCTACTTCAGTTTATAGTTTTAAAATATAGGCTCATTTCATAGTAATTACTTTTGTTAAAGTTTATCTTTTCATATATAAACTTACTTTCGATCGAAAGTAAGTTTATATATGAAAAGATAAATTTCTTAGTAAGATCGATCGATCTTACAATTAACAAAGCTATATTTGAATTTAATAATATGGTGCCCATGATTAATACCTCCTAGTAGTGGGAGATGAATTAATCCGAAAATACGATTTTTCCATTCAGTGAGAATTAGATCAAATACGTTAGTCATTACTCCTACGTTATTCTGAAATGTAGGTTCTATTACGTTTTGGTGTAAAAAACAATCATTTAAACACTCTAGGAATATTTTAGCCTGTACATCAGACGCGTTCAATAACATTCCAAAATATTCTTCAGATCATTTGATTGTATGGAAATTAAAATCCCGACATATTAATAACCCTGTGAACTTTTTATTTATATTCATAGAATGAGCGTATCTTATAGATTTAATTATATCATTACAATTATTCATATCGCTTGCTCCCGTTCTGTATACACATCCGCATAATAATTTTTCTAAACATAATTCAACTATACACCAAACTTGCTCTACATTTGGGTTATTTAAACAATTCTCTGGAACCTCATAGACTTTGATTTTATCTTTTATATACATACAAACTCCGCCACCTCTACCAATGTTTCTATCCATTCTAAAGAGAGTGTATCCTTCTATATTTGTAACTGAAGAATTCGTCCACCATGTCTCGCTTATTATTATAATATCAGCTTTGCTTGAATTTATTTCCTCAATTAAATCATCTAATTTATTGTTCAACGATGTTGCATTTGTGTATAAGCATGTTATCTCACTAAGTTTATCACTCGAATTCGACAGTGTATTAACACCCTTTTCATTTCGGAAATGAGTTTTTGTATTATTGTTATTATTATTATTGTTACTGATGTTGTACTTATTAATTTTTACATTTCTTTTAATAATATTTTTTGAATTTTGGTCAGTCATTTTTATTAATTTTAATTTTGATAATTTTCTCATCTTTGATGTTAAATCGAAAGGGCTGGTTTTCGGTTTGATTATTGTTTAATTTATTTCTTTCCGCGATTAATAATTTTTTGCATTCTCGTTGCGCTATGGTGAGATCAGGGTTGATATAAATTTCTATATTCGTCGATTTTACTCAGTTTGCTGGCTTCCTTAATTACTTCTTGAGCAGAATTTTTATTGTCCATTTCAATAATTATTATTCCTGGCTTTTCATTTTTTGAATGAAAACGATGATGACGCGTAATTTTCTCATTATCAAGTTTAAGTGCTGTAAATATTCCATTAATAGCATTTTTATCGTCGTCAATTTTTTTGTTTACATCTGTTTCGTTCGATTCATTAATACCAAAAAATAACAAGTTTTTTTCTGAACAGAGACAACATTTAGAAATATAGCCTCATGCACATTTATCTTTGGTTTATTATCAGTAAATAGACTGCTAAACAAAACTTTCGAACTTTGATTATTTATTTTTCCATTTTCTAGTTCAGATATACGCTTCTCGAAAAACTCATTTCATTTCAGTAAGTCGCTTACTAAAGCGTCAAGAGCTTCGATTTGAAGCTCTTGACGAAATTCGAAATTCGAAGTTCGAATTTCTTTTCTTGAATTTATTTATAAATGTTGAAATCTCGAATTTGTACATTTACCATTATTAATTCACTTTTTAAATCTTTTTTTAAAAAGATTCTGTATAATAAGCAAAAACACGTCCTCTCGCTTTAAAGACGGAAGTCGTAAAAAAAATATTTTTAAAGATATTTAAAATATATCTATTTGTATTGTAAATTGCAAGAAGAAGTGATTTTTCAGCACATGGAATCCCTTAATACAAACGAAATTAATACCGAGATAATATAAAATTGAATACATAAAAAAATCCACAGAACACAATTTAAAAGAAAAAAAGTTAAAGCCAATAACGTTTTTTTTGTCTGATAATAAAAAAATTCAAATCAGCTTTACATTATTTATGACGCTAATTTATGGCAAAACTTTAAATATATTAACTGGAACAAAGTCAAACCAAGCTTGTCCGATATGTGAAACTATTCTGAATGATTTTGTTAAAGTGCAGGATTTAAAAACCACAGAACTATTTAGGCCTAAACCTAATACTTTACAGTATGGCATTAGTCCACTACATACTTGGATACGATTTTTTGAATGCATCGTCCACGTATCATACAGACATGATTTGTGTAAATGGCAAATTCGAGGTACTAATAATAAGAAAATTTTTTTATGTAGAAAAAAAAAATACAGCAACTGCTCTTTGAAAATTTACACCTTCACGTGGATAAACCAAAAGTAGGAGGTTTTGAAAGTCCAACGACGGCAATACTGCACGCCGAGCATTTGAAAATGTTAAAAAATTTTCCGAAATGTGCATGTAGAGTTGATTAAAAAGTTTAAAACTATTCTTATTTCCATCTCTTGCCAGTATCAAATTATTTAGACAAATTTGAAAAATATTGTTTTGAGACGGCAAAACATTATATTTCTAAATATCATTGGTATCTGATGCCTGCAACTGTACACAAAGTTTTAGTTCATGGCAGACAAATTCTTAAAAATACAGTACTGCCAATTGGTTATTTTGGTGAAGAAGGGTCTGAAGCAAGACATAAAACATATAAACATGGTAGACAATTTCATGCTTGCAAATCCAGCAGAGAAAAAAATCTAGAATTATTTTTCATAGAGCTTTAGATACCTCAGATCCTATTATTTCTAGTATTAATTTAAACAGAAGAGTTCAGAATCGTCATAAGTTTCCTCTTCCTTCTGAAGTAATAAGTTTACTAACAGAAATGCCATCCAATACCACGCAAAATCAACATAGTGAAAACGAAGAAGGTAGTGACGGCGATGACGACTGCGAAGATGAAACTTCTGATGAAGACTTAATTTGTATTAACTATTTAGATTTCATTGAATTAGATAGTAAAATATAGTTGAAATTTAATAGAATTTTTGAACATTTATTCATTTAATGATATTTCTTTACATATTAAATATAAATGTATATTAAATATAACTACACATTGAATATATAAAAATATGTTAAATATAGTAATCTTATTAAATATATTTATACACATATACTTTAATCATATAAAATTTAGTTATAACACATTTAGAACATATAACCTTAAGAAATAAAAATCATTAATTATTTTTTGTTTAAACTGAAGTTATTAATTTATGCCAAATAATCGGGTCTCAGAAACCATAGTGGGTGGGAATAATCTACTACAGTTCTCACTGAAATTTGCATCAAATTTGTACATTTTATAATATAGGTAATTGGTGTAAAAATTTCAAATTGTTTAAACATTACATTATTATATATCATTAAAAACTATATTTACTGAATATTACAAAAGTGAAAATTTAATAGAAATCAAATCATTCTACAAAATGCTATGTTCATTTAAGTAACGAAAGTTGAGAAGGGACTGTCCATAAATTACGCAACACTAAATTTAACTAATATTTGTATATTATTTACCTCGCAGAGTTTTTAATTAAACCAAAAATTAAAATACGCTTTGAGTTCAATAAAACCGCCGCGCAAAAGAGCAAACGATCTCCTTTACTTCTATTTTTTTATCAAGTTGAACAGAGCGTATTTACGATCCAATGAGGAGTCGTTCAAAGAATTCAGTTCTGTAACGGCATTTTGGTAAAAGAATTCAGTTCTGTTAACGGCATTGTTGGTTAATGGCACGTGACTTGACTTGACATTATTACAACAAAAATACTGACTTTTTTTGTAATTTTTATATAGATGCCCCAAGAAGTACTTACGGTCTTATCACGGTCAAGAAAGATAAGAAGTATATATATAAGACCGTAAGAAGTACTTACGGTCTTGAGATGAGTTGAAATAACCTCAATTGAAATCAGGTTTTGCCCCAGTTAAACTTAAAATTGCATAGTCACTCTGTTTATAAATCTGCAGATTACTACTAATTATACCCCTATATCAGTTTTACCATGTTTTTTCCAAAATACTAGAACGCGTCATGTTTAATAGACTTAACAGTTATATGACGGAAAACAATATTTTATACGGTAAACAATTTGGATTTTAAAAAAATCACTCAAGCAATCATGCTATAATTGGGCTCGTAACTCATATATCTAATGCTATTAGTAATGATTGCTTTACGTAAGGAGTTTTTGTTGATCTTTCTAAAGCTTTTAAAAGCTGATTTATGGTGTCAAATTTGACACCATAAATCACGACATTCTTCTAAAATAACTTAAAGAGTAAAAAAGAGAAAAAGTGAGTGAAAGTGAAAGTGAAAAGAATGAAAAATAAAAACTTACTTTGGTATAATGATTATTTATTAAACAGAAAGCAGTTCATTCAATATGAAACAATAAAAACAACAAAAAACACCATAACTTGCGGGGTTTCCTAAGGTTTGATCTTGGGACGGTTATTATTTTTACTCTATATAAATAATTTTGATTCAACATCAAACTTATCATCTTTGATTCAAAATCCTAATTCATAAACCAAATAAAAATGAAAAAATTATTCTTAAATTACCTGATCTAAATATAAACTGTACTAATATAATAAGAGAAACTTTCTTTTACTCTCTAGGTGTGATTTAGGATAAAAATTTGTCGTGGAAGCTCCATAAACACTTTATGGAGAAAGATCTCAAGAAATAATTGGTTGATGTATAAAGCAAAACCTTTCCTAAATGTAATGTCCTTAAAAAGTTAATATTTTTCATTAATACATAGTCAGTTGAGCTATTGTAAAATGGCCTGGGCAAGCACAAATTATACTAAGCTTAAAAAACGTTACCGTAAACAAAAACATGCCTGAAGAATCGTCTTTAAAGTAAGTAAAAAAGTGTTTCGTGAACCTCTCTTGTGTAAACTTAGAGCGTTGAATGTTTTAACAAAATTAATATACATCTTGTTTTACAGATTATGTAAAAAAATGAAAATATCTCCACAAATATTTCAACTCTATTTTATGTAAAAAATAAAATATCTCCACAATATTTCACTCATATTTCAATTCTATTTTAGCAAAATAAATCATAAATACCCTACTAGATTTTCATTTCACAACTATATCATCCCAAGTTCATACTCAGTCCAACACTGCGGACCTTATAGGCGGAAATTTTTCCCCCAGATTTTACTATCAATAAAAACCCACTTTCAACAAAAATTATTCAAAAGATTGTTTTAGCAATTTATAAAAAAAATTGATATGTCTTAAGATATGGCTTAAGATTTGTCTTTTTAATTGTAAGACTGTTGTATTTTCTTTTTCCTATTATAATGAGATGTTTTTCTGTATTTACTTTGTATATATATTTTTATGTGGTATATATATATATATATATATATATATATATATATATATATATATATATATATATATATATATATATATATATATATATAATATATATATATATATATATATATATATATATATATATATATATATATATATATATATATATATATATATATATATATTAGCTTTTATAAGTTCGACGATAAAATTTAACTTTTTTATTTTACACAACATTAGTGAATTGATATATATTTTCATTTTATGAAGTTTATTCATTTTTTTTTTTTTTATATATATTTTATTTATTGTTTTTTTCAGGTGCTCGAAGAAGTATTTGAAAAGATATTCACACCTCCTTCCTTACTGATGTTGTAAAACTTGCCTAGAGGTTGAGGCAAGCGCGCTAACCACTGTGCTACGGTTGCTCGATTTGTATTTTTTATTCTTGTTAAAGTATAATTACATTATCGGATAAAAGAAGTGCAACCAAATAATGCTAATTTAGTTTTTTTTTATAAAAGTGCTGCATTTTTTCTATTTAGAGAAATAACTATGTAACTGTTTAGAGACAACGTTTTTCAAGTTTTATTTATCACAAAGTTCATTATTTGTACACGAAAGTTAATAAATTAATCAAAAGTATTAAAAAAAGTTGATTTTCTTCTGGACAAAACAAGTGCAACTCCACAAAATGTTGACCAAGCTGTATTTTGCTATCAATATTTTGTGGCTTGCATCTTCGAGGCATTGGTTCGATCAGGTGATCAATGAAACTTTGTGGAATCGCTGCCCAGGTCTTTTGGATTTGTTCAAACAGTTGATCCTTATTACAAAGACCTTCATGATTAATTCTGCATTTGACAATCTCCCACAGGTTCTCAATAGGGTTGTGATCCGGAGATTGAGGCGGCCATAACTGACAGGTGGTTGTCTTGAAACCACTACTTGACTACTTTTGCAGTGTCTTTCGGATCTTTGTCTTGCTGAAAAACCCATTTTATTGGCATATTCCATTCAGCATGAGGTAACATAACATCTTTCAGGATATTTTTATACATGAAACGGTGCATTATTCTATCGATTCGATGTATTGGACCTAGACCGTTAGCAGAAAAACACCCCCAGACCATTACATTGCCTCCACCATGCTTCACGGTATTATGGCAGTAGCGTAAATCGAGGCGTTTTCGAACTTTGATTCATCACTGAACGGGACAGTTCGCCATTTCTGCACATTCCAGTCAATATGAGAGGTAGCAAACAGGAGTCTTTTCTTCTGGTTCTTTAGTGAAATTAGCGGTTTCTTTGCATGGCGTCAAGAAAACAATCCGGTTTTAACAGCACGTTGTCTGATTGTTCGGTCCGATAAAAGCAGCTCTAATTACTTTTGTATCTCAACTGATGATATCCAGGGATCCTTCTTGACGGATCTGAGGATCATAGAACCCTCTCTAGAAAAGGTGGAACGCGGTCTTCCATCGTTGTTATCTGCTGCCAACTTCCCCTTAGAACGATATTTGGAACATAGTTTTGATACGATGCATTTTTTCACGCGATATTTATCACAAATACTTTTTTATGCCATTCCACTTACGTAATCGCCAAATATTTTTTTTCTTAGTTCCAATCCAAGACTGTCGGGAGCCATTTTCTATCTAATAAACATTAAAGAGATTAATCTACTTCGATTACAGCTTTTAAAGCTTACATATTACATTTCAAAACTTTTATTTGTTAGCAAAAGCGCTTTTGACTTGCCGCAGGAATAATCATACACTAAAGACTATATCGGGTTCGAAATCATTTTCGGCTTTGTTCTTTTTTACATAAAAAAGAATAAAGCCGAAAATGATTTCGGCTGAAAATGATGTACAGTATTGGACAAAACATACGCAACCAACATCGAACAATGCTAAAAAAAGTTCCTAATTTTAAGCTGAGTCATGCCATTCTATAACCGCTGAATTAAATCATACCAACAGTAGAAACCTAAACAGATTCCTATTTGCTCTGAACACAGCAAAGACCACTACCTATAACCAATTTTTTATTCAAATAATATCTCCTTATTCTACGTGATGGTGTCAGCGACCTCTACCTGCCACAAAACATTGGGAATTCCACTACCTTTTTCATAACTCTAAAACAAAATATAAATAATGTTTGCATTTATTTATTTTATTTATTTATTTTACAAATCTTTATTAAAATTAAATAGCAAATGCATGCAAACATTATATATGTTTTGTTTTAGAGTAATGAAAAAGGTAGTGGAGTTCCCAATGTTTTGTGGCAGGTAGAGGTCGCTGACACCATCACGTAGAATACGGAGATATTTTTGAATAAAAGATTGTTTATAGGTGGTGGTCTTTGCTGTGTTCAGAGCAAATAGGAATCTGTTTAGATTTCTACTGTTGGTGTGAGTTAATTAAGTGGTTATAAAATGGCATGAGTCAGCTTAAAATTAGGAACACTTTTTAGCATTGTTCGATGTTGGTTGCAAATGTGTTGTCCAATACTGTACATCATTTTCAGCGAAATCATTTTCAGCTTTATTCTTTTTTATGTAAAAAAGAACAAAGCCGAAAATGATTTCGAACCCGATAAAGTCTTTAGTGTATGATTATTCCTGCGGCAAGTCAAAAGCGCTTTTGCGAACAAATAAAAATTTTGAGTATCGGACAAAACAAGTGCAACCAAATAATGCTAATTTAGTTTCTTTATATAAAAGTGCTGCATTTTTCCAACTTAGAGAAATAACTCTGTAACTGTTTAGAGACAACGTTCTTCAAGTTTTATTCATCACAAAGTTCATTATTTGTTCACGAAAATTTATAAATTAATCAAAAGTATTAAAAAAAGTTGATTTCCTTCTGGACAAAATAAGTGCAACTCTACAAAATGTTGACCAAGCTGTATTTCGCTATCAATATATATATATATATATATATATATATATATATATATATATATATATATATATATATATATATATATATATATATATATATATATACATATATATATATATATATATATATATATATAATTATATGTATATATATATATATATATATATATATATATATATATATATTATATATATCAGATTGGAAAATTATCATTTTCCAATCTGCAATGACTCAATCACAATTAACCATCATCATGGAAAAGTATATACATGAAACTCTTTAAGATACTATCGCATTCTAACTATTTTTTAAATGAATGTGTGCTGGCAAAAGATGACTAATCACGTTAAAAAGAAAATTAATCACGTTGCGTATTATAAATAGTTGAATAAATAGATCATTTTTATCTATTTTGCTGTGTCATACAAAATTGAGGAATTTTTTCCTTTTTAACATATGTTTTCTTTCGCGAGCTTCCTACGCCACAGTATATATATATATATATATATATATATATATATATATATATATATATATATATATATATATATATATATATATATATATATATATATATATATATATATATATATATATATATATATATATATATATATATATATATATATATATATATATATATATATATATACATAAATATATATATATACATATATATATATACATATATATATATATATATATATATATATATATATATATATATATATATATATATATATATATATATATATATATATATATATATATATATATATATATATGTATATATATATGTATATATATATATATATATATATATATATATATATATATATATATATATATATATATATAAATATATATATATATATATATATATATATATATATATATATATATATATATATATATATATATATATATATACATATCTAGGGATATGTATATATATATTTTCATGTTATAAGGCGAAATAAGTTTTGCCTTATCTAATCTCGGTACGAGGTATAGATTTAAATAACTTTAACTAAGAAAAGTTAAATTATGCCTAAAGTAGTATAAAACTTATTGGTCAATCCGTCTAATCTGATCTGGAACTAGGTATAAAAAGTCTTGAAGTTAATTGTGTAACTCAAAAAAAATGATAAATAAGCCGATTAATTGCACAAGGAATTTGCAGTTAGCAATGTAAAGTTCTTAAAATCCTTTGTTTATAATATCTGACATTTTTTAATAATATCTGACATTTAATAATATCTGACATTTAATAATATCTGACATTTAATAATATCTGACATTTAATAATATCTGACATTTAATAATATCTGACATTTAATAATATCTGACATTTAATAATATCTGACATTTAATAATATCTGACATTTAATAATATCTGACATTTAATAATATCTGACATTTAATAATATCTGACATTTAATGATATCTGACATTTTTTATAATGTACAAATGGCTTTAGAACAAAACGCTTGCTCAGCAGTAATTGTCAAAACCTAAATTAAACAGAAGAAATAAAATTTTAAACTTCCTTGCAATACCAGCTTTCTCAGTATGAAATTAAAAGCTTGTGCTCGAAAAAGCACTGACCAGATGGTAACTTTTAGGCTGGCGTGTGTGATTTTATAAATTCGTTATTATTTAAATTTTTTAAAAAGGCAAAAAAAATTGGTTTAGAAAAATTCTAAATAATATGATTAAAAGAAAAACTACAAAACAAATGCTTTATTTAAATTCTAAATAAAATAACTCATACATGAAAATGTTATCAAAATTTCATCATAGAATTTAATTATAAAAAAAAGACTGGTTGCAAAAAAAGATTTGTTGTAAAAGTTTTATTAAATAAAATTGCAAGAAAATGTCTTATGAAATTAATTTCTTTATGTTTACCGAATAAAGAAAATTTTATCTTAACCAAAAAGAAGTATTCAACTTAACCAAAATTTGAACTTGTTTAAAACCATACCTCAAAAGCATAAAGTTGGATAAACTTGTACCCATTCAAAAAGTTATTAACTGTTTATAATGCTTTATTTACTTTATGCTATCATGCAATAAAGCAACAAATATATAAACGGCAGATAAAACGACAAATAAAGATAATTTGTCGCTTTATCTGCCGTTTTATGAATTTGCATGCAAAAAGTAAACAATATTTTTTTTCGCTTTTGGTTATATTATAAAAACGTATGCCTGGCTTAGCGAATTACAAACTGCTAGCATAGATTTTTAATATTTCTGCTGTTATGTTTGTAAACATATATTTTTCATATAGATATACATTTTTTATATATCAATAAAATTTAAAAAAAAATATCAATATTACGAAACTATGCTAGCAGTTTGTAATTTACTAAACTAGCATATGTTTTTATAGTATATATATATTTTTATTTTTTTATAGTATTTATATATTTTTATGCACTATTTATATATTTTTTATAGTATATATATTTTTTATATATTATAAAAAAAAGCATGTCTTAGTAAATTACAAATTACTTGCATCGTTTTATAATATTGCTGTTGTAATGTTTGTAAATATAAACATAAATTTTTTTAAATATAAATTTTGCATGATGTCAATTGTAAAATAAGCAACACTTTTCTACAAAATTTACATGATTAATCAATCTTGCTATATCAATATTGCTAGGCATCAACTTGATGTCTAACAATAAGTGTCAGTTATACATATTTCTTATTAATCAGCCTTACTTTATTTAAATTATACAGTTGAAGATTGATGCCAAAATTTAGGAGTTTCAAGCACCGTCTAAGAGTTATATTTTTTATTGGTTCAGTTATTCATAATGTGTTACCTGCAAGTTACCAATTAGTTAGGAAATGTTCCAACGGATTTTAAGGTTTATTTGTAAAAAATTTGTTTGTAATTTATTTTAGATCAAATCTGGTAACTGCATCTATAGTTTAGTATTGTTACTGTTTGAAAAGTATTAGTGAGTTGGTGTTTTACGGGTTCTTACCTCAATAGAAATGTATGTTAATGCGACGTTTCATTCTAACATTCAAAATTTAGTGGTATAACTAGCAGTGTACATGGTATAGTTAGCAATTTCTTTTAAAGATAATTTGAATATAGCATTATCTAAGTTTTTTATTGATTTAAAAATGTGAATTGTGCTCAGTAGAAATATTTTTTTATTTTTTTTAAAGTTTTAAAAACATTTGCATATTCCTTATGGAACTACATTGCTGGCAATGTAGTTCCATAAGAAATATGCAAATAAATATGCTATAGTCCTGGGCCCCACAGTTTTGTAGGCTTTTGTTCATAGAAAATTATATTTTTTAAAAGAAACTCTTTTAAAAGAAAAAAATTATTTTTCTTTTAAAAGAAACTTTTGAAATAAAATTAATTTTTGTGATTAATCATAGAATGAGGTCTCCTGTTTGAAATAGCCCTGGGTCCGAAAAAGTCTTGATCCACTAATGCCATAATACATTATATTTAATGCAAGTCATGGATAAAAATGTGCAGAAAAAAATAGTTTGCTAATTGATGGTGTGTTTTTCTGTCATATGCCTTCAATCGCTCTACATAAAAAATTATACACATGAGAAGGAACCTTGACGTGGTTCATGTGCTTTAAATAAAAACCTTCCAAACAGATACTTTTTCAACCTTTTGTATAAAGGTTGAAGCATTATTGAAGGTTGAAGGTTGAAGCATTAGGTTGGAGGTGAAGCATTAGCATATACTCTGAATTTAATTTATACTAAATAAGAATAAATTTTCAAGTTTATTACCGAAACGCTAATTAATAACTAATTATAATACAATTTTAATACAAACCCTAATTCCCTAATTCGTAGTTCCTGAAACCCTAATTAGTTGTACTATTTGTGTTTAGAGAGATATTTTTTTTCTCTTCTACTTATTATTATTACTATTATTATTTTTTTTTTTGTAGTTTTATTTCTTTTTAATTTATTCTTATTTATTTACTTTTTCGATGTTTTTTTCTTTCTTTTAAATTTGTCTATCGAGCTGCGATACCAAATGATACTACCGGTACCAAACTATACCAACATAACCGATACTTTCGATAGCTTTATCATGTGATCTCGATATCAATACTGTAAGGTATTCCACCAATATCAGACGATAAACCGAGACTCGATACCGATTATCTTGGATCTACATATTAGTAGATCTCAAAATGTTTATAAGTGTTTTATAAATTTGTTTATTTTAAAAGTTCTTGATAAAAACTGACTAAAATTTAAAATCTCAAATCAAGAAACACGCAAAGGTTTATCAAAATTAAAAGCTTTAAAAATATACAATATACTTTCTACATAAACACGTTTTTATAAATTGTAACAAATTGTTTTTAAAGTTCGTGAAATATTATTCAATATCATTTTTAACTCAAATTCAAAAAAAGTGTTCTTAATTCAAAAGATTATAAAAGTTTATAATTTTTTCTTTAATTGTTATTGAGATAGAAATAATTTCCTATAATATAAGCAATTAAAGATTTCAATCCTTTTTGAACAAAATAAAATTCAAAAAACTTTTTCAATAAAGATCACTTTATTAACAGCTTTTAAAATAATCTTCTATTTGCTCATAACTTAAAAGTAATATTTTCCGATTTTTTTTTAAATGATCAAGCTGGATGTGTTCTAGTATCTTTACTAATCATTCTACTCAATATATTTCATTATAAAAGTTATTGAAAATTTGGTGGAATCATATTTAATCTTTGCTTGAACTTAATTGTTACTCAAATATTTAGTAAAGTTATATTTCGTATTGTAAGTTTATTTATTTTATAAATTGTAAGATTCATATATTGTAAGATGTTATGTACTTATGATATATACATATTAAGATGATTATGATAATTGATTTTAGAATCGTTTTGATTGAGAGATTAAACCCAGATTTTTAGAAATTTTATTTTCAATCGTGTTTATGAAATCTTTTCAAGTGATAATTTTATTAAGAAATTAGTAATTTTGTCTCTTTTGTGAAGGCAATAAAAAAACACATATTTACTTTTAGTTAATTTAATAGATAGATTATTTATGTTAAACCATTGAGTTAGTTTTAGAAGTTTGTGATTGACCATTTTAAACAATATCACTATGGTAGTAATTAAAACGTCTCTCATCAAAAAATAAGATAAAATCTAATATATTAGAAGCTTTGCTTAAATCATTAACATATATTAAAAACAAAAGTGGTTCCAATATATCTTCAATATAGATTTTTTTTACTTTTTTTTTTTTTTAACATTTCCGCTTCCAACAAGGTGGAAGCAACCACTATTAGAGTTGGAAGCTACTTGAAGAGAAAAGATGTAGATTGTAGAGCAAGATAACGATTGACAGACAACTTAAAAGATTGCAAATTATATGAATCAGGAAAAAAATATATATGAAGATTAAGGCCGGTGCGATAGGGGGGTGTCACACGCCCCCATCAATGATTTTTAGTCCGCAAATTGGACCCTTTTAGACTAGTTAGTCAGCAAATGTCGACCCTTTCGATATAGGTTAGTCGGTAATCTAGACAGTCGGCAAATTTCGTCATAGCAGTCGGCAAACTTTGGAAAACGAGGACCTTTTTTTTTTTTTTAGTCGGCAAAATGTAATGGCACCCCCCCCCCCCCCCACGTGACACATACTCGCGCCGGCCCTGATGAAGATCATCTAAAATAGAGCGATAACAATTGGCTAAACTGGGTTTAGCCAATTATTATCGCTATAATTTAGATAAACCCAGTAAAAACTGGGTTTTATCTGAATTAAAGTTCACCAGCCACTGTGAGCCCCGTGCTGTAGCAAAAGTGAAATCCATTTCAAGCTCAATTGCCTCCTCCACGCAATCGGGGAGTGTTGGCTTTTTATCAAGACAATAATAAATGGTAGTATCATCAGCGAATAATGCTGCTTTAAATGTGAGAGTATCTGGAAGATCATTAATTTAAATTAAAATGAGTATAGGACCAAGGATAGAACCTTGAGGAACCCCTGAAGTTACAGGATATGAAGAAGAGTGCTGTCCAATAAGGAAAAATTTTATACTACGGTTGGATGGAAAGTATTCAATAGTCTTAAAGATGTTACCTGATACACCGTAAGAAGAAAGCTTATGGAGAAGACCAGTATGCCAAACTTTATCAAAGGCTTTAGAAAACTCAAGAGCCTTAACCTTTCCACATCTATCTAATTGATATATCTAATGCATGATAAAACCTATTTGTCATTTGTTATATTACTGTTGGAAAAATAAGCTGTAGAACAAGAAGATCAAAATCCATATATTCACATTGATGATCAGAAAGTAAGTTTTTAGATTCAAGATGAGAGATTAAGTTTTTGATAATTAAAGATTCAAAAGCCATGCTTCTGATAGGAAGAAGGCAAATGGTACGGTAGTAAGATGAGTCAGATCGCACTCCAGAGTTTTTGAAAATAGGGATAACAGATGCTGCTTTCTAACAGGCTGGAAAACAAAACTCACATAAGCACTTTTAAAGAGTTTTAAAAGTATAGACAACAGCTGTAGAGAACACTTCAGCAAGATTATAACAGGTATGTTGTCCAGACAAACTGTAGAAGAGTCAAAGCAGGAAATCACTTCAGATACAGAAGCTGGAGTGATAAGAATGTCAAGCAATGGATCAACCTATTTGTTGGCTATATCAGATAGAACCCAACTAGTGGAATCAAGAAATAAAGTTGATAAAAAGTTCTTAACAAACAATTCAGCTTTGCCTTTAGGTGAGGAGACAAAATCTCAACAATAGATTTGCTCTCATTATAGATACTGTTAAAAAAATTACAGAAGTCACAAGAGCCTAATTTAGATGAAATACGAGATTTCGTGATCTGGTAATAGTGAGTTTGGTGTTAGACAAAACGTGTTTACAATGGTTTTTAGCAATATTAAACAGACGTAAAATAGTAAATTGTTTTGCTGATAGATATGGAAGTAATGGTTTTGACTGGAAATTGCAGCAGCAAAAAACGAGGGAAACCATGGAGAAGAGTGAGGCTTGACTTGGAATTATCGAGAGGGAATAAAAGATTCCGTACCAGCCCAAATCCACGAAGTTATGTAAGAAGCACATTTGTCAGCAGTAAAAGACAAAAGATTTATACTTATGGACCATTACTAAGAAAATCACGGAAAGAGTCCCAGTCAACTTTAAGGTAGTTGTAAGAGTTACAATAATAGGGAGATTTTGATGATAAAGAAGAATGAGATAATAGTTTTAGAAAGATTAAATAGTGATCAGAAGCACCTAAGAGTGAATGTGGAGAAACTGAGCATTAACTAGGATCAGAAACAAGACATAAGTAGAATAGAGAAGGTAAATGACTCGGGTTGTCTGGAAAGCGAGTAGGAAAGTCACTATTTGAGTTAGAGATGGAGAAAGGCAAAAGTTGTGAGCCTTAAAGCCTGCAGAGTCAATGACACTAGAGCCAAGCTATTTAGAGTAATGAGCATTAAAGTCACCAACCCAACAATATTGGCTGAAGGATAAGGAGAGAGGGCCAGGTCAATTGATCAAAAATAACATTGAAAAGAGTGTAGTCTTGAGATAAAGAAGATATAAAGCAAAGAGAAATGCGATAGAGTGAAGAAGCGCTATGTCAAAGCACATAAAAGAATAGTCCGTTGATTCAAACCTAGTTTCCCAACAAATGGGTGAATTTTTGCGAATGTAAAAGTTCATGCTTAGGCCAAGCGTGGGGCTATTAAAGTTTTTACGAATTAAAAGAAGATAACACTGGTTAACAGATAGAATCTGTTTACACCTTCTGTCTTTGTCTAAAAGGCCTTCTACAAGACAGTAGCCGAATGCGTTTAACATCTGCCAAAGATGAGTATTTTTATCAAGACACCACCTTTAGTCTTTACTTAACCAAGAGGTTGAGTAAAGAGGAGGTGTTTTGAGACGGAGTTGGCTTCTTCTAGCCTCTGCCTAAAAAATCCTACAAGACAGCAGGACATGAAGCAGGTTGTACTGGGTTACATATTACCAGTAGCAGGATGATATTATTTATTAAAATATATATACCGTTGCGCTTTCACTTGCCTGAAAACAAAAAAACAAAACTTTCGCCTAATGAATAAAATTCCTTGTAAACATTATAACACCTAACACTTTTTTGTTATAGCCATTGAAACTTGTGTAACGAAAGGAACCGATCGTTCCTTCCGTGACACAAGTTTTTAATGCCTATAACTAAAAATTTAGAATTTTACTAACAAACTCTTTTCTCAAAATTAAATAGATATTTATAAGGTTGTTTGTTAGGTTTTTTTTCCACCTTCTAAACGTTTTTATTATTTTTTTAAATTTCCAATTTAGTTTACAAAGGTCATTCCTTTTGAAAAACACGACTTTTCAATCCTGACCATCCATAAATTATTTTTTTTTAATTATAAAAAAATAAACTTTATAAGACTGTTCAAATGAGACCTAGATGAAAACTATGTATACTTTAGAAACGTATATATTTTGTCTTACATCTGAAGTGTTTTAATTATATGTAGAAAACAAAGATTTGAATGTCCATTCATAAATAATCTTTAGTGCTCACTTCATCCAATAGTTGTGAACAGTAAAGAAAATCAAGTGTTGCATTCCACTTCATGTTGCATTGTATCAGATAATAACAACCATGATGTAGCAATGATTTACGAGGTACAAAAATCAATTATCAATAATCTAAAGCAAAAGAAACCCAGCATTGTAAACGTGAACTACTTTTCCAATGGCTCTTCATCTCAATGCAAAAATTATTTTAATCTATATCAGCATTAATCAGATTTTGAAATAGAAGCAAAATGTGTTCATGACCAGTTATGGAAGTCAAATTTGAGATGGTATAGGAGAAACAGCAAAACGACTTGTAGCTAATGCTAGTTTGCAGAGAATTTTTACAAATCAAAATGTAAATGACAAAATGTTAACAAAAAATTACTATATTTTGTTATGTTTTACAGTTCAAAGAAAAACAAAGGAATATTTGAAGTTCACTAATTTGTTTAAAGATTTGTTAATTCTTAAAAATACAGAATTCAAAGAATTAATAATGTGTTTAAATTTTTTGAATTGAACTTATTTATGAACATGCATGCTATAGATGTTACACTTAAGTGAAAATAAATCTTAAGTCTATGCTATAGATGTTACACTTAAGTGAAAATAAATCTTAAGTCTATGCTATAGATGTTACACTTAAGTGAAAATAAATCTTAAGTCTATGCTATAGATGTTACACTTAAGTGAAAATAAATCTTAAGTCTATGCTATAGATGTTACACTTAAGTGAAAATAAATCTTAAGTCTATGCTATAGATGTTACACTTAAGTGAAAATAAATCTTAAGTCTATGCTATAGATGTTACACTTAAGTGAAAATAAATCTTAAGTCTATGCTATAGATGTTACACTTAAGTGAAAATAAATCTTAAGTCTATGCTATAGATGTTACACTTAAGTGAAAATAAATCTTAAGTCTATGCTATAGATGTTACACTTAAGTGAAAATTTATTTTTTGACAGGTTCTGAGTAAAAAGAGCTGTTTTTAATAAAATAAGTTTAATAAAAATGTTTAATAAACATAAAAATGAGTTTAATAAATATGTATATTGTAGTTATACTCATAAGTGAGAATAACTCTTACTGTCTGGTTGTGCCTAAACATAAATACCTATCTTCTGTCTCAATCTAAATATTCTTTCAATCAAAAAAAAAATTAGCATG
Source organism: Hydra vulgaris (assembly GCF_022113875.1). Lineage (NCBI taxonomy): Eukaryota > Metazoa > Cnidaria > Hydrozoa > Anthoathecata > Hydridae > Hydra > Hydra vulgaris. Next base: position 28,746,485 of record NC_061167.1, read on the forward strand.
ATTATTAAAGATTTTTTAAATTAGTAAGTCAACAAACAACTCAGTTTTTGTTATTTTTTTCAGATGTTTGTATATAATTTAAAAATATGAAGTTTGGAAATAAATAGATCGTTACCTTTTCTGTAATTCTTTTTAAGGTAAACATGTTTACTTTTAATTTATTAATCCTTTTATTTAACCACAAAATATGAAATTTACAATAATGTTTTATAAACTCACATAAAAAAATAAAAAAAACTATAAATAAAACAAATATATAAACAAACAAAATTTATATAAACAAAATATATATAAACAAAGGAAAATAAAGCACTAATAAATAAAGATAATATTATTAAATAATAATATTATAATAAAAATAACTATAATAATATAATAAAAATAATAATATTATTATTAATAATAAGAATAAAAAAACATTACAAATAGTAACCATAACATGATAAAATTATAACTAATAATAAAAACTTTGGTAAAAATAAAGTTTATAACTATGACAGAATTATTAAAATAAACATTAGCAAAAATTAGGACAATAACCATAGAACTATTACTACAATTTAATCACTGTCACTATCATTATAAATAATATTAATAAGATTTATAAAACAAAGGTAAATTAATGATAATAGTAATATTAGTAGTAGAATAGAAATTTCCTAATTTGGTTTCGATTGAGAAGAAGAATGTTGGTAGCAAAAGGATATTTAGTTAAAATCTTTTTTTTATAAATGGTATTATTTGGTTCCAGTGAGAAACACATTGATGCTTTATAGAGAGCTTGGGGACTGTCCATTAATTACGTCAACAAATTTTTTGAAAGTTTTTCCTCCCTCTCCCCCTTGTCTACAATTTGTCAAATTTCCAGAGACCCTCCTATAAAATTACGTCAATTTATAATTACCCCCCCCCCTCCCTATACAAAAAAGCTACGCTACAAAATTTCCGTTATTTAAGCAATGAAACTCGAAAAAAAAAATGTTGACATCAACTTTGATTGACCTCCCCCTTCCCCCTTGTCAACAACTGTCAAAAAAGTTCAGACCCCCCTCCTCTATTTTGTTGACGTAATTTATGGACAACCTCTTGCCATATTTGATAGTGTTGAAAAAGGAAGTGTGCATGTTAAAATTTCAGTATTTCGAGAGTAATATTTGTGTGTCTCACTTGTTTTAATAAAAAAATTATTGAACGAAATTGGTAGTTTATTTTGAAGAAAATCAAAAACAAAGAGACAATTAAAGCCTTACAAGATCTTGAAATTTCAAAAATTTTAATTCAAAAAAATATATATTTAAAGAAAGGTAGACATTCATTGATTTTTTAATAAATATAAAAAATTATTATTTCTGAGTAATATATTATGGTTTAGCATCTAAAAATATGTGAAAATTTTCAAATCATGAAATAATATAGTTAAGGTAAAAACGTATGTATCGACATTTACTTGTTACTAAGGACGTTGCTAGGGGAGATAAGAACAAATGTTACTAAGTTCTAAATTACAAACGAGAATAACTTCTAAAATATTCCGATTTAGTTAAAACAACGTTGGGGAATTCTTTTTAGTGTAGTTAAAAAGAATTCTCCAAACTTATATTAATCTTTGTTCCAAAAATTAAGTAATTTAGAGATAATGGGTTATTTTTTTGAATTATTGTTGTTGTTTATGACACGGAATTGCCATATAGCGAAACCTGGAACGGACGGTCTAGATATCTTTTTTTTATGACTAGAATTAATAATTAAAAATAACGTTTAAGTATAGTCCGCTTTGTAAAATGGTTGCATAGACGACTCTCTGTTGTTAAGAAGATGGTAGGTAAAAGTCTTTATTTTATGTCTAAGTTTAAACTAACATATAAACGTTATTAAACTAGTATAATATATAGTTTATATATACAAATACGATAAATTTGAAAAAAAAATGTTAACATTCATGTAATAAATTCTACGCTTATCCTAAAGTCTAATTGTCATTTTCAACTTGTGGCTGTCCCTTTAAATATATTTTAAATATAAACCCAGAAATATGATTATATTCTCAGTTTTTTATGTAATTTAAAGTAAAAATCTCAGTTTGATAAGTCTTATAAAGAACAATTATATAAAAACTTATCGAAATGTTACTGAGATTTTATGTAGAATAATACACAATAATTCTATCCATGATGCTACATTAAAAAATTTCATTAAATAATAAAAACTTGAAGCACATTAAAGTTCAATTATTGAAAAAAAAAACGCAAGTGTTACAACTTTTAAAGACTGTAGTCTTTTATATTTATGATGTAAATTGCTGTATATATATATATATATATATATATATATATATATATATATATATATATATATATATATATATATATATATATATATATGTATATATATATATATATGTATATATATATATGTATATATATATATATGTATATATATATATATATATATATATATATATATATATATATATATATATATATATATATATATATATATATACATATACATTTATAGGTAATCTTACAGTTAAGCTGCATAAATAATTTTATTTTTTTGGTTGTTGCGCTCTTGTCAGTGGAGACTTTAGAAAAATAAGAAATATTTATTGAAATAATAAAAGATAATAGATTGCTGCCCCATGCCAAACCCTTAGTCGATGTAGCGACACTTCCTTGCTTCAGCAGGCTATATATCTTATAAGATAGTTCATGCGTGTACTAATACTCTTGGCACCTGGCTATTTCTGTGTGATGTCAGAGTGTGTATTTAAATATGCATTCATAGTTATATATATATATATATATATATATATATATATATATATATATATATATATATATATATATATATATATATTTATATATATATATATATATATATATATATATATATATATATATATATATATATATATATATATATATATATAAGTTTTTTTAACTTAATAAAAAATAACATTACAACCTTATCTCTTCCCCAACCTCATCTATTTACCACAGATGATTCCATGATGTCTGCGTTCCATCACTTTATATCAAGTTTGTATAAACATTACAAAAACCAATTGTGAACACAACGTTAATAAAAATGTTTTGTTTTTAATTTTAAAGAAAAATAAAATGAATTACAAAAAAAAAAAAAGAACAAAAATAAGATCAATTAAAGTCTTATTTGTCCATTCAGAAAATGTTTAGCTTTAGTAAGTCTTGAAATATTTTTAAAAAAAAGGCAACAGAGCTATGTATGCTTGTTTCAGTTTATCAGGCACTTCAATCATTAATTTAAACATATGAAATGTAACACATAAAATTAAATATTTCCATTTTTCCATATAATTAAACTTTAACTTTTAATATTTCATAACCTTTAATATTTCAATTTCTCTAAGTGAACATGACTTAAATGAACAAACAACCAAGAAGTTTGGCTTTGAAACTCTGCAAGTTTCAGAAATTTTTCTTCTATTATGTTTATATACAATATTGAATTGTTATGGTTTTTTGTGAGATCGTCAAGTGTTTCTGCAAGAAACCTTTGATTTGCAATGGCCAATGTTTCTGTCACATTTTTTAGAGGTGCAATGTCTATACATAAGTGACAGAGTTCTAATTGGTAACAAAACAGTAATGCTGTCACGTTTTTCAGTTTTATTAACTAGATAATAAAATCAAATTAAAACTTTTCATTTTGTATTTTGTCTAGCGCATAAATTGCAAACCAATTTGATACCCTTTACACTTGAGACAATTGGTAATTTAAAATCATACAGCATAGAGCATACAACATCAGACCATCTGTTTCCAACAGTTCCATCATAGCAATAAAAATATAATTTTTGAATTTAAAGTATACTAGTGTTGAAAAAATAAAATAGGTATTGCCTGGAATAGTATGTTCTTTTAAGAACATTGTTCTCAATGTTCTTAAAAGAACAGAGCAATAATAAATTAGTAGAAAACCACCAAATTTTTTTTATTTATTTAACAGTGTTTTATCAATAAAGACTCATCAGAAATCTGATGTAGAATTTTTAATGTCTCCTATGATGAAACACAGTGTTAAATGAAAAATTATATATATATATATATATATATATATATATATATATATATATATATATATATATATATATATATATATATATATATATATATATATATATATATATATATATATATATATATATATATATATATATATATATGTATATATATATATATATATATATATATATATTAGGGTGGGTCATAAAAATTTTTTTTCTTGTTACAGGCTCTAAAAATTGCTAATAGTTGTTAATATTGATACTATCAAATATGAGAATGATTTAGATAGATTTAAAGGGCGCAACTTTATTGGGAAAATTACCAGTACCCTAATATTTTGGAGAAAAAAAGTTTTTCAAAAGTAGTTCAACCTGGTACTCAAAAGAAGCAAAATTTTATAAAAAATTTGAAAATAATTTCAAATTTTTTTTATAAAAAATTTGAAAATAATTTCAAAAAATCATATCGACAATATGATTTTTATAAAAATCGTTTTATAAAAATCATATTGTCGAAAAATTGTTATTAAAAAACATGTAAAAATGCACCTTTTTCACTTTTAGTTAAAAAACCATAGTTATTATGCAATAAAATCTAAAATAATAATTTTTATATGAAAAAATTATTATTTTTGAAATTTTTATAAAATTTCACTTAATTTGAGTGCCTACATCACATAATTTTGAAAAACTTTTTTTTTGAATAATAATAGGGCCTTCTAATTTTTGTAATTATAGTTGCGGGTGGAAGACATTGTCTAATCCATAAAAGTAAATACTTTCCTAAATTAGTACATAAAAAAACAACTTTCTAGACCATAGCCAGGTTAGCAACCCTAAAAAAAATTTTATGACCCACCCTGATAAAGGGTATTTTTTAGAGGTATAGAACTTTAAGTTGGCATTACTGCTCAAGATGGCGACCGATTTAACAGGTGACAAGTGATTTATTCTCAGTTTGGTTTGGCAATTCATCATGAATAGACTCACGCCTTAACAACGCTTGCAAATAGTTCAATTTTATTTTGAAAATAATGGTTCTGTGAGGAATATGTATCGCGCACTACGTCCATTTTATCCTCGACAAAATCGTCCATCAGAGCAGTTAATTTGATTAACCATGGAACGTTTTTGCACCACATTTACTCTTATTGATAACTCGCATCCCCAGAGACGCCGTACGGTGCGTACAGAAGAAGCTATTGTTACTGTAGAGCGTAGCATTGCGGAAGACCCGAATGAGTCCATCCGCTATCGAGCACAGGAATTGGATCTGTGTCCATCCACTGTATGGAAGATTTTGCGGAAGGATCTTGGTATGCGTGCTTACAAAATCCAACTCGTGCAAGAATTGAAGCCAAACGATCATCAAGCAAGGCGTAGATTCGTCGAATGGGCTCGAAACGAGATTGCCATTGTTCCCAATTTTCATAAGCGAATTTTCTTTAGCAATGAAGTGCACTTCTGGTTAAATGGTTATGTCAACAAACAAAACTGCCGCATTTGGAGTGAAGATAATCCTCAAGTGTATGTCAAAACACTGTTACATCCAGAAAAACTGACTGTTTGGTGCGCTTTATGGGCTGGTGGAATCATTGGTCCGTACTTCTTCAAAAATGATGATGGCCAGAACGTTACAGTCAATGGTGATAGGTATAGAGCCATGATTACAAACTTTTTCATTCCTGAATTGAACAACCATGATGTCCAGGAGCTGTGGTTTCAACTAGACGGCGCATGTCACACAACTCATGCCACAATCGATTTATTGAAAGACACGTTTGGTGACCGCCTAATTTCACGTTTTGGACCTGTGAATTGGCCTCCAGATCTTGTGAGGCTATGTAAAGTCATTGGTCTATGCGGATAAGCCACAAACGCTTGACCATTTGAAAGACAACATTCGCTGTGTTATTGCCGATATACAGCCACAAATGTTGGAAAAAGTCATCGTAAATTGGATGTCCAGATTGGACTACATCCGAGCCAGCCGTGGCGGTCATATGCCAGAAATTATATTTAAAATGTAATGCCACAAGATTATCTTTCTAATAAAAAAAAATTCTTGTCAATCGAATAATCCATTGTTGTTTTATTGCAATTTAAAGTTTAAAGTTCTATACCTCTAAAAAAAACACCCTATATATATATATATATATATATATATATATATATATATATATATATATATATATATATATATATATATATATATATATATATATATATATTCAGAGAAAGAAAAAAAATAATCATTTATCACAGCAAAAAAAAATAAAAAATAGCTGTGAAAAAAGTTTCTGTAAGCCTAACCCTAAATCTCAGTTAATTTATGTACTAAATTCCCCTCAGGTAGCTATTTTGATGTCATCGATGATGTTTTATATGAGAGAGAAGTACATAAAGTTATTTGCGTGTGTGCGTCTAAGTCTATAATTGCTCTTTTATAACTGTATTACTCAATATTACTGTATAACTGTATCGAACAATTATATCTCACAATCAAAATAAAATTCCAACTTTATTTGTGATTAATTGGCTTTTTAAGAGTGAATTTGTATTTTAAAAAAGACAAGAGAATCTTTTCTAGATTATGCAGACAAATAAATTCCATATATTTATTTTAATTTCATTGTTTAACTTTTTGTGCGTTTAGGATGTTGTTCTTATTTCAACTACTTCTTACAGAAGTTCAAGAATTTTTATGGTGGCAGTTGAACAAGTGTTTAGGTATCAGTTTTCATATATAAAAAAACTTTAGTTTTATTTAGTAACTGGTATATTTTGAGAGTACGATTTAAAATAAATAAATAAGGAACTTTATGGGTTGGCAGCTTAGTTAAAGTTCAGTTGAAAAAAACTAGATTATACAAATTTATTTGCATGGAATATATATATATATATATATATATATATATATATATATATATATATATATATATATATATATATATATATATATATATATATATATATATATATATATATATATATATATATATATAAATATATATATATATATATATATATATATATATATATATATATATATATATATATATATATATATATATATATATATATATATTAGGGTGGATCGATTTTAAAAATATTTGATTTGCCTGAGCTGCGAATCGATGTCTTTAGGTGAAAAAAGAACCTTACTTTTTTTTTTTTAAATGAGTTTTAAAGGTTCCTCTTTGGGTTCTAAATTTATGATGGATCCTAATATTGTTGAAATTTTTTTTCTTCTAAACTATATTAACCTCGTACTCAAAAGGAAACGAATAATAATAATTTATTATTTATTATTCGAAATTATTATTATTATTATATTATTAATAATATTTTTTTAATGATTTATATACAATTTTTTAATCAATAATAAAGATCTTTAATACTTCTTCATCGTCAGACTTTGAAGGGGGTCTTCATCAAAACAGGGTTTTTAAGGTATATTTATGCAAATATTTTTTTTTACTAAAAAATTTTTTTAATAAAATTATTATTGATAAAACAAGCATTTTTTTTCTGCTTCTTTTGAGTCCAAGGTTGATATAGTTTAGAAAAAAAAAAATTCAAAAATATTAGGATCCGTCAAGGATTTAGAATCCAAAGAGGAACCTCAAGATCTCATCAATTTCAAAAAATATTTTTTTACTTTCATCTTATAATTAATAGACATCGATTCATGTCTCTCTATATATATACATACATATATACATACATATATACATATATGTATATATATATATATAAATATATATATATATATATATATATATATATATATATATATATATATATATATATATATATATATATATATATATATATATATATATATATATATATATATATATATATATATACATATACATATAAAATGTGTTTTTGTTTACACTCACATTCTATTAGTATACACCAAGGTAGCTATTTGAGTGTATTTATCAGGGATGTGGAGTCCTAAAAAGACCTCTATTTTTTCCTGGTCTCTGATGTCTAGAAGCTCTAAACATGTTGGTTGACTTATGATCTTTTATAAAAAAAAAATTCATGAGATTTACCAACTTGGAATTTATTGTTTTTAAGCCCGAAGTTCCAGAGTCCTTGCTGCTATTATACCTATGTTCTCCAGGTATAAAAATTAATTGTTCCTCTAACCTAAAAGTCTTAATTTTTTTCCATAAGCTTTTTTATATTTTTAGAGCTCCTGGATACCAAAAACTAGGAAAAAGTATTTTTTTTTTTTGTGAATTTCAAATCTAGAGTCCCTTTTTGGAATCAGCATCCCTGCTAGTTTTTTTAGTTAGGGTGTGTTTTGCAAATGTTTAAAATTTGCCCTTGATTTAAATACAGTCTTGTATTTAACCTTCTTCTTCACTCTTGTATTTAACCTTCTTTCCCCTAATTTTTTGAAGATATGATGACAATGTTGAGATCTATGATATAGTTAACATGGTTGCTTAATTGTTAGATTTTTCTATGATTTGAGTTTGTTGAGTTTAGTTTTTTTTTTACATTGTTTGCAAGGTTTTGTAATTTTTCCTTTTCATATTCCTTCTCAGTAAATATATCTATTATCAAATTGATTTCTTTATGCACAAATTTTTTTAACACAAATAGATAAACCTTTATAAATAGGGTTTTGAAAAATCTAAACAACACACTGTTATTTTACCAATTTAAAAGGAAAAAAAATATGTTTTTAACTTATCTCAAAGTTTTTTGAAAAAAAAAGCATACGCGAGTTTTTAAAGTTGCAGAACAGATTTGTAGACAATAATTTGACAACTTTAGTAATTGTGGAATTAGCATGTCAGAAACTTCATTCTAAATTATTTTGTTATAAAATAAATATTGTTACAATTCTCCTTTATTATTATTGTTTTAAACCAATTACTCACTATTTCGTTTTTGTCGAGTTAAAGAAGTAAGCAAGAGATTACATTTACATAAAGTCAGAGGTGTGGAGTCCCAAAAAAGGACTTCAAATTTGAAAGTCATAAAATTATTATTTCTTTCTAGTTTTTGGTATCCAGGAGCTACAAAAAATTAAGATTTTAAGGTTAGAGAAACAATCAATTTTTGAATCTGAAGTCCTTATGTATAATGGGGGTAAGGACTCCAGGCCTAAAAACAATAGGTTTTTATTAAAGTAAATAGGTTCTCATTAATTCTCATGATTTATTTTCTTATTGCGTATTATAAGTTGCTCATTTTTAAGGACTTATGGAAACCAGAAACCAGGAAAAAATAGAGATTTAAACTCATAATTTTTTTGGGATTCTGCATCCCTGCATAAAGTTAATAATTATGGCATCATTAAATGGGATTCGACGGTCAGAAGAGAAGCAATATAAGCAGAGGTTTATAAAGCAGAGTTTAAGTAATAAAAGTTTGTTTAGTATTTCTATGGTGTCATTACAATTATTATGTGGCATAGGGGATACAAAATCTATAATTTGGAAAAACACTGCCTCATTATTATGTATTCGGTTTTGTCACCCATTAAACTAGTTTTTGAGAAGGAATCTACAGATTTAAAACTAAAGAAATCAATCAAATCAAGACAACAAATTAAAAATGCTTGCGCCCAACAAAGTATCTCCATGAAATCTTGACATGCTCCTACATATTCCAACTATGATGTGTTGTTATGATATACAAAAGTTTGCAATGTGCTGTCATCATGTTTTTCTGCACCATACTGAAACTTATATGAGGCAAAACATACTGAAATAAATAGTATAAATGCATTAAGGATCGCCCATAGATTACTCAACCCTAAATTTATTTATAAAATGTATGAGATCTTTTACTCAGCAATTTTCATTAAACTTGCACTGTTTTGATTTTTTATTTAAATTAAGGCTCTCCGAGGGAAAACTGTTCAGGGTGGCCAGCCAACTGGAAATCAAGGAAAAATCAGGGAAGAGTCAGGAATTTTAAATTTTTTCTTCCAAGTCTTAGGGAAAAAAATCTCTTTTTCAAAATTTAATTTTTTTTAAAGAGTTTTTTTTACTTACTCCCAAACAACAAAACATAAAAACTCAAACTTTAAAATATAACTGAGTCAGAGAATTTAATTAAAAAAGTGGCTGGCCACACTGCCGTTGATCTTTTTTGTTTTGTTTATTATGGAAATTTAGCATTGTGTAATTTATGGACTTTCCCTTGTTTAATTTATTAGAAAGTAAACACTTTCTAATAAATTAAACTTTTATAATAAATTTTAAATGCTCATGATTTCCGAACAAGAGATTATTGAATAAACAACTTTCATTTATTCAATAATCGCTTGTTCGGAAATCATGAGCATTTAAAAGTTAACCACTTCTATATATAAAAAAATTTTATTAGTCATAATTTGATAGAAAAAAAAAGAACATAATTAGATAAAATTAAAATAAGTTTCAGATTGTAAAATAAATTGTTAGATCTTATGAGAAAAATAGTTTAGATTGTAAAATGTATAACTAAAGATAGTAAAAAACAAATAGTTTAAATATGTACAAAAGACTTATTTTATTTATTTTATTTTTTAACTAATATTTATACATGATAAATTACTTCAGAATTATAACAATTCTGTTGTCAATGTAAGTCCTGTTATAAAATAAAATAAAACTTACAATCAATTGAAATAATAAGGTTATTTAAAATGTTATAAAAAATATTTAAAATTTTTAACTTAATTTTAAATTCAGTCAACGAGTTGGTTTTCCTAAGTTCTAATAGTAGATCATTAAAAACTCTTACACCAGAGTAATAGAAAGAACTTTTAGCAAATTCAAGTCGGATTTTTGGAATTTTCATTAGGGTGCTGTTTTTTCTTGTTGCTTTTGAATAGAATGATATACCTAACTTTTACTTTTTCCGGAAAAAAAAATTGAGAAAAACTTGAAAAGCCATCAGCTAATTTAAAAAGACTTATTGGTTAGCTAATTTAAAAAAACTAATACGAGAAAATATATTCCGGTTTTTTTCTTACCAAATATTTTCGGGGTTTTTAAAATATGACCAAGATTATACCGGGTGAATAAAAATGAGCAATTGCTTTTACTAAGTAATTGATCAGCTTTACGTGAATAAAAATTTAAATAGTTTTGATCAAACTTTTATTCACGTAAAGTTAAGCAATTTAGTCAGTAATTGCTCAGCTTTACGTGAATTTTATAATTATATTTCATTAAGTTTTTATTCAGTAAAGCTGACCAATTACTGAGTAAAAGCAATTGCTTATTTTTATTCTCCCGGCCTTATATCGCTGAGCCAATTTCTTTTCAAACCATTTTCTAGTGGATGATTTTAGTTAAATTATCGAATTTTTTTTAACAATAACTTTTTAAGCAGGAAAAGATTCAAAAACCAGAAGATTCTATAATCTTTAATAAATTTTTCAAAGAAAAATGTAATCGTATGCAAAAATGTTAGGAATCTTGTTTAAAATTTTAAATCATTTACTATTTAGTATGTGATTACGATTGTCTCATTGAATGCGTATTTTTAATCGTATATCGACGGTTATCTAGCCTTTTGAAATTATTTTTTGAAATTTTGCTTCTGTCATTATTGTGCTTCTGTTTGTTTTTAAATGTATTAAGATAAAGCAAAACAAACAAAAACATGAGGTTTAAATAAGGTAAATTCAACAAAAATGGCTTGGCCTCTGCTTAAATATTAAAAATGGTTTATATTTAAAAATCAGTAAATACTTTTTTGTTTGTTTGTCGTATGTAAATATACCTTTTTAGAAAATATACATTTTTAGAAAATATTAATAATCAAATTTTTGTTACGCTTCTAGGTTAACCCACGAACCAATAATAAACTTACAAAATCAAAATGAATGTTGAAAACAAACCATTACCTACATTGTCTCGTTTTTTTATTGGGGGTGCAGCAGGCATGTGTGCATCATCAATCGTTCATCCATTAGATTTAATAAAAACTCGTATGCAAATGAGTGGCATTGGCGAACGAAGGGAGCATAGAAGTATTGTGCATACTTTTATGAGCGTGATGCGAAGAGAAGGACCTTTAGCTTTTTATAATGGAATATCCGCAACGCTATTCCGCAATGCTTCGTACACATCAGTTAGGTTAGGTGTTTTTACTAACCTAAAGGAATATTACAAGGAATCAAATGGCGAGTTACATCTTTTTAAAAACGTAATTATTGCAATACTTGCTGGCGCAAGTGGTGCTTTTGTTGGAACGCCTGCGGAAGTAGCTCTAATTCGAATGACCAGCGACGGAGCGCTTCCTCAAAACCAACGGAGGCAATACAAAAACGTGTTTATCGCATTGCAACGCATTACTCGCGAAGAAGGCATAGCGACACTTTGGAGAGGATGCCAACCAACAATCGTTCGAGCTGTTATTGTAAATTCAGTTCAGCTTACAACTTATACACAAACAAAGCAATTATTTCTAAGCAAAGAATATTTTAACGATAATATTAAGTGTCATGTAGCCTCAAGTGCAATTAGTGGTTTTCTCTCTACTGTTGCTTCTTTACCTGCTGACATAATTAAAACGAGAATGCAAACTAGTTCAACGAAAAAAAGTTATTTAAATATATTATCCCATATTGTTAAAAAAGAAGGGTTTTTCGCGCTATGGAAAGGTTTTACTCCATGTTATTTACGAATGGGTCCGCAATCAATTTTAGTTTTTGTATTTTTGGAACAATTCCAATATTTAGCACAAATGTTAGTAACAAGTTATTAATATTTTAAAAAAAATCTTTTGCACTCAAAGATTGTTTTTGACAAAACATGATTACGGTATATTTTCATATTTACAATTCTCTAGAATCTTATTGTAAAATATTATCTTCGCTATTCCCTGACATTTTCTTGAAGCATTTCAATTTAATTTTGGGTAAATCCTTTAGTTCGCCGCTCCAATCTCTAAACAAATAAAAATATATTAATAAATTAAATAGGTATTTAATATGTGACAAGGATTATACTCCGTTTTTAGACTGAGTACGAGGGAGTCATCCATAAAAGACGTCACACTAAGTTTAACTAATGGCTTTAAAGAAGTTTAAAGAAACATGAGAATGTTGCCTCTAGTACGCAGAGATTTCTAGAGTATTATAGCGCCTTATGTTCAATAAAAATCTCCGCGGAAGGAGCCAATAAACTTCTACTTCTGGTTACTATTTAAATTCTGAATGACATTCTTTATGGACGACCCCTAGGGTACGGTGAATTTTAATTTTTTTCAGAATTTATTTAGCTTGGGTGGGCAAAAGTTGCCCATTCATTTCATAAATACTTTGGGAAAATATCAAAGTTCAAGGAAATTATCTAGAGGTGCACCTTTGAAAATTAAATTAGTTCCTAATATTATTAAAAAAAAGTTTCAAAAGTATTTTATGTTAGATCTCAAATAAAGAGAAATTATGTAAAAAAATTTAAAACAATAATCATTTCATAGAAAAATTTTTAAAAAAATTTGAAAAAAACTTACAAAAGTGCACATTTTTCATTTCTAGTAAAAATATTCCATTTTTTATGCGGTTAAATTAAAAGTTTTTTTTTTGTGAAATGATAATTATTTTTATATAGCTTCGCTTCACTTGAGACCCAAAATTAAATTTTGGGTCTTAAATGAAGAAAAAATTTTTTTTAGTAGTATTAGGGACCCATTATATTTTCATAGGTCTTGGGGCACCTCAAGATAATTTCCTAAAACATTGATATATTTTTTCAGAGTATTTAAGAAATGGGCAATTTTTGCACACCCAGGCTAGATTAGTTCTAAAAAAAAAAAAAAATTCACTGTACCCTACTAAATACATTACAGCCCCTGACACTAGCTATAATAGCGTTTTGACTGTACACTATCTAACAAGTTTACAGTCGAAATAACGTTATATAATTATATAGGGGACGTGGGGACATAACCGCATATGGAGGCACAACCGTTTTTTAACATTTGAAAAATGTTATCTAATTTGAAAAAAAAAAACCAAGCGTTGGTAAAACATTTTCCTTTATTTCTTTTATGTCAAAAAGAATGCCTGACACGTTTCTGAGAAGTTGTTCATAATGTTTAGTTTGATAAAAATATTATATTTACATCATAGTTTTCCACACCTTTCTTTTGAAGATTAAGCAATATTTGATTTTAGTGTTAAAGATATGTTATCAGCGTTATTTTATCAAGTGAAAACTTGATAAAATATTAGATATTAACATAATCTAATAAGCAAGCTATGAAAATGTATTCTTTCTAAAAACTCTTCTCTGGGGCAGAACCGCATAAACGCACAGGAAGCTTTTGATATTTATGAAAGTTAGGTAAATTACGAATAACAATATATACAATTGTTAAACTTGAATGCGTTTGTATAAAAACTTGAATAGAAATAGTTTTGTTTTGAAATGTTGGAAATAAGATCTTGTTTTTTTTAAAGTAAAAATGATTATTACATTATATATTGTAGGTATATAAATTGTGAGGGTGCGGTTGTACCTCACAATGGGGGCAAAACCGTTTTTTTCACTATGTGTACTTTTTGTGCTATAACATTTTCAAAAACAGTTTTATTTTTTGGCTATTTATTGAAGCATTTCCTATTATTTGAAGCAATTTAAAGCTTAATTATGTGGTTATTAAAATAAACTGTTAAAAAGATACATTTCAATTTTATTTTCATGTAACATCAATCCAAACGTTACGGGGGCGGTTATGCTTCGCCTACTTCTATTCGTCTGTAGAATTTAACAAAAATTAAATATCCAATCTATCTGTACAATTTAACAAAAATTAAATATCGCCCCACTTCCATTACTTCTAATCGTCTGTACAATTTAACAAAAATTAAATATCCAAAGTACAAAATTAATAAAACTATAAATCTACTCCCGGGTGCTTAATACACGGGGTATTAGCCTAGATCTAATAAACGAGGAGGAGGCAGGGTTAGTCGGGGTTGGTGGGAATATTTTACAGAAATCAAATAAAGCGATTCAATAAGATTTAATACGTTACGAAAGTTTTATGCTATGGTGAGAAATTAATGAAAACCTAAATTTTGACAAATCGAAATTTACGAGACTTTTTATTGGTCGACGATTTTTGACGATTTTTGACGATTGATGTCGAATTACACTAACAGTTTCTGTTTATATCAGTTTCTAATATATATTTTCTAACTTTTGTTTTTTTGTTGATAAAAAGCAAAAATTAATAAGCATGGGGAGGGTGGGAAAAATTTCCGAAAATTCATAAACGTCCTTTCCGCGTATTAGACACCTAAGAGAATTAATACTAAATAAAAAGCACCATATAAACTTTAACTTGAGGTGGGTGAACATTGTTCACACAGCTCGTTTTTCTAAGTGTAGCATTTTTATTGTTTTGATAAAAATAAACTATTAATTCAGTGAAGTATTTTTTAAATCTCATTAATATTGTAATTGTAAATAAAGATATTGAACAATTTTTATATTCATACAAATTTAGTTAAATTTGTCCTTTTTTAAATAAAGAATCCGAATGTTGAAAAAACTTTTTTTTGTAAAAAATGGAGAGAGCTTTTTACCAAAAACAAACGCTAAGTTTCGTCATAATATATAAAATCATAATATATTTTTAGAAAAAATGGACTAAGCTCTCTTTTTAAAAAACGCTATTTGTTTATATATTATGATGAAACTTAGCGTTTGTTTTTGGAAAAAAGTCTAAGGAAAACGAGCACAACATCAAAAAAAATATATTTCTAAAGAAACCCCATCGATGAAAATATGAAACGGTTAATGAAGTGGATAGCTTCTAATTGTGCGCAAAATATTACCATTTTATTATATTCAATAATTAATAAGCTTTTTACCTTAGGACTTTTACAACGACCCTATTCGTAATATCAGGAGCTTCTAAATAATAATAGAAAATAAATAAAAATTAATGAAATTATTTGCACTTATTAAAATTAGTCAATATTAAAAAGTAAGTGTTAAAATCTTGTTTTTTAAAAATAAAGTCGCATTGATTGTATTAATATAATTTCCATTAAGAGTTTAGATCAACTTTAATTAGTACATTTTTTTGTTTTTGAAAATGGCTAATTGTATAAGAAAATTAGTCTATAAATAAATTAAACTACGACACTATGAATTGGTTTTCTCTAAAAATGCAAAATAGATGTAGTTAGTTTTAATTTGAGCATTCTTAAGTATTTCAAATAGAAACTTAGTTTTAATTAAGAAATGTCTTAAATTCGATTTTGTCTTCAATATTTAGAATATAGTGCATGAAGAAACATAATAAAATAAAAAAGATTTTTAATAGTTATTATATTTTGCCTTTTTTTTTCAATAACGTTGCACCTATTTTATTTCATAGCTATAATTAAAGCCAATCTATGATTATGAACATCATTAATGGACATAATTAATGAACATCATTAAGGGAAAAAAAAAACAATAATGAACGTCTTTACGTAATGAAAACTTAATAGGTTGTAACTTGCATAATAAAAACTGGTTATAGTTGTCAACTAAAATTACCGAAACATCCATCATTAATCAAATTAGTTTCTTTTTCCCGAACTAATTTTAAAGCGCTGTATTCAGCTGAATGAGCTTGTCCATGTCGACCAAGTTCTTCATTAAGTTTATTTAATTTTTCGATTTCATCTATTCTCTTTTCAAATCTATTAATATACCTAATAGTAAACATTGAGCATATTAGACATAAATACTAAATTTATATATATATATATATATATATATATATATATATATATATATATATATATATATATATATATATATATATATATATATAAATAGCTTTAAAAAAAATTATGGGATTTTGAAAAACAGAGAATAGCATAGGAATTTAATAGAACATTGACAATTTAAAAACTGAAAATTACTCTTTTAAGGGATCGTCTATAAATTACAAAACGCAAAATATATTCAAAAAACAGAAATAGGAGATATTAAGCACTTTAACGCGTCGATTTTCATTAAACTTAATTGGCAAATTTAATTTTTTTGTTTAAATTAAGATTCTACGAGGGAAAACTTTTGATCTTTTTTGCTTTGTTTATTGTGATAGTTTGCGTTACGTAATTTATGGACGATCCCTAATATTTTTACAGTTTAGCTTTTATTCAAGTACTCACTTTAAAATCAATTCTGAAACTTCAATCAGTGAATATTTATCTTTGACCGGCTCAATTTCACATTTAAACCAGAACAGTTTTTCACCTAAAATAAATTTAAAATAGACTACAATATAAACATTGAAAACTATGAAGAAATGGTTAAGTATAGAAAATAGTTGGTAGATTCTCGTAATCGCCTTCATTTTAACGGCAGCACGAGAACCAACACAGTTTTTAATTTTGCTGAGATGTTTATTTCATTATTCTACATTATATTCGCTTCATCATATAACACATTTCATCATATAACACATTTCATCATATAACACATTTCATCATATAACACATTTCATCATATAACACATTTCATCATATAACACATTTCATTATTCTACATTATATTCGCTTCATCATAACACATTTCATCATATAACACATTTCATCATATAACACATTTCATCATATAACACATTTCATCATATAACACATTTCATCATATAACACATTTTAATCATCTTAATATTGACTATGATCTTGTGTTTTTACAACGCTTTTTGTGATGTCAACAATCTATAGTAAACTAGTTCACACTACTAATTTTTAAATTTCTCTTTATTTTAATCCTTTTGTAATTACTATTCGATTCAAATTATTTCTTTTAACGGTTCATTAAAACACATTAAATAGTTCACCTAAACACATTCCTTTTACCTTGGCCTAATATCGTTTCAGAATCGGTTTGTCTAACGCTTCAGTTGACTAAAGTTTGGATACCGATTTCGAAATTAGGTTCACACCCAGTGAAGTTAGGTTCACCACCCAGTGGGAACAACGTTAAATAACATCGTTATTTATGTTGTATTAACATTGGATTGACGTTGGAAATAGAGGATAGATAGCGTTAGATTTTCCGACTATATAACGTTAGATCATCCAACGTTAACCAACGTTGTGAATTCAATGTAAAAGCGACGAGTTTTTATAGAGATAGACGACGTGCGATCAGGGTTGAGCCCTTACATCGGCCAGGACTCGAACCCCGATCAAACGCCGTCTATCACAACGCGCTTTCCATTGCGCTACACTATCATAAAATATAGAAAATATTTACTAATATATACTAATATATTATAAAAAAAAAATTGTAATTCCGATTTTAAAAAATAACATTAATTTAACGAAAGTTATTTCAACGTAATTCTGATAAAAAAAATAACCAACGTTATTATAACGTTGGATCGACGTCTTTTGCCCACTGGGCAATAACTCTGGAAAATTTTTTATAAAGTCTTTAAAAAAATCTTTCGAAATTTTTTGAATTGTGTCTAATTTAAATTCAGCGTTTTCTGAAAGAGTATAGTTTACTTATCACTATATATATAATTCACCAAATCAAAAAACTCCTATTGAGTATTTATGACAGCTTTTGTATTATTTTGCCCCTTTTTTGTAGTTGCACTTTTTTTGGAATTGTTTTGCGCCTTTTTTTGTCCGCCGTAATTTTCTTTCAAAAGTTTACTTTCAAGTTCAGTTAAAAATTACAGAAAATTTTTAACTGAACAGAAAAGGTACTTTGTTTTTTTACATTGGTAATGAAAATTAAGATTGAAAGTGAAAATTTATATCATTACATTCCTATAAATTATTAAAACGAAATTTTAAAAATAAAATTGCAAATCATTTGTAACTTAAATCACTGAATGCAGGATCGTTTTATAAATTGTAAGGAACATAGGCGATACGTTGTAACAGACTCTCTCCCAGGATTAGTAAAATCATGCGACCCTAGACCGTGGTCTCGTTAGCCTAAGCAAAAAAACAGCCCTGACTAAATGTTTAAAAATTTGGTCAATTATCAAGAGAAACAAGATGTTTTTTATTATAAGAACTAAGGTTTCTTATACTAAAACGGGATTAAACTTTTAATTTATTATTCTGATTAAATTTTGTATAGATTTCTTGGCACCTTTTAAAGGTTTTTTTTTGGCCAATTGAATCTTCAACCTTTTTAGTGAAAATAAAATGTAGTAATCTGTAATTATCTATTGGATCTGGGTACACTGCAAAAACAAAAAAATCTCTTCCTTTCTACTTCTATATTAAGATTAAGTTCAAATAATATAGTTTTTATAAAATGTTGCAAAATTTGGATTTGTCATTGATTTGTATAGTTATCTTTGATATTTACTACTTATAGAAGAGAACTTCTTCCATTTTAAGAACAAAAATTAAATTTTATATTGGGACATGGTAATACTTTAACGCCAAAGTTTCCTATCCTGATCAATTTTGCATCATACAAAAAATTTGAATTGAATTTATTTTGAGCAATTGGTAGAAAGGCTTTACTATCTCTTCAAAGTTGCATCACTGATCTGTTACAAGGTCTATTCTAATAAATCCAAACATTTTACAATGGAATTTGGATCTTATAATAAAAAACATCTGATTTCTCTTGGTAGTTAAACAAAAATTTTAAAACGTTCAGTATTTTGTTGTCTAGAATAATGAGGTTGTGGTGTAGGGTTGCTTGATTTCATGGATCCTGGGAGGGCTCTATCACAACATATAGTTAATGTCCCTTAAAATTTATAAAACGATCCTGTATTCAGTGATTTAAGTGATAAATACTCTTGAGTGCCTAATACGAAAAGGTGGGGGAGGTGGGTGGGGGGAAGAGATTGAGAATAAAAGGTGAGGGGGAGGGAATTTTAGTCCAGATCTATTAAATAGAGGATGGAGGGGGAGCGTTGGATTAAAAAAAGGGTGGGTGGGAATTTTTTATAGAACTCGAATAAAACAATTCTAATGTGGCTTGCGGTCAAATGCGCAACTTTTAGTAGCTGCTTCATCATAATTTCAATAGCATTTAATATGCTTATACAGGTTTTATACTAAGCACAATGGGGCCAAACAAAAGAAAAAATGGCCAAAAATCTAAAAATCAAGTTTTAAATTTTTGAAAATTTTAAATGCTAATTTTAAATCTTATTTGTAGCTGCATCTGAAACAGATTAGTTTGTACTTAAAAAAAGTTGGATGTTGAGTAACCATTAGACTCAAACTCAAACTGACCGAAATTTGTGTTAAAATTACTATTTTGAGTTTATTACATTTACTTTGTGACTGCTGTTTTAAGAATATTAAATTATATATCTATGTAAAGATAATGATTAAGTCTATCAATATATGCAATAAAATTAATTTAATTTAGTTAATTTCCAATAAAAATATATATATTTATAGCGCTTTTAGTTTGTTTATAACTTAAAAGCTAGAGATATAATTTTGCTGTTGATGGCCGGTGGAAGTCTAACTTGCAATAAATACTTGAAACTTAGTTCAATCAAATTTGATAAAAACTTAGTCTGTCTTGTACTGTTTGATTCATTGTTTTTTTGTTTAAAAAACTTTTTTTGTCTTTTTTTTTTGTCTTTTTTTTTAAAAAAATCTAAAAATAAAAACAGATAGCATTTCTATCAGTATATTGATAGAAATGCCATCTGCAGCAACCAAAAATTACTTTATTGGTTACAGCAATAATTATATAAACTTATATAACCAATAATTACTTAGTAAGGATTATTGGTTACTGCAGTAACACATAATCCTTACACAATTCAAAAGCATTGTTTAAAGATAAATAAAACCGTGAAATGTGTAAAAATATTTAAAAATGATTATTAAGTATAGTGAAATTGTTGCAATTATAAAACAAAATGATAAACATTATCTAGCAATTGAAAAATGCTTGTTGTGTTGTGAAGAAAAAATTAAATAAGACCTAAAGGAAGAAGAAAAACATTATAACACAGAAAATAAAAAATATAAAAAAGCGATACAAGTAACTTTGGAGAAAGCAAGGTTGTTCTTCTGCATGATTCATGAAATACCATGGAAGTTGGCTTCAAACTGAATACGAGTTTCCAATAGAGCTTAAATGTGACCCTCAGCCGTCCAGTTCTGAAAAAACAAAAAGAGGAAGACCAACTATGCCGTTTTTGGAGATGTCTGCCAGATCCAAACGCCGAGTTATTGCTAATTTTGTATCTAATAACGAACCCGAAACTGAAATGTACCTCAGAGTTGCTGCAACCGTCGCTACACAAATTGATAAAAAAGACTTATCTCATTTAATCAAACAAGTTATTCAAAGTCAAAATTTGGCTGCTGTATTGAATAAGATTAATTCTGAAGTTGTGAGAATGCCACCGGAACAAGCGTTATCGTTTCTTTTTGATACGAATTTGCCCAAAGATCAGTATAATCAAATAAGATTTGCAGCTAAAACTCAAGGTGGCGATATTTTCCCTCCTTATAAGTTGGTATCAGCTGAGAAATCTTAATGTTGTCCAAGTGAAATATTGCAAACAGAAAATTGCATTGAAGTAGAATGGAAGCAGTTATTAAAACATACTCTAGAAAGAATTAGTAAGTTGCAGCATGAACTTATTGAGAAAGAAATTCCAGAAATTAATGTTGTTCAATGCAAATTTATAGTTTCTTATGGCTTTGACGGTAAAACGCAACAAGCAAGGTTCAATCAAGATCTAAGTGAAAATTTTAGTGATAGTTCATTATTTGTGACATCTATGATTCCTTTAAGATTGCAAACAAGCTGTGGAAAAATTTAATGGACTAATCAAACTCCTCAGTCTACTAGATTTTGCCGTCCACAGAGAATCGAATTTGCAAAGGAAAGTAAACAATACGTAATTCGATTAAAGGAGAAATATGATTAAAAAAATTGCTGAACTCGAAGAGGTTGTGATTATTTTAAAGTCTGGAAAGAAACTATTGGTGAATGTAATCTGTGTTTGATGTTAATAGATGGAAAGATTCAAGCATTTATTACAAAGACATCTTCGTTTCAACAATGTACGGTGTGTGGTTGTTCTTCAAAAGATATGAATAAACTAGTAAATTTTACAAAAGGAGTATTTAATGTTAACCCAGCAGCTCTACAATATGGCTTAAGTATTCCTCACATGCATATACGCTGTTTCGAAGCAATGTTACACATTTCTTATAAATTAGTTTTGCCTGAAAATTAATGGCAAGTGCATGGAAAAGAAAATGAAGCAATAATAAAAGCAAGGAAGATTGAAATTCAAAGCCGATTCAAAAACAAACTTAACATTCATATAGACATGCCAAAATCAAGCGGTGGCAATAGTAATGCAGGAAACGTTGCAAAAAGAGCATTCGAAGATCCAAAGCTCTTGTCTGAAATTTTAGACATCGACTTGGAACTTATTCAAAGATTAAGAATACTTTTGTTGTGTATTTCTTAACAATTTCCAATTGACCCAGTCAAATTTAATGACTATTGCTTCTCAACAGCATCTTGGTATGTTAAATTATATAAAAAATTTCCTATGACTTCCACATTACATAAACTTTTGATACATGGCTCACAAATCATATCAAATACAATTGTCCCTGTTGGCATGTTATCTGAAGAAGCTTCAGAAAGTAGAAATAAAATTTTTAGATCAGATAGAATCAATCATGCTCGAAAAGATAGTCGCCAACACAACCTCTTTGATGTGTTCACACGTGCAATGGAGACTTCAGATCCAATTCTTTCAAGTTCAAGATTACAACAAAGAATTCAAAAGTACAAGAAACATAAGATGCCATCCGAAGTAAGAGAACTATTAATCTTAAATACAAATATTAATAATGAAAACTGTGATGATGATTTTAACAGTGAAAATGATATAGATGATTTTGAAAACGTCACATGTATGAAACAAATGTAGATTCTGAAATATATCAATAAGATGATGTTATGATTTTTTATAATATAAATAGCAGACGTGGCGCAGTGGTTATAGTGTTGAACTCTTTACCCAAGGGGTTGCAAGTTC
This sequence comes from Hydra vulgaris, assembly GCF_022113875.1. NCBI lineage: Eukaryota > Metazoa > Cnidaria > Hydrozoa > Anthoathecata > Hydridae > Hydra > Hydra vulgaris. Next base: position 28,769,541 of record NC_061167.1, read on the forward strand.
GAATCGAGTATCAATAAAATTGAACAAAATATTCTGTACAATAACTTTTCTCTATTATTTGCTTGCAACATAGATGGCAGCATGAGTTTTTATCTTTTGTATAAAAAACTTATTCATATTTTCATATAATATTTTACACTATTTTAAAAATTTGGAAAAAGTTGTGGGGGGGGGGGGGGCACTCAGCCTTTCACTCCTCACCACTCCCCTCTGTTACTGCGACCCCTTTTATAAATACGCATGTTTTACTTTTTTTTCCATAAGTTTTTTTTATAAGCTATAAATATATACTTAAATAATATAGTAAAAAGTAAAAAAAATCACCGAATGTCAATTTATTGCTAAAGAAATTCTTATCAGACTCTATTTCGAAAGAAATGGTCAAAATTTTTTCAAAAAACATTTAATTATTTTTTCATTCAATTTAGAATACTCTTTTTTATAATTGTGCAAAATTTTAAATGGATTAGCAGATTTTTCGATTTTTGGTCATTTTTCCTTTGTTCGGCCCCATTGTGCTAAGGTGAGAAAGGTTGATGATTTTTAAAGCCTGATTACACTGATAGTTTTTTTTTTATCAATAACTGATGTATATTTTTGCTGATTTTTTTTTTTAATTTTTTGATGTTCTTATTGACACCCCTTCTTTATCTATTAGGCTGGTGCAGATATATTTTTAATACTTTATTTCCAGTTTAGAATGTTGAATGCTGGATCTTCTTGACTCAATGCATGGGTTTTGCTTGTGTCTCTTTTTTATGACTAAACAACTCATTCTATTATTTCCTAATGAAGGTACAGCTCTGAAACTCAGTTTTATGATTTTGAGGCCAGCTGGTAGTCAAGTTTCCCAAACTCTGTAATAGCTTTCAGAGAGGCTAATTCCATCAACAGCTGAAAATTATCAAAGTATTAAGAGTGTCATGGATGGTGTCTCTGTTTGTACTTTTGGTGTGCATTGCCAAGGCCACATTTGGAGCCTTTTGTTACGGCTTAGGGTTTATTAATAGTAATGAGGCAAATGCTTAGACTATTAAATAGTGTATTGAGTACTATCTATGCTTTGAGCAAGTTCTTTAACAAATTTAAAAATGAATAACGTACCAAAAACTATAAAACACAAAAAACCACCGTCATCACCAACCTTTTTCTTCTATTAAGTCTCATCTCTTGCAAAGTTAACCAGATCTACTTGCTCTTTGTAAGACTAATTTGAGTTCAGCTGTCTCATCCTGTGATCTTGATATTGATGGTTATCTTCCTTTAATTCGTAAAGACTCCAATAGTCACATGCTTGGCCTGGGGATTTATATTCATAAGAATTTACCCGATATGTCAGAAAACTAGGTTTGAATCCACAGACTACTCTTTTATGTGCTTTTGTTTAGCGCTTCTTCACTCAATCGTCTTTCTCTTTGTTCTATATCACTCTCAATTATCTCAAGACTTCATTCTTTTTGATGTTATTTCTGATCATTTTGAACAAGCTCTCTCTCTTTATTCTTCAGCCAATAATGTTATTGTCGGTGACTTTAATGCTCATCACACTGAATGGCTTGGCTCTAGTATCAGTGACTCTGCAGGCATTAAAACTCACAACATTTGCCTTTCTCAATCTTTAATTCAAATATTCAACTTTCCACCTCGCTTTCCAGACAACCTTCTCTATCATTTACCTTCTCTACTCAACTTATGTCTTGTTTCTCCTAGTCAGTCTTCAGTTTCTCCACATTCACTCTTAAATGCTTCTGATCACAGTTTGATCTCTCTAAAACTATTATCTCATTCTTTTTCATCATCTGAATCCCCCTCCATTGTACCTCTTATAATTATCTTAAAGCTGACTGGGACTCTTTCCATGATTTTCTTTGTGATGGCTTTTGGGAAGAAATCTTTTGTCTTCCTGTTGACAAATGTGCTTCTAACAAAACTTCATGGATTCAGGCTGGCATGAAATCTTTTATTCCCTCTCGACAATTCCAGGTCAAGCCTCACTCTTCTCATATGTTTTCTTTACATTGTGCTGCTGCAGTTGCCAATTAAAACTGTTACTTCCATATCTATCAGCAAAACAATTCTCCAGAAAACTGTCATCTGTATATTACTGTTTGAAACGATTGTAAAAAGGTTTTGCCTAACGCTGAAGCATTTTATTTTCAGGTCATGAAATCTCATATTTCATCACAAAAATTAGGCTCTCGAGACATCTGGAGAATCTTTAATAGTATCAATAATAAAGGCAAATCTGTAATTTCACCTCTCTTGTACGGTTCAGACTTTGTCACCTCACCCAAAGACAAAGCTGAATTGTTTGCTAAGAACTTTTCATCATTATCATCTTTTGATTCCACTAGTTGTGTTTTACCTGATATAATCGTCAAACAGATTGATCCATTGCTTGACATTCATATTACTCCACCTTCTGTATCTAAAGTGATTTCCTGCTTAGACTCCTCTACAGCTTGTGGCCCGGACTACACACCTGTTATACTCTTGCAAGTGTTCACCGGAGCTATCGTCTATACTTTCAAAACTATTTAACAAGTGCTTCCCAGAGTCTTGTTTTCCAGCCTGCTGGAAAGCAGCATCTGTTATCCCTATTTTCAAAAATTCTGGATAGCCATCTGATTCATCTAACTACCGTCCCTTTAGTCTTCTTCCTATCTTAAGCAAGGTTTTTGAATCTTTAATTAACAAACACTTAATCTCTCATCTTGAAACTAACAACATACTTTCTGATCGTCAATATGGATTTAGATCTTCTCGTTCTGCAGCTGATTTGCTATCAGTAATAACCGATAGATTTTATCGGGCATTAGATTAAAGGTGGAGAGGTTAAGGCGATCACTCTTGACATTTCTAAAGCAATTCAATAAAGTTTGGCATGCTGGTCTTCTCTATAAGCTTTCTTCTTACAATGTATCTGGTAACATTTTTAAGATTATTGAATCTTTCCTTTCCAATCTTTGTATAAGTTGTCCTCGATGGACAGCACTCTTCTTCTTATTTTGTAACCTCAGGGGGTTCCTCAAAGTTCAATCCTTGGCCCTATACTCTTTTTAATTTAAATTAACGATCTTCCAGATACTCTCACATCTAAAGTGGCATTGTTCACTGATGATAATACCATTTATTCTTGTCATAATAAGAAGCCAACATTCTCTGATTGTATGGAGGAAGCATTTGAGCTTGAAAAAGATCTCACCTCTGCTACAGCATGGGGCTCACAGTGGCTGGCAAACTTTAATTCAGAAAAAAACCCAGTTTTTTATAGCCAATTGTTATCACTATAATATAGATCTTCCTATATTTATGAATGGTAATGAACTCGATGAGCCATCTACCCTTTATCTTCTAAGATTAACTTTTACCTCTGATCTTTCTTGGAAACCATATATCAAAGCCATTGCAAAATTAGCATCTGCTAAGGTTGCATCTCTTTATTGAGCTTAACACTTTCTTACTCCGGATTCTATTCTTTATCTCTCGAACCTGGCCTTGTATGGAATACTGATGCAATATCCTGCTCTAAAAAGCTAGCGTCTCTTGTGCCATCTACTAAAATTCATTCTCGTGTTACTCATCATTCAATTATGTCTCATCCTTTTTCTGTGACTGTTTCTAAGAGCTCCAAAAACTCTTCTTCCTCTAGTATTTTTCATCGAACATCAGTTCTTTGGAATTTGCTTCCTTCATATTGTTTTCCTGATTCATTTAATTTGTAATCCTTTAAGTCATCTGTCATTCATTATTTTGCTCTACAATCTTCATCTTTTCTATTACAGTAACTTCCAACTCTAATTAGTGGTTGTTTGCAGCCTTGTTGGAAGTGAAGATGTTTATAAAAAAAAATTTTTTTGTTGATAACAAGTAAAATTAATAAAAGTGGGGGGGGGGGGGTCTAAACAAGCTTGGGATGAGTGGGAAAATTTTCTAAAAATTAATGTCTTCTCTGTATGTATTGAGCACCTAAGAGTAAATGTCTTGCAATTTTATTTTTTAAATTTTATTTTAATAATTTATAGGAATGAAATGATGTGAATTTTCACTTTCAATGTTAATTTTCATTACCAATTTAATGTTAAACAAAATACCCTTTGTATTTTTATTTCCTGAAAATTTTCTGTAACTTTTAACTGAAATTGAAAGTAAATTTTTAAAAAAAACATGGGGGACAAAAAAAGGCATAAAGCTATTTCAAGAAAATGTTATATTACGAAAAAGGGAACAAAATAAGGCGCAAAATAGTACAAAAAGTGTCATTAATACTCAATAGGAGCTTTTTGATTTGGTGGACTATATATAGTGATGAGTAAACTATACTCTTTCAGAAAAAGTTGAAATTAATTTTGATACAATTCAAAAAACCTAAATTTAGTAAAGGCTAATTGTGTATATGTGTATAAATATAAATATATATATATATATATATATATATATATATATATATATATATATATATATATATATATATATATATATATATATATATATATATATATATATATATATATATATATATATATATATATATATATATATATATATATATATATATATATAATTATATATATAATTATATATATATAATTATTTGGGGCTCTTGGTTAATTATAATTATATATATATAATTATATATAAATAATTATATATATATATAATTATTTAAGGCTCTTGGTTGAGTAAAGGCTAGAGATGGTGTCTCGATAAAAATACTCATCTTGGGCAGATGTTACATGCATCCAGCTGCTGTCTTGTAGAAGGCCTCCTAGGCAAAGACTTAAGGGGTAAACAGATTCAATCTGTTGACCAGCCTCGCACCCCTTCCTCATCTATTAGGCTGGCACAGATGTATTTTTAATACATTGTTTCCAGTTTAGGATGTTGAACGCTGGATCTTCTTGACTCAATGCGTGGGTATTGCTTGTGTCTCTATTTTTATGACTGGGCAACTCATTCTATTATCTCCTAATGAGGGTACAGCTCTAAAACTCAGTTTTATGGTTCTGAGGCCGGCTGGTAGTCAGGTTTCCCGAACTCTGTGGTAGCTCTCAGAGAGGCTGATTCCATCAACAGCCGAAAAATATCAGAGTACTAACAGTGCCATGTTGCGCATGGATGGTGTCCCTGTTTGTACTTTTGGTGTGCATTGCAGAGGCTACATTTGGAGCCCTTTGTTACGGCTTAGGGTTTATTAATAGTAATGAGGCTATTGCTTAGTTGTTAAATAGTGTACTGAGTACTATCTATACTTGAGTCAAGTTCTTTATAAATTTAAAATGACTAAAGTACCTAAAACTAAAAAACACAAAAAACCATCGTCATCACCAAGTTCTCTAAACCTATCATTTACTAATATTCGTGGTCTTCGAAGTAACTTTTCTTCTGTTGAGTCTTATCTCTTGCAAAGTTCACCAGACCTACTTGCTCTTTGTGAGACTAATTTGAGTTCGGCTGTCCCATCTTGTGATCTTAGTGTTGATGGTTATCTTCCTTTAATTCGTAAAGACTCCAATAATCACATGCTTGGCCTGGGCATCTACATTCGTAAGAACTCACCCATTTGTCGTGAAACTAGGTTTGAATCTACAGACTATTCATTTATGTGCTTTCGTTTAGCACAACTTCACTCTATCGCCTTTCTCTTTGTTCTATATCGCTCTCCTTCATCCCAAGATTGCACTATTCTTGATGTTATTTCTGATCAAATTGACCAAGCCCTCTCTCTTTATCCATCGGCCAATATCGTCGTTGTTGGTGACTTTAATGCCCATCCCACCGATTGGCTTGGCTCTAGTGTCAGTGACTCTGCTGGCGTTAAGGCCCTCAACTTTTGCCTTTCTCAATCTCTAACTCAAATAGTCAACTTTCCAACTCATTTTCCAGACAACCCTAATCATTTACCTTCTCTACTCAACTTATGTCTTGTTTTGAATCCTAGTCAGTGCTCAATTTCTCCACATTCACCCTTAGGTACTTCTGAGCACGGTTTGATCTCTCTAAAACTATTATCAAATTCTTCTACTTCATCAGAATCCCCCTATCATCGTACCACATACAACTACCTTAAAGCTGACTGGGACTCTTTCCGTGATTTTCTTCGTGATGGCCCTTGGGTAGAAATCTTTCGTCTTCCTGCTGACAAATGTGCTTCTTACATAACTTCGTGGATTCAGGCTGGCATGGAATCTTTTATTCCCTCTCGACGATTCCAGGTCAAGCCTCACTCTTCTCCTTGGTTTTCCTCACATTGCGCTGCAGCAATTTCTAATCGAAACCGTTACTTCCATATATATCAGCAAAACAATTCTCCAGAAAACAGACATCTGTTCACTATCGCCAGAAACCATTGTAAAAAGGTTTTGTCTGACGCCAAAGCTCGCTATTCTCAGGTCATTAAATCTCGTATCTCATCACAAAAATTAGGCTCTCGAGACTTCTGGAGAATCTTTAACAGTATCAATAATAAGGGCAAATCTGTTATTCCTTCTCTCTTGTATGGTTCAGACTTTGTCACCTCACCTAAAGACAAAGCTGAATTGTTTGCTAAGAACTTTTCATCAATATCATCTCTTGATTCCACTAGTTGCGTTTTACCTGACATAGCCGTCAAACAGGTTGATCCCTTGCTTGACATTCGCATCACTTCAGCTTCTGTATCTAAAGTAATTTCCTGCTTAGACTCTTCAACAGCTTGTGGTCCTGACAACATTCCTGTTGTAGTTTTGCAGAGGTGTTCTCCGGAGCTTTCATCCATACTTTCTAAACTATTTAACAAGTGCTTATCAGAGTCTTGTTTTCCATCATGCTGGAAAGCAGCATCTGTTATCCCTATTTTCAAAAATTCCGGAGAGCGATCTGATTCATCTAACTACCGTCCCATTAGTCTTCTTCCTGTCATAAGCAAGGTTTTTGAATCTTTAATCAACAAACACTTAATCTCTCATCTTGAATCAAATAACTTACTTTCTGATCATCAATATGGATTTCGGTCTACTCGTTCTACAGTTGATGTGCTAACAGTAATAACCGATAGGTTTTACCGTGCATTAGATAGAGGTGGAGAGGTTAAGGCTATCGCACTTGACATTTCTAAAGCTTTTGATAAAGTTTGGCATGCTGGTCTTCTCCATAAGCTTTCTTCTTATGGTGTAGCTGGTAACGTCTTTAAGATTATTGAGTCCTTTCTTTCCAATCGTAGTATAAAAGTTGTCCTCGATGGACAACACTCTTCTTCACATCCTGTAACTTCAGGGGTTCCTCAAGGTTCAATCCTTGGCCCTATACTCTTTTTAATTTACATTAACGATCTTCCAGATATTCTCACATCTAAGGTGGCATTATTCGCTGACGACACTACCATTTACTCTTGTCATGATAAGAAGCCTACACTCTCTGATTGCTTGGAGGGGGTATATGAGCTTGAAAAGGATCTCACTTCTGCTACAGCATGGGGCTCACAGTGGCTGGTGAACTTTAATTCAGATAAAACTCAATTTTATTCGGCCAATCGTTATCGTAATAATTTAGATCTTCCTATATTTATGAATGGTAATGTACTAGATGAGTCATCTACCATTCATCTTCTAGGATTAACTCTTACTTCTGATCTTTCTTTTAAACCGTATATCAAATCCATTGCAAAATTAGCATCTGCTAAGGTTGCATCTCTTTATCGAGCTCGACATTTTCTTACTCCAGATTCTATTCTCTATCTCTATAAATCTCAAATCCGTCCCTGTATGGAATACTGTTGCCACATCTGGGGCGGATCTTCTAATGATGCTCTTTCTCTTTTAGACAAGGTGCAAAAACGAATTGTAAACATAGTTGGACCTGCTCTGGCAGCCAATCTCCAACCTTTGTCACATCGTCGTAATGTTGCTTCTCTTTCTCTTTTCTACAAATACTATAATGGGCACTGCTCTAAAGAGCTAGCGTCCCTTGTGCCATCTACTAAAATTCATTCTCGTGTTACTAGCCATTCAATTAAGTCTCATCCTTTTTCTGTGACTGTTCCTAAGTGCTTCAAAAACTCTTATTCTTCTAGTTTTTTTCCTCGAACATCAGTTCTTTGGAATTCGCTTCCTTCATCTTGCTTTCCTGATTCATATAACTTGCAATCTTTTAAGTCATCAGTCAATCGTTATCTTGCTCTACAGATTTAGTCTTTTCTCTTCCAGTAACTTCCAACTCTTATAGTGGTTGCTTGCAGCCTTGTTGGAAGTGAAGATGTTAAAAAAAATATATATATATATATATATATATATATATATAACTATATATATATAATTATATATATATAATTATATATATATAATTATATATATATATAATTATATATATATAATTATATATATAAGGGTACTAGCTAGCCCAAAGGCACCGCATATAACATGGAATTCCTAAAACTTAATGACTTTTTCTTTGATTTTCAATTCATTTTGGTAATAATACATAAAATAAAACTCATTTTTGTTACTACAAAAATAAAAATCGTTTTCTTTTTTTACCTTATAGAGAATAGTTAAATGTAGTTAAAACTTACGTAGAGCTTTCTGTCTTTCATTTAAATGTTCTTTCTGTCTAAAATAATAATAATTATAAAAAAAATTAAATTAACAAATGAATACTAGATGATTCTACTTGCTAAAATATATTTCTAATACCGGAAATACTAACTTTTGTTTTTTTTCTTGTTTGTGAATGGATTTAGATATCTGTGAGGCCTTTCTTGAGTTGGGATGTATTTCTTTATTAGATTTTCCTTTCTTTATCTTCTCAGCTTTAGGCTGAAAGTTTTCAATACTTTAACATTGGTGCAATCAAGATAACAATTTTAATTGTAAAATTGTATGCTATCATTGTTTTTAATGGATAAATAGTGTAATATTAAACAAAGTAAAATGATGTTAAAATAATTTCTCTGGAAGATCACTGAACATGTGTTTGCTATACTATTATCACACATGATAATATTATTCAACACTACATACATACATACATACATACATACATACATACATACATACATACATACATACATACATACATACATACATACATACATACATACATACATACATACATACATACATACATACATATATTAAATACATACATAAATACACACATACATACATACATACACACATACATACATACATACATACATACATGCATACATACATACATACATACAGGGATGCCGGAAATTGTATAGAGCATTTGTTATAAAAGGACACACACAATTACATTCAGAGCCGTCCCAAAGAAGTCTCTCATGGGGAGGGGGGGTTGTCATGTGTTTTTTGCCAACTAGAGACACACAAAAATAAAAAAAAATAAAAAAAAGTTCCTTGATATTTGTCATTTGCCAACTATACTTGAAAACTTGCCGACTGAAATGCTAAATGTGCTAACTCAAATGCATATATAAAAGTTTTTGGGGGTTGAAATTAAAATACATACATACATTAGGGTGTCCTAAAAATATGTAGAAAAACCTTTTTTTTCTAAACTTCTCTTATACACCCAAACTTCCTTGTCCATATAAAGGTAGAAGATAAATACATACTAAAAAAATTGCACTCAGATCATTTTAAGTGCTTACTGTAAAATTCCTAAATCTTCCTTTTTTCAGCTAAAAAAGATCAAAATTAAATAACTGAGGCTACAATTTTTTTATTCATAAATTTATCTTATTATTATTAACTGACAGTATACTTCTTTAATTCACAGATATATCTCATTATATATTATTAATTAAATTTTCATAAGTTTGTTTTGAGTTATTTTCTTTGTTACTTTTTTTCTCTCCTCTCTTGTTATCAATAGTATATTTTGACACTGTCCTTCCTTTTTGAGAATATTTTTAAAAGTCATTTATCAATCCAATGTTTCTTTCAGCGCAGTCGTTAGTTACACTAAGTCTTTTTAAAAAATTTTCAAAAACACTATATGATTCAGTTTTCAAAAAGGATGAGAATGAACCCAATCTTTGGCTTGATTTACAATTCCTAGGCATATAAATATAAACCAGCTCTCAGCAGTAACAAGCTCTGAAAACTTGCTGCTTAGTAAGATTAAAACAAGAATATTTTTTTTCCATATTTTTCTTTTTTCTAGCTCTGGAACCGGAAAGGAAATTAATGACTTCAAAATCTGATACTTGACAAATGTTTCCAAGTGAGAGTCAACTAGTGAAAACACAACTACTGCTGGAGAAAGATACCATGAATGTTTAAAAAAACTTTTAATCAAATTTCCTTTTTATTTTCATCAGGTAAAAAGGTTATAATAGTGGACGTCATTTCTAGTGTAAGAATATACAAAGCATTTTGCTTTATGACAAGCTCCAGGTTGATGAATTTTAAATTCATTAAACTTATCAGATTTGACGCTAAGATAAAAAGCCAAATATTTTACAAGGTTGATATAGTCATTTCTTGGAAAAAAAAATTTCTCCAATGAATACTTTGCATAATCTTTAGCTGCTAGCACCAAGATGTGAAGCTTGTAAACCTATTTCCTGCTTGTTCCAAATTTTTTCAGTTCTGGAATTCTTGAATTTCATTAGAAGTTTTCCAGTGTGTTTGGAAAGCTAAGTACAAAGATTTGCCTGGACCCTTAGATTTAACTTTTTTGCTTGTATTGAATGAGTTATATGGAGTTCATATATGTAGTGACGACACATAAATCAAAACAAACATTTATTAAGAATTCTACTAATTATTAATACAGCTTCATTTAGTCTATCTGTATTACTTGATATAGTATCAGTACAGACTCTAATTATATTATCAGCTATTTCAAAATACTCAGCTATAATTCCAAGTAATCTACACCTATAATTCCAAGTAGGCGATCATCTTTTGTATTAAATTCAGGACTGGCAACAGATAAGGAAAGGGTTGTGCCCTTTCCTTTTTAACTGTAATTTTTAACTTTTTCCTTTATTTCTTTTACCAACTTACTGTCAAAGTGCAAGATCAAATTCTTTCCCAACCTTCCTTTATAATGGCTTGATCTGATGGGGGCTCCTTAATTAAAAAAGACTTTTTTCTTTTTATAATCATTATTTTTTGTTTTAATATAAATATTTTGAATGCAAAAAAATTTACCTAAATCTTAATCATTAAACTTAAATCTACTTCTAGCTATTGAGCTTCCAAATAAAAGTTAAATGAAACCATTATTAAAAATAACTAAAATTTTTTGAATTAAAGATTAGATATAATTTATCTGATCCCTCTCATCTGAGTCATGAGAGATCACTTCATCCATTTCTAAATCAATTTGCAATCCAATTTAAAATTTTTACTAACTCTGCATTTTTCTTCATAAAATCTCATTCTTTCATACCTTATAACTCTCCTTTGAACTTTTTGTTTCATATCAATGTCATTTTTTTCCCTCACCACACCTCTCCTCGATGTTCTTTGATCTTGAAGAAAAGCCAAATCTTCTATCACTGGAGCATTTGATAATGGCATATCTTTATCTGATTTTATTTTTGCTTCTATGTTTGTATGTATGAAATTATTATAAATATTTATTTTTTTATAATTTTTAAAAACTTAACTACCCAAAAGATTCTTTTGTCAAGAGTAAAAATTTGATTAGTTGTTTTTTTATCGAAAAAAAAAGATTGGTTTAAGTTTGTTTACGTTTTCTAAAAAGGTAATCAAGATTGCCACTTTCAAAGTTGATATATTTAAAAATCAATATTTTAAATAAAATAATGTTAATATATTCAAAAAACAATATTTTAAAAATAGCTGTTATTCCAAAAAGGAAAAAAAAAATCAATTAGTACCCAAATTATCAATGTTTTAAAAACACATCAATATATATTGTTTTTAAAATTTCCTAATATTTGGAACAGTGATCAAGAAAAGTTTGTTAATATACTACTAGTTGATCAGTTACCACCTATATCCTAATACTAAGCTAAAGTTTTTTTTAAAAAAAGTTTACAGATATCTTTTGAACCATGAAAAACAACAGCTATTAGATTTGTTAAAAGAGTAAGTTTTCATTTAGATGCAGAGGAAATACCAAAATTAAGAAAAGCTCAGAACATTTAATAAAACCCGTTTTTTTAATTTCTGCAGTAAGCACTTAGAGTGGTCTTTTAAATCATTTTTCAATACTAGCAGTCTTCTATAAGTGTATTGACAAGGAATTTGATGTGTACAATTTTTTTTTTTTTTTTTCATTTTTTTGGGACACCCTAACATACATACATACATACATTTTTAATCATTGTCATTCAGTTTATACAATCACATTATACTTTATCATTCTTATATTATTTCAATCCTTATCAAGACTCAACTAAATCCACTTCAAGTTCATACAATATTAACATCTCTAAAAAAGTTACTAAAGATCGAGATACTGGACAATAAGATCCTTAGTATAGGATCTAGTTATCTATTATATAGAGAATCTAGTAGACTATAATTTAATAAATCTAGTTGTCTCAATCTTTCAGAACTCATTAAAAATCAAACCTAAATAAACCACTAGAGTCAACCACTAGAGTCAACCATTAGTTTCAAAGTTTTAAAAATGATTAGAAAATGTAATCAGTTTAAATGTTATTTTCAATCTTGTACAAACAAAAACTATAATTATTTTTAATAAAGGTTAAAGATGGAAGTTGTTGTTTACCTCAGGTTGCAATTTTAATTATTAACACTGCTAACAGGCACATAGAATTATTAATTATTCCAGAGTCTAATAGAAACATAAATTGTTAGTTGAGGCCTTAATTTTGATTGTGTTTTTCTTGGGTTAAACTAGAATATAAGTTTATTTTATTTAGTCCATTTTTAATTTTGAATTGTTGTATTTGGTCTCCTCTTAATCGTCTTTCTTCCAGTGTTGTCAGACCAAGACAGCGGATCCTTTCCTCGTATGTTTTACCACTAATTTCTTGGACTAGTTTAGTTGCCCTTTTTTGGACTGATTCAATTGCTTTGATATCTTTTAATTTATTAGGATTCCATACTGAAGCACTGTAATGTGGCCTCACCATTGACGTGAAGACCATATTAAAAGTGGTAATGTTAATGTATTTGAATGAATGAAAGCTGACCCAATATACGATTTGACATTGCTATTACAGAATGGATTTGCGGGTCCCAATTTTAAGTCAGCGCTGAGGATCACTCCTAGGTCTTTCTCAAACTCTACCTTTAATAACTGATGCCAATTTACCTGATAATTATACTTTTGATTTGATTTCTCAATGTGAATTACTTTACATTTGCTCTCATTTAAAGACATTCGCCATGTTTCGCACCATTTTGATATAATGTTAATATCATTTTGTAAACTGATCGAATTGTTTTTATCTTTTATGATTCCAATCATTTTTGTGTCATCTGCAAAAAGTTTTGGATTATTTTTGATTTGTGATGCCAGGTCAATTATAAAAATTAAAATAACAATATTTTAATTTTTACAATTGTTTTTATAAAAAAAATATTAGGGGAATGCCACGTAGCCCCGGATGGCAGGTAATTCAGGACACTTGATGTACAACTTGAACTAAAGATGCTATGTGATTTTAAATATTATTATAAAAACATTTGAGTGAAAACATGGCATATGCAAAATATCTATCATAATATGCTAAAACTATGATGATAAGACTTATAAATTTTTATAAAAAAAACATTTTTAAAAATTCAAATAAAAAAACTTCTACCAAACTCAAGATAACGAAGGAGCTGAATTAACAATTATTTATTTAATTTAATCCAAATTAGATTTTTCATGAATTCTTAACTTCTTTTTACTTTATTTAATTTGACTTTTTTGTTTAATACATTTTGGAATACAGCTCATGACTAACTCAAATTTTTTTTAAAATCTAACATTAAAAGTCTACATTTATATAAAATAATAAAAAAAAAAGGAATTGTTAAAGAAATAATTTAAGTGCTATTTAATAACTGCATCAATTAAAATCATAAACCTTGAAAATAAAAACTAGTTTGGTACTTTTTAATTCTTTACTTTTTTTATACAACAAAATAAAAAGTCTAAGAGTTTTTTTTTTTTATTAATGGATAAATAATTGTTGGATGTTCCTATAAAGGAATTCATGTATTCAAATTTAGAAAATCAGTTACTACAATTATAACATTATGGTACTTTGAAAATAACAATGCAATCAATTAAATCAAATCATTATTAAGATTATATAAGGGTTGTAGATTAATTTATAAATGTTTTCATAAATGTTAACGTGGATTTAAACAATATATATATTGTTGTCAAAATCAGCAAATCTATTATAAGTAGTAGATTCACAGATTTCCACTATTCCTGACATTATATACCTTTTTTCTCTTGAGAAATTTAAAATATAAGAATTTTTCTGTTTATTTTTAACTTATTAGTTTTTTTCTAATATATTTATAAACATTTTTACATAAACTGTATCAAGAGCCATACAATAGAGGGGGGGGGGGGGTAAATAGGTTTCTGTTCCCCCTAGGCTTTAGTTGGCAAAAAATAGATACACTACCCCTTTCCTTTAAGATCTCTTCAGAATGGCCCTGAGTGTATTAATATGATTAAAGAAATTACAATTTAAGTATAATATTAATTATATAATTATAATTATAATTATTAAATTATTATTCATTTGTACTTTACAGTTATAGCTTTTATCTAATGTTAGCTTGGTTTCATAGGTTGTTTAACCTTGTCAGTATTTAACTTGGGCAATGAAAACTCAAAAAAGGAAAAACAGTTAGAACAGATGCATTGTCTTTTAGATAACATAGGAGTAGACTATATTTTCAAACTAATATGTTACACCATTTATTCATAAAATATGTTTATTTACTCACTAAATTTTGTAAAACCACAATAAGTCCATTTGTGAAGAATGACTCAATTAGATCAATTGCTTTTTACCCTGCTATGTCAAAACTATTTGTAAGTATTTTGTTGAAGAAAACCAATGCACATTATATTGATAAAAATGATGATTATTTCTTTAAAGAAAATACTCAACAACATTCTAAAGAAAGTCATGTTTTTGCTTGTTTTGGTTTAAAATTGTAATAAAGCATTTGAGAGTGTTGATTGCTGCTTGTTATTCTGGTAACAATTGGACAAGGTTGAACTTTGGTATAATAACCAACAAATGTTTGTTAGATAGCAAGAAACAAAATACAAAATTTTGGAGTTGGAAATAGTGTGTGTAAAAGGTAATTTGTCACCTTTTCTTTCCAAATTTTAAATGAAAAACCTAATACATAATTGTATTAACAATATATTCAAAAAATGAAAAACCAAATAGAATTTATTAACTGAATTGAGCTTAGCACGTTTTAAACTTTTGATGAGTCTTTTAAATACTTTATTTATGTAATCAAAAATGACCTAGTGGATTATCCTGATATAATCAAAAAATAAAAATATCTATACTGACGAACAATTAATTTGATTAAATATTCTACCAGTGTAAAGGTTAATATGTTGAAATTACATTGCATTTGTTTATATGGTGCTCCTCTGTAGCAAAATTATGTTATAACAATGTCACCCTTTCAGGGCTATAAAAAATGTGTTAAAAAGTTGTTAGAGCAGAGATTATCGTCGTTAAATATCATTATGATGTTAATTTATTTTTACCTTCCTCATCAATATTACTTGCTGGTACTTACTTAAATTGCAGGATACTTTTATATTAACTTACTATTAAGGTATAATTACTTTAAAATACCAGTAATACTACTTTATTTATTTATTATGATATCACCATACTGGTATATAATGACATGACAAAACATTAAGAGAATATATTAAAAAATCTTTTACCATTTTTGTTATTCTTGCGGCGAACGTGACGTCACTTTAACTAACTAAACGGCTACCATTATGGTATGGGGGCAAACAAAGCGCTTGAAAATGGAGAAATGTGTTTCTGATTGTTCAATTAATGTTAATAGTCATCCGAACTTGACTTTTTATATTTTGCTTCCTGATCCAAAGAGAAGAAAATCGGGGCTTTATGCTTTATATAGAACTGATTCATCTTGCAAAAACAAACTTTGGTCGCAAAACATGTCTAAGTATGCTCAAAACATTTTGTATCTGGCAAGTTTTGTATTTGAATCGTCAAAATATTTGATCACAAATTTTTCTTGAACTTATTAAGTTTTTTTCGTCTATATATTTTTATTCATTGTAAGTATGTTTCTCTTTTAGGAAAAAAAAGAACATAGTCTAGATGCTTTTCAAAATTTTGAAAAGCATGTTGACTATGTTCATTCAGTAAATATGTTAGGTGCTAAAAAAATATATAGTGAAAACATCCTTCCAACATAACCAATTGTTATGTGAAATGAAAGGAGAATAAATAGATTAAACAATTCAATTAGTATATACTACAAGTATTGGTATGTACTGTATAAACAACAAGATAAACTATATAATATAGTTTTTCTTGTTGTTTAAAATGTTTTTGTAAAAACTGTTTATGTAATAGTTACAATTTATTTTTGTTATGCATTGATGCATTGTATATAAAAATATTAATGCCTAAAAATAAGCATTTATAAATCATGTGTTTATTGTTTTTATTTTTAAATAAATTAATGTTCAATAGCTTGTTAAGCACAAATTTTGTATTTACTATATACCTCAAACATGCTTATATTTTTTTAGAATATTATGTACAAAAAAGTCATTGCAATAAATCTCAAGTTATTCAAGTCAGTGAACAAATAAGTACTGACAATTCGTTGACTGGAGTGGAAGATGTTAGTGTCTCGTACCAACATGAAACAACAAGTTAACTTAGCTGAGAATGATGGTAGTTTAAAAGTAATGCAGCATTGGCTAGGTAAGTGATTATGTGTATGTTGGCTCACTCATAAGTCAATATATATGTGTTTATGTTCTGTGTCGACCTCTGGTATCGTGTTGGCTCACCCTTTAGACATTATATGTGTGTTTGTGTTCTGTTTCAACCTCTAGTGCGGTGTTGATTATCTTGTAAGTCATTATGTGTATAATTTTATTTTGTTTTATTGTGTTATTATAGTGATGTTATTGTTGTGATGCTTTGTGTTGATAGACAACTTTGTTTACCTTCTCGTTGGTGCCTCTTGCTACAAATGATTATTAGATTTTTTTACTTAAACTCGTTACTTCTAATCATTTACTAATAGGCAAGAAACATGTTTTAAAGTAAAGCATACTTTTAATGTTGTCATTTTTAATCTTTAGGATTGTTCCTAGGTCACAAAAACAATCTTACAAAGTAAGTTTCTTCTTTACTATTTATTTAGTTATATTTTTAATTAAATTTTTATTTTTCATGTTAACATGATACATAAATCATTAATTTGTAAATGCTTTCAGCATAAATTGGTTCTATTTTCTTTAGTAGAGTTTCTGCTGTTGTTACTGATTTTAGAGAGTACCTTCGTGAATGAAGATAAAAAGTCATTTATGTTATTTTTTAAAAGCCAAGACATAATATTGTTAATCCTCATACTATTTACTAAAAAACTTTATAAATATTGTTACGATGTTATAATTCAAGTTGTTGTAATTAGTAATTTTGATCATTTCATTATTATACTGTAAAAAATATTTTTTATTTATAACAATTATTTCACATATATTAAAAACATGAGGAATAAATATTACACTGAGGAAAATTTTAAGCAAAATATAGAATTTTTAAATGTTATTAGAATATCAATATGTAATATTTTTGTTTTATTTATTGACTACATCTGTAAACTGTGCAATAATTTCAAAATGATGAATTAATTGAATTCCATGATTCCTTTAAGCATTTGTACAGATTTATTTCAATATAACGCTAAATATTGTTCTGGTAACGTTCAGCAGCTTTTTTAGATAACTTTTCTTGATAATCATAAGACATTTTCAAGGCGTTTAAGTAATGATGTACTGAAATCAGCGCGTTTGTTTGCCCCCATATCATAATGGTAGATATTTTTGTTTTTAATTACGCAATGATCACGTGGTTTTTTCGCCGCAAGAATATGTTAATTATCTATATTTCAAATTTTGAAGATTTAAAAATTCTAGAGCCAAAGAAGCGGCTGCTGATGAAGTGGTATGTCTGCGGTGTCTGTTTTCTCGCGCCTAATTCGGATGCCCATGAAACTCTAATTAGTGATATGCTCTAATCAGTGAATCAGCTCAAGTGTAAAAAATCTAACCACTTTTAAAAAGAGATAAGCAGATAATCTCATAAGATACAGTAATAACACAATAATAGCAACCCCCCTGTCCAGCCTAGGCTGCCGCTTCGAGGCCAGGACGTTTCCAGCAAGAAATAATTATTTTTTTTCTTAGTTAAAAAAAAAAATTTATTCAATGGTTTATAAAAACTAAAAAAAAGTTACAGTTAACTCTTTTCAACCTTAAATCTATTTTTAAAAAAACAAGTAATTTTCTTGTATACTGGTTGGAAAAATTTGTCTGCTGCATTGTTTACACCAGGCGAAACTTTTGCAGTATGCATGTAAATTTTGTTGCGTCGCGTCTGAAAATGTTTGCGTAAAATGTTTCTATCAGCATTAAAATAAATTAAAATTTACTAATTTTCAAAAAAATAACTCAAAAGAGTTATTTTTTTAAAAACTAGTCAAAAACTAGTCAATGGAGAAAAAGAAAGAACGCAATTGGCTGATATATTCTGATAAGAGTAGTAGTGTTTACAACAAACCTTGCTTCTTTTTCGGGAAAAGTAGGAGTTCTTTAAGGAGCAAAGATGGATTTTGCAACTGGAAAGTTGCTTATGACAATCAGTGAGCATGAACAACCTGCTGAACATGATAATTCAATCTCTTTTATTGTTAATTGAAGTGAATGCAGTTTGAGAACTGATTGTGATTTTGTTAAAGAGCTTCATAGTGAAAAGGAATATTAGAGAAGTGTATTGCTTTGGGTCGTGTCTGTCACCAAATTTCTTTCTTCCAGGTTAAGTTTATGAAAGAAATTTATATTCCAAACAAATTTCTCCATTTCAAGAGCTTTGTTTCCACTTTAACTGAACATGTTTAAGACATAAACTTTAAATTTGGAATTTTGGGAGTAGAATGTGAGAAGTATGATGGAGGGGGGGGGTTAGAGAGGCAACAATATGTATTTTGCTGGGAGCCAGGATGACCTAAATACGGGCCTAAATAATAGACAAAATAATAAAAAGAAAATTAATTTTTAAACACCTTTTTTCAAAAATAATAGACACCTTTTTTACCCTTTTTCCAAGATTAAAATAAAAATGGAGAGACTTTTTAACCCAGTTTTTTTGAGCGCACAATTGAGGGAGTCAGCGGTAATGTGATCTAAACTAGAATTACTTCATTTTTAGCAATCTGGAAAAGACTTTAAGGATCTTTTTAAAAATAACAGGAAAAAGTATGATTATCAGAAGGATAGTATTTATTATAAAGACAGGTGAAAAAATACACTGATATCTACTAAAAAATTAGGACACTACATTACTATGTTCTGCAATAACAAAAAGGTTAGGCAATTTTGTGTTTTCAAATTATTTGAAAATATTGTTAATAGAGTTGGTTAGGCTTAACGGATATTTTATCTAGGACTTGTTAATAATTCTTTTATATATCGCGAGGTTAGAATTATTTTGTTCTATCTCCACTTTTTGAAAAAAATGAGTTATTAATTGTGTCATGTACCTAAAAATATTGTTTTTCTACTATATTAAAACCTAAGTTAAAATCAAAAAAGTTTCGGAGAAAACATTAGTAATAAAAATCTTTTTATATGCCGTCTCCTAAAGTTTTTATTTTTTAAATCGTTTTATCTTGAAACAAAAAAATGTGGAGATAGAACAAAATAATTCTAACCTCGCGATATGTAAGATGCTCTAATTTATGTCTTCGTCACCAGAAACATCAGTTAGACCCAATTCAGTTGCCTCCTCGTCACCTTTAAGAGCAAGGTAATAGGGATGATAGACAGGCGATATGAATCGTATTATCTCAAAAAGAACACTTAGCTTTTCTTTTGTGAGTTTTCTAAAATTGTGGTACGGAGGCTCAAGTTCAAAATTGATAGTGCCAGATAGCCGTCCACGATTTCGCATTGCTACGTCCAGGAACATGAATGTGTAACTTTCTAAATGTGTTTGCTTCGTTTGAAATAAGCGTGGTGATCCTTTTTCCAATTTTATACAATTTTAAATGGCAAAAAATTTTCATTTCTAAAGACATGCTTTATCTTTAGCCATGAAACTTTTTCGATTTTTAATTTTTTTCTATTGGTTATCCCATTCTCCAATGATTTTGTACTGAGAAATTCGGCATAGTTTTTCCTCCTGCGATTGGGACTTTGCTGTGATTGAAAAAGCCAAAAAAACGAAGAACCAAATATTTGTTCCAGAACATTGGATAGACCTTATTAAAAATGCAAAGAAGAGGGCCCTGGTACAAAATATTTCTGTTCAATAGTTTTCAGAGATAGAGATTTGTGCAAAATGCATTGTAACATAAAAGGCATTTTTATATTACGATTTTGTCCAACACAACTTTTACTATATAATATTAAATGGGTTACAGTTTCTGGTATGTGTCAAAAAACATGCTCAAGGATACACGAGCCTACCTCTTGAATACCTTTGGATGCTTGTTCCTCACTCCATGCATACATAAATCCTGTTTTTAAGTTTACTTCATGGATTACAAGATTGTAAATCCACATTTGCCTTTTATAGTAGGCTATTCCAGTACTAAGCATTTGTGTCGGTAAAGTTTTTCGTAAGTCGAAAACTAATACCCACTTGTTTGGACTAAGCATTGGTGTCAGTAGAGTTTTTTGTAAGTCGAAAACTATTACCCACTTGTTTGGATTTGTATGAGCATCTATCCAGCTAGTACACATACGTTGTTAAAATATTAGAACAATTTCACGCGTTTCGTTGGCCCAACATTGGCTGCCAACGTTGTTTTTATATCATTATGGTTAAAAATGCGACGTCGCCAACAACTAAAAACCAATGTTGATAAAACTTTTAAAGTCAGAAATAGTTATATTTTCTACGTTAACACAACGTTTTATTATATACGTCGGCACAACGTTGTATTTTAAGTTGCTACAACGTTGTATTTACGTTGATTCAACGTTGAACTTTGGTTGGCAAAACATTGTATTCATTATTATTATTATTATTTTCAATATTTTATTAATCACCCTCTGTAAAATATATTTACAAGGTAAATCCACAAACTAAAAAAAAAGAGATAAAAAAAATATATTATTTAGGAATGTTTTCTTTAAGTTTCTTTTTAAAAAATTATTATTCGGAATTAAATTTTAATCATTATTATTCAGAATTAAATTTTTATTAAATTTACTTTATATATTTATAATATATAAAGAAATTAGATATATATATTAGATATATATATATATATATTTATATATAATATTTTTACATAATTTATATAGTATATTATATATGTATATGTACGCATATATATATATATATATATATATATATATATATATATATATATACCCAGCGGGCATTTTGACGTCCTAAGAACGTCCGTAAGACGTCTTAAGTCTCGTCCGTAAGACATCCTTAGTTGGTCTCAAATGAAAGGCTTGAGAACGTCTATTCCAGATGTCCTAAAGACGTCTTTTTAAGTCGTCCTAGAGACGTTTTTTGACGTTCTAGAGACATCTCTGGCTGGTCTAATTTTAAAGACTTAAGGACGTCTTTTTCAGACGTCCAAGAGACGTTTAAATTTTACCAAGACATTCTTTTAAAAAATATATAAAAATGCAATGATTTACAACACAAACCTTAGATTTGCCTTAATCTAGGCAAGGGAAGTTATAAAAAGAAATCAATGTAAATAAAGTGTAATTTGATATATTTAAAATAAATTAATAACTTTACAAAAAAAAAGAATAATTTTTCAAACAAAGTTACATTTTCAAATTAAAAACTAATAGGTACAGTAGAATATAATCGATAGTGCATTATAAATAGAAGAAAATTGCTTAAAAATGGAAAAAAATAAATAAAATACAACAGTTAAGCCATCATTGATCGAAATCCATATTAGTGGATGTTCTCTTTATTCGGTCAGAAGAATGCCTAATTACTTTTCCAATAAGTTGGATGGTATCCATTTTGATTTTTTATTTGACTTTAGTTTTTATTTGACTTTAAAGCTTTTTATTTGACTTTAAAGTTTTTATTTGACTTTAAAGCAGCTTCTAATAAAAACAACAAAACATGTTTCAAAAAGATCATTAAAAAAAATGTCATGTATACATACATGTCATGTTCCATAGCCAAAGAAATTAAATTTTTTAGCTTACTAATGTGTTTGATTAATTAAAAATTAAAAAACATCATTTTTAATTTTTAATTAATCAAACACATTATTAAGCTAATAATAATACCAGTGACAGCGTAACATAGACTAGTCAACTCTTTAAACTTTTTTTTCTTCTTTAGATAATTCATGCTGTATTCTGACAAAATAGTGTCTGTTGGCAGTCTACATAATAAAAAAGAAGATAAATGCTGTACTGCCAATCATAAATGTTAAAATTCAAACTTTTGCTAATTACTTACAAGAGCAAAATATTTTTAATTGTATCAGCTAGATTTTTACCCCCAATTAATGATAACTGTTTTACCTAAAAAGAAACAATGTATTAGAAACATTGAAAATGTTTATAACAATTTAAAATAAATATTGTAATAATATGTAACATATAAAATATAAAGTTGAAACTCATGTATACAAAAGTGATGTATTGGATATCTCCATTTGTGAAATTTTTTTTCAAAACATTAAATTTATCTGAACTTTTACGTTGTTTAAAACCTTCTTCTGGATTATTAGAGAACAGTGCAGTTCTATCTACTAAAATTTTTTTCATTTTAGCAAGTTGGAATATAATTTTTTTCTAAAACTCTGAAAAGTAAAATATATAAGTGAAGCCATATAAATAGTATATAAAATAGTAAATAGTACTTCCTATATATGGTTGAAAAGAGGTAGATTTAAACTGAATAATGCAAAAAATCTCAAGTTTCATGCTTAACCTTAAAAAAATATAGAAACAAATAAAGTTCAAGAAAATTATAGGGTTTTTGTCTAACGCCAAAAACTGTAAATAATTGCTTCCTATACACAAACGCACACACACACACTCATATATATATTAATATATATATATATATATATATATATATATATATATATATATATATATATATATATATATATATATATATATATATATATATATATATATATATATATATATATATATATATATATATATTAGGGTGTCCCAAAAAACAACATTTTTGAAAATAATCTGCTCTCACCCCCTAAATGTGTTCTATCTAATGCAAAAACACTAGGTTTAAGTTTTTTTTGAATAAAAAATATTTTAAGGGGTCCCTCAAGACCCTCGAATATTTAATGGGTCCCTAATATTTTCGAAAAAAAAGTTTTTCAAAAATATGTCAACCTGGTACTCAAATGAAGCGAAATTATATAAAAATTTTAAAAATAATATTCATTTCAAAAAAAAATTGTTATTTTTGGTTTTATTACAAAAAAAATTGCGTTTTTTAAGAAAAAATGAAAAAAATGCATTTCTAATGTTTTTTTATGATAATTTTGATAAGTTAAAAATATTTCGAAATGAATATTATTTTTGAAATATTTATATAATTTCGCTTCATTTGAGTACCAGGTTAACATATTTTTGAAAAACTTTTTTTCGAAAATATTGGGGACCCATTAAATATTTGAGGGTCTTGAGGGACCCCTTAAAAGATTTTTTATTCAAAAAAAAATTTAAACCTAGTGTTTTTGCATTAGATAGAACACATTTAGGGGGTGAGAGCAGATTATTTTCAAAAATGTTGTTTTTTAGGGCACCCTAATATATATATATATATATATATATATATATATATATATATATATATATATATATATATATATATATATATATATATATATATATATATATATATATATATATATATATATATATATATATATATATATATATATATATATATATATATATATATATATATATATATATATATGTATGAGAGTATGTAAATATATATATGTATGAGAGTATGTAAATATATATATATATATATATATATTTATATATGTATATATATGTATGTATATATATATATATATATATATATATATATACATACATATATATACATACATATATATACATATATAAATATATATATATATCTAAATATGTATATATATATCTATATACATATATAATATATATATATATATATATATATATATATATATATATATCTATATACATATATAATATATATATATATATATATATATATATATATATATATATATTGTATATATATATATATATATATATATATATATATATATATATATATATATATATATATATATATATATATATATATATATATATATATTGTATATATATATATATATATATATTGTATATATATATATATATATTATAAATATATAACATGTATATATATATATATATATATATATATATATATATATATATACATATATATATATGTATGAGAGTATGTAAATTATTATTTTATAAACATCAATAAATACAATTTTCTCTCAAGACTAAATTTATTTTTGATTTTTTATTTTTTAAAAGAAATTTTCGCTGGATTGTTGTGACCAGCGTTTTCAGCTTAAAAGATTTTGTTTGTTTTTGTTTATATGTTATTTTTAAATATATAAAACTAAAGTTTTCGGGCTTAGCAGGTTTTAAGCTCTTTTGGAATCAAATCTTTTGTACCAAGTTTCAGAATTGCAGCATTACTAAAAGCACCATATAAGGGTAATAATAAACAGAAACATTTTTGGCACTTTCAAGAAATAAATCAAGAAATAAATCCAAACTAAAAAGGAACAGCTACCCAGGAGTTTACCTTATTAAGTGCCATTGTAACAAAAAGTATATTGGTGAAATAAAAATGCAAATAAAAACATGCATGCAACAACACAAAAACAGTACAATAGGAAATAAAACAGAAAGATCAGCATTAGCCACACACATGAAACATTGTGCACAACAAATTAACTGGGACAGTTGCAGAACTCTAAAAGTCAATAACAAAAAGTTCGATAAAAAAGTTTGATAGGAAAGTTCGTGAGGCGCTTGAAATAAAGTACCACCAATGTGCCCCTCAACAAAGTGGTATCAATTTAGATGAGGGACAATATGTGTCAACAAAATTCTGGACACCATTTCTAATGCACTTACGTCAGAAAAAGACGAAACCATTCCATTGATATATAATAAAATTGCCGTTTAAAAATAACATATAAACAAAAACAAACAAAATCTTTTAAGCTGAAGACGCTGGTCACAACAATCCAGCGAAAATTTCTTTTAAAAAATAAAGAATAAAAAATAAATTTAGTATTGAGAGAAAATTGTATTTATTGATGTTTATAAAATAATAATATATATATAATATATATATATATATGTGTGTGTGTGTGTGTGTGTGTGTGTGTGTGTGTGTGTGTGTGTGTGTGTGTGTGTGTGTGTGTGTGTGTGCGGTGTGTGTGTGTGTAAGTTTGTGCATGTGTGTGTATTGATAAATGTAAATATAAAGTGTAAATGTAAATATTAATGTAAATATAAATGTAAATATAAAGATAAATATATATATATATATATATATATATATATATGTGTGTATGTGTGTGTGTGTGTGTGTGTGTGTGTGTGTGTGTGTGTGTGTGTGTGTGTGTGTGTGTGTGTGTGTGTGTAAGTTTGTGCATGTGTGTGTATAAATGTTGATATTTATCAATAATATGTGTGTAATAATATGTGTGATAAATGTTGATATTTATCAATACACACACATACAAAAGCATATTCATTATATATGTATATATATATATATATATATATATATATATATATATATATATATATATATATATACATAAATATATATATATATATATATATTTATATATATATATATATATATATATATATATATATATATATATATATATATATATATATATATATATATATATATATAATGAATATGTATGCATCATATAAACATTATAATATAATGTATAAATCATGTATATATAAATAATTATACATCAAATTAAATGAAACAACACAGTAACAAGGTGTCAACATACGTAATAATCTTAATAATTATTTATACAACCCATGATGGAAAAATCATAAAATGGAATGAAACAACACAGGAACAACAAAATATATACAATTTATTTATCCATTTACCTATTTCTACAGCCATGATATTACAAATCTTTGCATATATATATATATATATATATATATATATATATATATATATATATATATATATATATATATATATATATATATATATATATATATATATATAAATTAATATATATATAAATTAATATGTATATATTAATTTATATATAACACAGACACACAAAATATCAATATTATTCTATAAAACACAAAGTGAAAAGTCTGGGTGCAATTTTGATGTCTTTTTGTTAAAATTCCCTTATTATACTTGTAACTTAGTTACTCTTTTCTTTAAATATTGTATCGATTATAGTTTATAGATCATAGAGTATAGAATATAGAAAATTAAAAAATATCTTTAAACGATAAATAACTAAACAAAATAATAGTCTTAAAATAATCAACCAAAACAAGTAGACATACCAGGTATGAAATGAGCGTTTTTTGTGAAAATAAAACACTAATTATTAATGGGAAAGTATAAACATTTTATTCAAAGTATTGGCCATTGTTTTCTACACATTTTGACCACGTTTCTGGCAATTTGTGGATACCACGCCAATAAAATTTTTCTTTTTTTAAAGCAAACCAACCAGACACCCAATTTTCGACCTCCTCGTAGGAATCAAAATGCTGCTCAGCCAATGCGTGTTCCATCGATGAAAACAAATGGTAGTCGGAAGGAGCCAAGTCTGGTGAATACGGCGGGTGGGGTAGCAGCTCCCAGCCAAGTGTTTTGATTGTATCCTGAACCGGTTTTGCTTTGTGTGCAGGTGCATTGTCATGGAGCAAAATTACTTTGCCGTGTTTTCTGGCCCATTCTGGTCGTTTCTCGATCAATGCATGGTTCAAATTGATCATTTGTTGTCGGTAGCGATCAGTATTGACGGTTTCACCAGGTTTTAGGAGCTCTTTTCTCACCACACCTTTCTGGTCCCACCAAACACACAGCATTGTCTTCTTGCCGAATCGATCTGGTTTTGCAGTCGATGTTGATCGTTGTCCCGGATTAACCCATGATTTTTTCCGTTTAGGATTCTTAAAATAAATCCATTTTTCATCGCCAGTAACAATCCGATGCAAAACCGATTTTCTTTCGTGTCTTCGAAGCAAAGTTTTACAAGTGTTTTTTCGGTTTTCCATCTGTCTTTCATTCAATTCATGTGGCACCCATTTTCCACACTTTTGGATCTTTCCCATAGCTTCTAAACGGTTAGAAATTGTTTGTTGTGCAACATTTAACATTTCTGCCATTTGCTTTTGACTCAAAGTGTCATCTCCATCCAATATCGTTTGCAATTCGGCGTCTTCAAACTTTTTTGGTGGTCTTCCACGTTCTTCATTTCTCACATCAAAATCATTATTTCTGAACCGTTGAAACCATCTTTTGCATGTTGCTTCTAATAGAGCATGATCACCATATGCCTCGACAAGCATTCGATGCGACTCTGCAGCACTTTTCTTCAAATGAAAACAAAAAATTAATGCTTTCCGCAAATCATCACTTTCTGGTACAAAATTCGACATTTTTAACACGATGAAAAAATATGATGTTGTCTGTTCAATGACTTGATGTATACTAAATATGTTTCACAGATGTCATAGCAAACAAACAAAAAAAAATAAAGGCTCGTTCACAACAAATGTTCCCTATCGAGACATTTGTATCTTGACGCTCACTTCATACCGGTATACCTGGTATTTAAATAACCGAGTTTGCGCATAATATTGTATGCGCCAAGTTGATAGTATTAGTTTTTTTACTTATTTTTAAGGTAATTAGGACGTCTTATGTAGGTCTTAGCGACGTCAATAGGACGTCTAAATATTGAAGTCCTGATATCGTCTTTATATTAACGTCACAAGGACGTCGTAACAAAGACGTCTTTACCAGACGTCTTTAGGACGTCCTAATTTGGTCTGAGACGTCGCGACCTAGTTAAGACGTCCGTGGGGCGTTTGATTCACGTCTGTGCCCGGTGGGTATATATAAAGCCGACGTTGGCATCTTACATGTAAGTATAATAAATTAGGATCGCTTGATCATCGGAACAAAAATCATGTTTGTGTTGATTGTGGTTTAATATTTTAACAATCTCGGAAGATATTGTTTAAGTTATATAATTTCGTAATAGCTATATTTGGTTGAATATATTCGATCAACGTTGGATTTTGTATATTTGTTTTTATATTCGATCAACGTTGGAGTTAGTAAAAACAATCAACTTTTTGCGATGTATTTACATACATTGGATTAACATTGATTTATATACATTGAATCAACGTCGAAATATATATATTGGATCAACGTTGGGTTTAGATCGTAAAAACAATCAATCTGTTTCGATATTTTTACATACATTGGAAAAATGTTGATTTATATACATTGAATCAACGTCGAAATATATACATTAGATCAACATTGGGTTTAGATCGTAAAAACAATCAACTTTTTGCGATGTTTTTACATACATTGGATTAATGTAAATTT
Source organism: Hydra vulgaris (assembly GCF_022113875.1). Lineage (NCBI taxonomy): Eukaryota > Metazoa > Cnidaria > Hydrozoa > Anthoathecata > Hydridae > Hydra > Hydra vulgaris. The sequence goes on from NC_061167.1 coordinate 28,798,408, forward strand.
TCCAGATGTTTTTATTTCCGTCGGTAATAATTTTATCATTAACCAAATAACATTGGATCAACGTTGGTTTTGCATTGGAAAAAAGAGCCGACGTTTGCGATGGTTTTACAAACGTTGGCTCAATGTATGTGTCCTAGCAGGATAGTGTATCTTCTTTCATTTTTTCTTTTGCCTTTACAGCCATCTCTTAATAAATAACAAGGACCCTCCAAACAGTGCTCTTTTCTTCACCCTCTTACAGAAACTTTATTTTATTGCTAAATAGATCACATTTTTGGCATGTATCTGATTGCGGATGATGAAAGTGTAAATTAAATTTTGTATTGAATATGTGTCAAAATACAAAAATTAAAAGTATGGTGCGATCATTTTCATTGCAAATGCAAACATATTTCTCGTACATTATCAACATTCGCGACGTTGGAGGCAAATATTTTTTGTACTAGTTGTCCCTTCGGCTATAGTGGGATTGGTACGTTGGAAATAAGCAAATAAATCTTTGAAGATATTTTGTGTCTACAACACTACTTTTATTTTGTGGAGTCAATTTACCCCTGCGGTCTTTATAGGTGTACTATCTAATTTTTTTCTTGTCAAAATATTTGTTATTGTCCAATCAGGGATCTCCAATGTGTCTTTGAAGTAAGTTTTGCAAATCTTTTTAACATTTCCATTTGTATCAGCTAGTTTATAGGTACGACTATTTGTCCTACGGGAGTTATTTGATGCAGTATACGTCCTGTGTTTTTCTTTTACATCAAGAGAACCCATTACAAAGACGTTTTTTAAATCCCAGTTCATGGTGTAAAAGTAAAAAAAAATTGATTACGGCAAGCAACTGTTATTTTACTGCTGCACTCTTGATTGCAATCACAATCTATGTTAATAAAAATCTTTGGTGCAACCACTTTACCCTTTGTTGTAACATATCTTTCCTCCGTTGACCTTTTCTGTTTCAGAATATTTCTTTTGTGTAGTTCTGGATGAGCCACTCGCTTACAACTATGTCTTCTATTTTCTTCTAAAAAAAAACTGGGTTTCTTCTCGCGTTTTCTGGGAAAAGCTCTGGTTCTCTCCTACTTTTCTCCTTAATTTTTTTTTTTTAATTATTTTCTAATAAGAAAAGAATTCCTAACACAATAAACTAAATAACCTTAGCTAGTCTAATGTTAGCCTAACACCAATGTAAACAATCGGTCCTAGGCCGTAACAATAGTGACTAAAAAAGTCCTTGTGTAAACCTATTTATTTTTAGACAACATATTGATCCCAATAGCTGAATCTGCAATAAAATAGTGCATATCAGTTTTGAAAAAATTAGAAGAGAAAAACCTGCCTAAACAACATTGAGGCTAGAAACTATATAATTGTATGATAAACTCAATGAAAAGTATATTATGACGCTGCATTAATTATTTACATACCTTCGCTAACATGATCCGCTAAAAAATTATTGTTAAAAAAAAATTATATTTTTTCTTAACCTAAATCATAAATATTTGTACTTGTTTTTGGAAAATGTCGCTTGAATATATTTGATTTGTAATTGTATTTGTGTTTGATTGTATTTGATTAAACGTATTTGACCCCCTGATGGTTGCTGGTAGTCTTGTTGAAATGTTAAGATGGAAAAACCGCGTTTGTTTGCGCATACTGCAACATAAGACTTTTAATATAAAGTCGAGCTAAAACAACTAAACATGGAATATTATTACTATGAACTTTTTTTTTTTGTGATATTAAAAATGGCTATTGTAAGTTTTTTGTTTGCAGTTATTGTCATGCTTGTTAAGAATAATTTTATTTTTTGAGGAATAATTTAACTTATGCGATGTTTAGTTACCAGGAAAGCCTGTTGAGTTTGCTTTATAAAGGGTCTTATTAACTTAGTTTAACATAAAATGGTGTTTTTAAGAATTAAGTCCCTAAGAATGGTTTTCCCCTTAAATACTACATTGCATTAGCTGAAATATTCCTTTACGAACTAACTTTTAATAGCCATTAGATAGTTAATACTGTACGTTGTTGTTCAAATATGTTAGGCCAGGGTAATCATTTTTGAGATGATGACATGCTAAACATGTCATCTTCTCAAAATAATTTCCTCTTAATGACAATATCGATATTCACATTATGAGGAAATGACGAGGGTACAGTTTTTTCTATTGCAACTGTTTTTTTAGGTCAGAATTAATATAAAAGCTATTTTAAAAAATAAACTTATTGTAATAATGAAAAATAGTCAAAATTATTTTTTTAAAATAAGTTTATATGTTGTGTTAATTAATAGTTTATGAATCGTTAACTATTTTTTTAGTTTCGAAATCTTTTGAAATCTAAATAATAAGACTTTGTACTTTTTGACGCTCCATATTTTAGGTCCTCAATATGCTTATACAAGATTCTGAAAAGTAATTACTGAGACAACTTGTAATTGTTGTATATATTTAATATTAGTAGGTAAGAAATTCAGATAATGCTACACTTAAGCGCCCTAAAAATGCTCTCGTTCCTATAAACTTTAAAGTCATCTTAAAATATTTATTATAAATATTGTAATTATTATTGTAAATATTTTAATAATAATAATTATTATTTTATATTATCATTATAAATATCATTTATTATTTTATTGATATGTGCTTTTACACACTTCTTCGTTTTTTTATACGAAAAATAACTTTTTTTTTATGTCGCTTAACTTTAGCTTTGCCAGAGGTTGATCCTCGATACGCTATTCAACATTCTTTTTGACGTTTTATATTTTAGGTCCTTGATATGCTTACACAACATTCTGAATGTTTACAATACGTTTCTGTTTAGAGTATATAATTCTGTTAGCGTTTTTTGTAGGCTATAAATATATTGAAGTTTTGATAGTTGATGAAACATTAAATTATTAAAACAGATTTTGTAATTTTTGAATGGATATATCTTATTTAGGGAAGCCATAACAAATTAGCAACAACTATCTTCTGTATTCTACTGTATCTTTTGAAGAGACTTGATGACATTTTGTTATTTATTCGACCCAGTTAGATTATAAAAAATATAAACTAAAACTTTAAACTATAAATGATAACAATCTAAAATGTGTACATCAAAGTAGGTATTAATAACAAAATGTTATTGTAAATATATATAATTGTAAATTATTTTTTTGTTTTAAAAATCGTTCACTTAAGAAAATATTAAAGAATATTAAAGAATTACAAATTTAACTATTTATCAGGCTATTATTTTTCTCTTCTCTAAGAATGAAAAGTTTATACATTGAAATTTATATTAATTTTTGGTGTTTTGTTACGACGATAAAGAAATTTATTGTTTTTTTGCTTCTAAAATTTGCATTAAGATTAAAAGTTTGACCTGTTTTATATATAAAAATATAATTATACTACTGAGCAATACTTTTCACCAAGAAAACAAGCGATAATTTTGTATATATATATATATATATATATATATATATATATATATATATATATATATATATATATATATATATATATATATATATATATATATATATATATATATATATATATACTTCTATCCTAAATCAAATTTTATTTTGATTACGGTTTCACTAATTTATAAAAAAGAAAGAAAAGTAAAAAGTCTGGTTTATTTATTATAATGACAAGTTTTCTTTTTTTACTGATGATAGTTGATAGATGTACTTCAAAGAAATATTTTTACCAACATGACTTTTAGATACCTTAACACTTTTAACAGATAATGTTTTTCTGCCAAATAATACATTTAACTTTTTTTTAAAAGCTAATCTAACTTGAGGAGAAGCAAATATATAGACAAATGCATCAGTCCAAACAGATATAGGAAAACTTATCCTCTTATATAAAGCTATATGAGATATAATCTTTGAATTATTTAAATCTTCGCTTTTAAGAATTAATGCTAAAAGTACTTCAGGTATTGCCACTAAGACAATAAATATTAGTAGTATGCTACTTGATACTAATGAGCCCTTAAATATGCTTCTTTGATGGGAACAAAGACTTTTTTGCCTACGAATAAGTAAAACAGCATATGTATAGAAAAATGCAAAACAAGTAATTATTATTACATCATAACACGCAGCAATATAAATTTGAATATATGATTGATTTTTGTAAACTTCAATTAAAATTCCGCTTAACCCAGAAATACTCCATATGGTTGTTGTTAAAATGATGGATTTCCCTTTCGTCCAGTAGGCCGCGTACTTTATGTTTAGTTTTATATGTAAGTATCTGTCGAACACCAACCAAAATGTGACGTAATAATATCCCGTACCAAGAACACTTTTAAGTTCGTCATAAATCTGCAAAATACGTTTAACACGCACTCCATCATCAAATGTTTTAGTGAATTCTTCAATTTGAAAACATATACTTAAACAAGTGTTTATTAAACAAAGTTGAATTAGTATGCATCGCTGCGTTGAATCAAATCCATTTTTGAACATAAGTAAAACAAATAATCCAACTCCACTGGAAATTAATCCAATGTTACAATTAGTTAAGATTGCAATCTTCCATTTTTCATCCATTTTACTTTAAAAATGCCGCGTAAAAATCAAATTTTCATCAGTCAAAGTGATATTGTCTTTTATTCTTATTGGATTTTATCATTTTTTGTTGTTTCTTTTTTCTTTTTTTCTAATTAAAAAAAAAGATTACTTTTAAATAAACTTATTATTTTATTCTCTTTAAACGTTTAAATAGAACAAATGAATGATACAAAAACAAAGCACCTGAGATTGCTGATTTTACCAATACTGATTAAAAGACTTCATAAAACAATTACCCGCCTTCTAACTGTTTTAAATAACCCACTAACACCACGCGTCTGAATCTGATTTCCATGATTTCAATATTATTTATAATTTAACGCAATTTGTAAAGTTTTATCTAGATCGGCGGATCTTTTATCGACTTCTTGTTAGAAAAAGATAAAGATTTTAATAGCACTCATCAAGAATAGTCTGTCAAAAATGTTAACAACTGCTAGCCGTAAATAATCATTCGGTTTAAATCCAGTGGAATTACAAACAAACCCCTGTAGCGGTGTTTTTTATTATATAATAATAAAAAAATATCGATTATTTTTCATATAACATTTTACCTAACATTATCTTTATAATAAACGTATAAAATAAATGCAAAAGGAATTTTTTTTGTAAAGGTTGTATAATATACGCTCACACTGTTTAGGTGTTTTGTTTTTGTCTTTTTATATTAACATTTTTAAAAATGTGTTATCGTAAAACAACTTTAATTTTTTTTTGGTTGTTAAGGTGCTCCCAGAAGTCCTTAAAGTCTTATCACATAACAACGCGGTCCTTAAAATCACATAGCAACGCGTAAGAGCATTTAATTAGAAAGTTCTCGCCAGCTTCCTTACTTTCCAATGTCGCTTAAATGGCGTCGTTTTAATTTTATCAATTTCTTATTTAAAAACCTTTTGAATTTCATCTTTTTCCAAAACAAGAAATCTACACCAATAAACATGTTTCAAAGCTACTACAATAAAGCATTCATAATAAAAACTAATTTTATCAAAACAAAAACTCTACAAAATCTTGGGTTAACACTGGAAATCATGAAAAACCTCACAAAAAAGAAAACATTGGATGAAAAATTCATTAAAATTGTAAAAACTATAAAGGTTTATTTTGGAAACAATTTTAACGCAGTTTTACTATTATTGCAAATTATCAAAATACAAAAACAATATAAAAAAACTTGGAGCATAATGAAAGATCTTTTAGATAAAAAAATACGAATATTAATTATTTCCAACTTAAGCTCATTATAAGCAATATTATCAACAACTCTTTAATTGCTAATTCATTTAACCATGCTTTTGCCAACACAGGCCCAAGTTTTTCATCAAAAATAAATAAAAAAGGAAACAGTTTGGATGGCCAACCACTATTATTACATCATAGAAAAACCATCAAAATCAAAATAACAGTATCATAATTATTTATTGTTGAGCACATACTATAACCAAGTTCTTGGAGTTGATGTAAGCATTAATTTAAAAGTTTAATTAAAACCTCATTCAAAAACTCTACTTTTGAATTTCATTTTTATCTAAAACAAAGAATTTTAAGTTTGTAAAGGTGATATCAATCCTTAAGTGGGAAAATGATAAAAGTTAATTAAAGACTAAACTATCTTGTTTTTCTGTGCAAATCTAACTCTACACCATGTTTTTCAAAGTTATTAGAGAACATTATGTATAAAAGGTTGTTTAACTTTTTAAATACCAAAATTATTATAATCAGGCAAGATCTCGTTCGATCTCTTTTAAATTTATTTGCTGACAATACAATAAAACACACATAATATTTAATTTTAATAAATGGTTTAGTGCAAACAAACATTCACTAAATCTAACTTTCTGAAAATTATATTTCTTGGTTTACTTTTTTACGAAAGTTTAACGTGGAGGGATTTTATACATAATCTTGAACAAAATAACAAAGAACATCAGTCTTCATTAACAGAGTTGACAGAGCAGTGGAATGGTCACACATTTGGCTCTTAATTTTCAACATTGAGAAATGCAAAGTAATGTAACAAGTCGGATGTAACAAGCCGACGTACAAATACTCAATGTCTAACGTCGACGGCACCCGTCGTCCTCTCAAAAAAACCGCAGTTGAAAGAGAATTCGGTGTGATGGTCTCGAATGATCTTAAAGTCAAACCGCAAATAGAGTCAGCCGCATCAGTAGCAAATAGAATGCTAGGGCGACTCAAAAAAACATTTCGTAGTCGCAGCTTTTATTTATAGCGCACTCTGTATTTCACTTACATTCGCCCCCATCTTGAGTTTACTTTTCAAGCCTGGTCACCGCATTTAAAATCAGACATTGCCATTCTTGAGCAAGTCCAACAACGAGCAACAAAAACAATATCGACTATTAAACACCTGTCCTATGAAGATCGACTCCAACGGCTCGGTTTAACAACTCTTGAAGAACGCCGCAAAAGAGCAGATCTTATCGAGCAATTTAAAATCACTCGTAAACTCGAGCTTGTCAGTTTTGTCTTTCCGCAAATATTTTCAAAAAGTAAAGATAAGTATATTTTAAGAGACCATAACCATAAACTAGAACGTCAGATGGTAAAAAACTGTGAGGAGCGATATAACTTTTTATAAAATAGAATTGTCGCCCCAAGGAATGCGCTTTGGCAAGAAGCAGTGAACGCTCAATCCATCAACGCTTTCAAAAACAACATAAGAAAGTAACTTTATAGATACAACTGCTGCTTTGTCTGTAGCGTCTGTATTTCCAGGTTCTTCAGCATATAGGGGCCTGGTGTAGCACCTCTTCATCAAATTATAAATGGATTATTGTATTTGTATTTGATCACTGAAATAAATAATATAATATAATTACCCTTTTTTAAATCTAATTGGCTTAAAGTTTTTTTGAAAAAAATACATTTTTCATTCATTCGCTGTCATCTTACTTGAGCCAACAATGCTTGTTGAAGTACATTTTAAAAAAATTAAAAAAACTATTTAATAAAAAAAAGTTTGCATCAAGAATTATATCCAACACGTACCGTTTTACGCATTCCTAAGCATTATTTAGTGAAGTCAAGTATAATAAATGAATCTATAAAAAATAAATTGTTATCTTTTTCATACTTACTTTTAAACTGAATATGTTACTTGAAAATCAAGTTACGTATTTGGTTTATTTTGATTAGGCGGTTAAAAATTTTTAAATGCATTTTTATAAACTTTAAAACTTGTTTTGGAACTAATGAATTTTAAACTTCTAACATGAGACCAAATGTATGCGATAAAATACTAATGAATTTTAAACTTCTAACATGGGACCAAATGTATGGGATAAAAACGAACTTCAAACACTTGCAATGCTTAAATCTCTTACTTTTTATCTAAAAGGTTTTTTTTTCTTTTTTAGAAATTTTGAGATATAGAGGAATGTTTTTAGAAATTAACGATTGTGCCCCTCCACTTCGAAACCCGTGTCGTCGGTCCTGTTTTAAAGATGATATCATTAGTTATTGTTTCATTCCTTATTATATAAAAATTTATTTATATCAATCTCTGCCATGTATTCAATATATTTCAAGGTATACACTGCTTTAAAATAAAAAACATCATGATAAGGCATATTTGCTTACATGTTTTTCAACAGTATATAATTTTGTTATACTAAATATTTTACCTATTTATTCTAAATTTTTCTTTTTATTAATCAATATTTAAAAGTAAAATGGTTTTAAAAATTAATTAACATGATTACAATCTTTTTTTATGCAAATACGATAAAACTTTTGGTAAAACCTTTAGAATGTTTTATATTATATAGTGTTCTAGTTCTTTAGTTGTTATTATACATTTACGGTGATGATTAAAAGACTTGGCAACCATGGCCTACTTAAATTACACGGCCTGATTTGTTGCATTTTCCGTAAAAAATTAAGAGGCCAGTTTTTTTTACGGCATAAGTATAAAAACTTAAATTTTGTTATTTTTGAGAATCTTGTTAGCACTATCATTGTTTTATTTTTATTTTATTAAAATGGTTTAATATTAGTTAGATTTTCTTTGATTACTTAAATTATTTTGTGCTAGATTTTCTGTTAACTGATTGCCTGCTTCAATTTATTCCAATAAAAAAGAATACTGAAATAGACTTTCAGATAGCTATATCAACACATATTAAAATGCTACTAAAAATAATCTTACATATTGCTAAAACTACCCACAACTCTCCATTGGAAATAATTTTAAAGGTTTGTAATTTTGTATTTATTATAATTGCAATTATTAAGTAGAAAACATAAACTTTTCTTTAAATTATTTACACTGCAAAACAAGGTTTTGCATTGTAAATACTTTATTATGCTGCATGTCTCAAACATACAGCAATTAAAATGTAACAAATCAGGCTATTTATTTACAGTAGCCAAGAAATATCAGGCATACCAACTGTTTTGGAGTCAATAGCTGTTAATAAAATTCTAATTTTTTTTATTGCCAAATAAATGGTTATCATTCTTCTTTATTTAAATGGTTTCGCAGTGGTAAAAAATACAAATTGAAAAACTATAATATATTAGAAAAAACATTGACAAAAGTTTGGTATTAAGAGATTATTTGCTTCTTGTGGGTAAGGTGAACTTTCAAAAAGCAGCCCAAAGTGGTAAACATTTTGATGAAGATTGATAAAACAATCTTTATAAAGAATTGGTTTTTGTTTTTATGATTGTAGGGCTTCAAAAATTTATTCTTATGTTTTGAAACATAAGAATAAATTTTTGTTGTCAACATCGACAATATTTGACAAAACAACTGCAGCTACAACTGCTAATTTAGAGTTATTTTTCTGAAAGAAATAACGCAGCACAATTATCATTGTTTTATAAGTTATTTATCATACTTAATTCAAAGCAGAAACTTAATTCATCTAATCAAACTCAGCAATGCTGCTATGAAAGGTGATAACAAACCCACACTTTATAGAGAAATTGCAAATTGTACTGAAATTTGATCAAAATAAAATTTGATAAATAGCTGACATTAACCAAACAAACTTCTTGTGCTCTAATTACAACACTACACGCATTTGTATTTCTTATGCATGATTTCCTTGAAGAAGGCTTTACATTTATTTATAGTTAATTTACAAAAAGATCCTTTGGAGCTAGGTTTTATTAAGTATAGTTAAATGCCCAATAGTAGACTTTTTGTGAGCCTTTTAGAAATGTGCATAAGTAAAAAGATTTTTTTAGATTTTCCCAGAAAATATTTACCAGAATTTTGATAATCTTTAAAAAATATTATGCAAGATATTGCTTAGTTGTCTACATAAATACTAATGTATTTTATCTTTTTATTTCAATTATAAAAAATACAAAACTACAAACCTTTTTTTTGCTCAATGGAGAGTTTTAGGCAATCTAAGCAACATGAGAGATTATTTTTAGTAGCATGTTGGTATGGGTTGATATAGTTATCTGGGAGCCTATTTCAGTATTCTGTGTTGTTGGAATAAACTGAAGCAGGCAATCAGTTAACAGAAAATCTAGCAACAAATTAATGTAAGTATTCAAAGAAAATCTAACTATTATTAAACCATTTTAATAAAATAAAAATAAAACAATTATGGTGCAAACAAGACTCTTAACCATAACAAAAATTAAGTTTTTATACTTGAGCCGTAAAAAAACTGGCCTCTTAATTTTTTACGGAAAATGCAACAAATCAGGCCGTGTAATTTAGGTAGGCCATGTGGCAACCTAATTTATACAGCTTTTTTTTATTAATAATACATTTGAAATACTACATTGTTTTAATTAGCAATTACAATAAAAGTTTAATGTTAAAAAAAATATTTTTTTAAGAGTAAATAAAATAAAAATATTTATTGAAAAGTTGAAAATATAAAGCAGCATTTATTAGTTAACATTTAAGCACTTTGCACAAATATTGAAGGTTATAAAGCATAAAACAAAAAGATTAATAACAACAAAAATGGTTAAAAGGGTAAAAGGTTTAAGGAAAGTTTTTTTAAATTGTAATACAGCTGGAATGATTATAATAACAAATCAAAAATAATGTAAAAATCAATCATTCAAATCAGTGTATAAGCTCAGCATACATACTCAATGGTTTTTAGTGTGTAAAAATAGATTACATACAAAAGTATGTACAAAAGTAGTTTACTAACATTAACAAAACAAACAAAAAATTTTACAATTAAATAAAAAATTTTTCCCAGTAAAATTAAACATTTGCGTCATCAAATTAGTAACTTTTTGTCAGGGTGACAAAATTGTACTGATTTTATAGGGATATTCAATTTTTTAAAAACTATCCCGCGTCCCGATATTGTAAATAATTTCCCGTTTTTTGAAATTCAAAAACTAGGTGCAAAAAATCTCCAGTTTTGACCAATAATAAATTTTAACCAATAAATAATGATTAGATACCTGTTCGAGCGTATTCGAGTCTTTGAGCAGAATTTAAAATATGAATTTTAAAGTGGAAATTACCTTAAAAATTGATTTTTAATTAGACAAAGAAAACTTTTTTTTTCCAATTTTACTATTCAATTTTACATTCAAGTTTGTTTTAAAATTTTTCTCTCAAAAGTTAACTTAAATTTTTGCGTTACGTTAATCTTAAGTTTCGTATTGAAATTTAAATTGAAACATTCAAATGAAATTTAGAATGGAAAAGTTAATTTATTAAGCAAACGTCTTTTTTGTTTTAAATTATAACTGGCTTAAGGAATAATCATTAACTTTCATAGTCCAACAAAGTAAAGGTAAATACATGGCGTTTAAAAGCAAGGATAGACCAAGGTAAATGGACAAAGAATAGGTAAAAGAAATTGTTAGTTTGACCAGAAAAATAAATATGACTTTTGAATAGTTATACGACTAAAGAAAAAATGAGTAACTCAAAGAAAAGGAAAAGAATTCGACTTTATTAAAGAAGTAAATGATGACGACGCAAAAGCGTTTTGTAAAATATGCTTATCAAAATTCTCATGGTGGTAGAAGTTTCCAAGATGCTCCTGTGGCGGACTGGTTTACCGGGATTTTGAAAAATTTCTCGGTGAGCTTTAGTGAAAACTAATATTATGTAGGTCAGTGGGCTGGTATGAAAATATAAAATAAATGTTTTTTCCTCGATAAAACTTCGACAGTCATTTTTCAAAGATCATTGAAAAAATTGCGGAGTAATTAAAAAGCAAGAATATTAAAAGATTACTTTATAATCGTAAGTTAAAACTTGTAATCTTAAGTTAAAACTTGTAATCGTAAGTTAATATAGTTATATACGCGACTATACCCAGCGGGCATTTGTTTTTAAAAGTTATGTTCTAAATGTATTTTAAATGTCTTTTAAACGTCTTTCAGGCATTCTTACGTAAAGAACGTTTAAAAGACGTTTAAAAAACGTTTAAAAGACATTAAGAACGTAACTTTTAAAAACGAATGCCCGTAGGGTACCGGGTATGCTCGCGTGTAAGTGGACGCCGCGTGTAACTCGAAATTACATTTTTGAGTAATTTTTATGTCATAATTTGGAAAACCGCGTATAAGTCAAATAATAAAATTAAAAACAGTTTCAATATTTTTTATTGTAAAAAAAAATATTTATTAAATTCATAAATAAAGTGAGAACAAAAAAAAAATATTAAAATATTTTGAGAGAGATTCAAAATTATGTAAGCAACAACCAGCTTATTTTTCAGACTTTATTTTTATGTTCAAAAAGTACAAAATAATGATAAAGAACCGCGCACAATCTGGAAAAAAAAAAGTGGAAAAACAGTGAGGAGAAAGTGAAAAAGTTAATAAAAGAAAAACTAAATATAAACGAAGAAATACATATAGAACGTGCGCACAGAACCGGGAAGAAAGAAGACAACGACGGTAAAATAATAATAAGAAGAACTATAGTAGTTAAATTTCTAGATTATAAAGATCGTGAAACTATTCTAGATAACTACAAAAAGCTGAAATTATGGAACAAAAAGATGTATATCAATGAAGATTTTAGTGAGAGAACAATCAACATTCGCAAACAACTATTCATTAAAGCCAAAGAAATACGTTTATCAGGTAATTTTGCCAAAGTTGTTTATAATAAGTTAATCACCAAGTCTTTTGAAAAGACTATCTGATTATCAAAAAAACAAAAACAAAAAAAAAAGGGTTTTATATATATATATATGTAATATGTTCACATGTGTGCGTACATATATACCAGTGTATATAAAAACCTTCAAATATTTTCAAAATAACAAAAACATACAAAATGGATTCAACTTATCGGAATGATTTTGAAAAAATATCAAATTTATTTCAAACAAATACTTTTAATTTAGACAATGAATCTGATCCAGATATTAATTATTTTAATGAGATTAATGGATCAAAATTCGAATGCCCTTTTTTTTATCCAGATAAAATTTAAAGCATATTTAAAAATAATGATAATCGTGATTATTTTAATATAATCCACATTAATATCAGAAGTTTAAAAAAAAATTTTGATAACTTTTTAAATATGATTTGTCAAACGGAAAATTTTTTTAACGTTATTTGCTTAACTGAAACTTGGTGTACAGAGGAAGATTTTAAATCAAACTCTAATCTCCATATTACAGGTTTTAATACAGTCTTCTTAGAGCGTAATGTTAATAAGCGTGGAGGAGGAGTTCTTTTTTACATAAAAGAAAACTTTGCGTATAATATTCGAAGCGATATGAGTGTTTCTGATAATATTGAGATTTTAACGGTTGAAATAATAAATAAAAAATCTAAAAATATTTTACTATGCTGCTGTTATCGGCCACCAACCGGAAGAACTGAGTACCTAAGCAATTATCTAGTTCATAATATAATAGAAAAAACTAGCCAAGAAAAGAAAAAAAAATTATATACTGGGGGATTTCAACCTTGACTGCTTCCAGTATAATGAAAAAAAATATATAACAAAGTTTTATAATCATTTATTTGAAACGGGAACAATACCCATTATAAATAAACCTACTAAAATTACAAAGTCTTCATCCTCCTTAATTGACAACGTTCTTACCAATGACTATTTCAATATTACACTCAAAAAAGGTATTATAAAAACTGATGTTTCGGATCACTCTCCAATTTTTTTCTGCTTAGGCGCTGACCACAAAACAAATACGAATGATAAAATAACATTAAAAAAACGAATTTATAGCAACAATAACTTGAATTTATTTAAAGAGCAACTTTTACATCAAGACTGGAGCTATATAAACTTTAATGAGGATATAAATATCATCTACAAATCTTTTTTAAATATATTTTACAAAATATATGAAGCAAATTTTCCTATTCGAGAAATAGTTCTTAACGCCAAAGACAAACACAAATACGATGCCGAATGCAATAAAATTTGAAAATAAGTTAATTACCGATTCAAATGAAATCGCAGCCGAATTCAATAACTTTTTTTCGTCAATAGGACATAACCTATCAAATAAGATTCCTTATGTAGACAACAACTCTGTTGATGAATTTATATCATCACCAAATTCAACTATAAATTTTTCAAATCTAACTTATAATGAATTCAAAATTGCATTTAAATCATTAAAAAGGAATAAAGCAATAGAGCCTGATGATATAAATGGAAATATTGTAATCGACTTTTTTAATGAGATTAAAGATATCCTCTTTAAAGTCTTCGAAGCATCTATTACTCAAGGATCGTTTCCAAATAGTTTGAAAATAGCCAAAGTAACTCCAATCTTTAAAACAGGTGACCATACCAACATAACAAACTATCGTCCTATCTCAGTTCTACCGGTCTTTTCAAAAATATTAGAAAGAATAATGTATAATAGAATTTACACTTATCTTATTGATAATCAACTCCTTTATAAAAATCAATTTGGTTTTCAGAGAAACAGTTCTACTGAACACGCTATTCTCCAAGTAACACGCAGTATTGCCGATTCATTTAAGAATTCTCAATTCACACTAGGCATATTCATTGACTTGTCAAAAGCTTTTGATACTGTTAATCATCATATTTTAATAAAAAAGCTAGAGAGCTATGGTATAAAAGATAAAACCCTAAATTGGTTCAAAAGCTATCTAAGTAACCGCAAACAATTTGTTTATAACAAAGAATCTTCATCGCAAGTAATAAAAAATGTAACATGCGGTGTCCCCCAAGGGTCCATACTTGGACCACTACTATTTCTATTATACATAAATGATCTTTACAAAGCTTCTACCCTAACGACCTTAAATTTTGCAGATGATACGAATTTATTTCAGTCGCACGAAAACATAGAAATACTTTTTAATAATATGAATAATGAATTAAAAAGAATATCATATTGGTTTAGAAAAAATAAATTGTCTTTAAATACGGATAAAACAAAGTTTATACTTTTTCACCCAACCTCTAAAAAAAAGAGAATCCAAAATATCTTACCTGACCTATTCATTGACAATATAATCATAAAAAGAGAAAAATTTACAAAATTTTTAGGAGTCATAATAGATGAAAACTTATCTTGGAGTCAGCAAATTGATAGTATTTCAATGAAAGTTGCTAAAAACATTGGAGTTCTATACAAAGCTCGATATATACTAAATAAAAAGCAACTAATTCAACTAACACCACTTCTTATAGAAATGAAACCTTTAAATATATACGAACTAAATATTTTTAATATTTTATGTTTTATGTTTAAATGTAAAGAAAATTTATCTCCAAGTGTATTTATAAATCTTTATAACTTGAAACCAAAAAACAAATATGAACTTCGTGATAGTAAAAATATTCAAGAGCCGTTTTTCAAAACAAAAATTGACCAGTTTTGTATTTTTTATCGTGGTCCATTTCTTTGGAATAAAATAGTTTTACCTTACTTTGATTTTTCTTTTAAATGGTCTTATTCCTCCTTTAAAAAGAAAACAAAAGAAATAATTTTTTCAACACAAAATATATTTATTTATTTTTAGTATTTCAAGCTATTTGATATTTTTGTCGACTGTGTGATGAATATTATTTAAACAATATATGCTGAATACTTTATATTATAATATTGCTCGATATTGAGAATGTTATATATCCATATTATAAAATATTATGTTAAAACTTGCTTAACATCTGAAGAATATTCTAACGCTTATGTAACTTTTAATATTTGTAAATTTTCTATCTTTTAATTCGTTATATAGATTGTAAAGGGCTTCATGATAAGATCATGTGATCTTCTGGAAGTCCTACCAGTAATATATTCAATGTAAATTTACCTTGTTCATATTTTTCTGGAAAAAAAAAAAAATCTGAAATGAAAGTGATAAACGTAGAAACAGACCACAACTCTCTCAATCAAGCTATAATAAATAATAATGATAGACTCCAGTTTCAAAATGATGGTATTGTAGAAGTAGTAGAAATCATAATCCCTTAAAATGAAGTTTTGATAAATGTGCATGAAAAAGAGAAAAAATAATCTCTCAATGAAATTGACAAACCACCATCTCAGTAAAAGAACTGGAATTTTAAGACTAGCAGAGGTACCAATCACTGAAAATCAAGATCTTTCTAATGAACCTCTGAGTGATGTGCCTTATAATATGAAAAAGACTTGCAAAAAAGCTAAAGTGGAATACATAGACAATGGTTGAGTTACTCAGTGGAGAGGAAAGCTTTTTTTTGTTGTATAGCTTATGATAAATTCAAAACTTGAAACAACAGGCTTTTCATTTAGTTCATAGATATATACCTATCAACGTAAAAAAGAACATGAGGTACCATTAGTTTACCAAAAATGTGCAGAAACTTACCTGATGCAAGTTAAAGGTCAAACATTATTAACATCGTCAGAATAGTATATGCAAATTTAAAAGTCCGAAATAATTGAAAAGTAAAATGTTTTAAAACGTGTTGTTGATGCAATAATTTTTGTTTGAAAAACTGGGCTCGATTGTTATTGGAAAAAGTGGGCTAGATTACAGATCTCACGGACATGAAAGTGCTTATTTACTTGGTGCACAACTTAAATGCTATAATCATGAAAATTTTTTAGAATTGCTACGATATTTAAATAATATCATAAGTCAATTTTTTATTCGTGAATTTACAGCCGCGCTTGGAGCAATTCCAACTCATATATTTTTGAAATTTACTATATTTTGAAATATTAAGGTATAATCCGTTATTTAATATTTCGAAATACAATGTTAGATTTAAGAAACAATTGAAAAAAATTATCTCTAAAAGTAAATGTCTACGTGCTGCAAGGCATGTTCCTGGAAGTCATGGAGGAGGCTTTTTATTTACATTCATCTCAAAAACAATGTTTAAATATATTATTGATAATAATTTAGAACTGATGTAAAAGAAATTTAATTATTCTGTTCAAATTGACACATTATAATACATCACAAAAAAGGATCAGTTAACCATCATTGCAAGATATCTTTTTTTTAAATGTCATTTTGGAAAAAGTGAAGAGTTGTTTGTAAAAGTATAATCAATTTTGAAAAAGTATAATATAGAGGAACAAGTGCATTTCTGACAGCACTAATGGAGCAAATAACATGTCACGACTGTAGAAAAGGTTTTCTAGAAAGCTAAAATTGTATATGTATATACATTTAAAATCTATATAAATATCCGGAATGACTTTGTTTTGAATTAATTAGGTCATTTCTTGCACGTAGACGGTTATGTGGTTTTTAGATTCAACGCACAACAAAAATCTGTTACAACAGAAATAGTGTCGAAAAATGAACTTCGGAATAGTGCCAAATATATTAAAAAATCCTTATGTCACAAATGAAAAAAAGGAATAGTGTTGCAAATGAGTTTAATGAATAGTGTGGAAAATAAAAAAAGGAATAGTGTCGCAAATGAATTTAATGAATAATGTCGAAAACAAAAAGAAAGAATAGTGTAGTTAATAGTAAAGAGAATAGTGTCGCAAATAGTAAAAAAAATTGTGTCGCAAATACTTATTATATGAGTATATGTGAATATATATATATATATATATATATATATATATATATATATATATATATATATATATATATATATATATATATATATATATATATATATATATATTATTGCGTATATAGATCAGCAAATGCTTACTAGTATTGCTTATCTTTATAGCATACGGCTTTTACAGAAAAAAAAAAAAAAAAACAAGAAGAAAAACAAAGAATAATGAAAGAAAAGATTGCTACCCAATCTCAAACTTTCAGTCAATGTAGCGGCTCTCCTTTGCGACAGCAGACTATAAGATAGTTGGTGTATGTTCTGAAGTTCCCAGCAGCAGGCTATTTCAATACCCAGTGAATACAGATCGTTTTTAAAACGTTTAAAAAACGTTAATATTCGTTTTTATTAGTTTTTTAAACGTTTTAAAAACGTCCTGTGCTTACTGGGTATAACATCAGACATGTTATCTAAACAAGCATTTATAGTTATCATTACTTTTTTGTTTTTGACACTATTCATTAAACTCTATTACGACGTTATTCCTTTTTCTATTTTCGACACTATTCATTACATTCATTTGCGACATTTTTTTTATTTATTTTCGAAACTATTCATTAAATTCATTTGTGAAATTATTTCTTATTCTGTTATTCGACAATCAAAAATGCGACAACTTGCGACACTATTTCTTTTTCACAATTTCGTCAATCAAATGTGCGACATAAATTTGCGACAATCAAAATTTTGTGAAACTATTCCACCACACCACAAAAACGTGTGAACAAGTTTTATGAAAATAGTATAAATGAACGAAAGAAATACACATTGATCATTTTGTAGCTGAACGAGCGAGCAAGTCAATCATTTATAACACAATCAAATGTTACAGAGATGAAATTGATGCAAATTATTAATAGTCCTGTAGAACTTCATCAAAAAAAGGGTCAACCAAGAAAAAATTATTATAAAGACATGTTATATATTGTTGGAAAGTTTATTCTTTCCTCTTTAAAATGAGTAATTGGTATTTTTTTTTTAATTTAGGAAAAAAGTTACGATATCACAAAAAATAGGGGTATAGCATGTTTAAAATAAATTTTAAACATGCTATACAATAAGTTGTAGTGTATCTATAATAGTACTTATATTTAAATGATATAAAAGTGTTGAGTATATTATCTTTTTTGTTAGTAGAATTAAGGCTCCCAGAGCCGCCGTGATCATGGCCCTCCAGAGGACCTTTTTTTATTTTTGCAAGAGGACCATTTTTTATATTTTTGTTTGTTTTTGTCAAATATTTTTGTTAAACTGTGTTTTTGAAAGTAAAAATGGGCAGAGGCATTAAAAAGTTCTACATTTCGAATTCTAAAGTTATTAGAATGTAGTATTCTTTATGTATTCGAAATATAATCGTTTGCTTTGGCAATTTTAATCAAAAACTTTTTAGTAAATTACTTATCTTGGTGTTTATGTAATTATGTAATTATGTAATTATGTAATGATTTGATAATTTTATATTTTTATACAAATTATCTAATTTTGAAAATACAAATAATTCAAAATATATGTTTTAATTGCAAAAAGTTTGATTTGTAAACGCTTTTAAAATTAGTTTCTAGCAAAACTCTGGACTCTAAACAAAAATTATGGACTTAAAAAATGAATTCTCTTTAAGTGTATTGTGTGGTATAATAAAATTAAAAGGAGATTCGTTGAGCCAAGGGGGGCAAGATTTGGAAGAGATGTTGTCAACCAAAAAGCTCTTGAAAAATTAATTAAATATGCTTCAAAACTGGATTTGATTGTATTGGTTTATGAACTGTATAAAAAACAAGAGGCAGGAGAAAAGGTTTGTATTCACTCATTGTGTCGAACTAAATTAAAAAACTAATCAAAATCAATTGAAAGATTACAAGCATTAATGGAAACTTCTATACAAACAAAACGTTCAACTCGATTAGAACAAGTTTTGTTTAATTTTAAAGAATAATATTTTTATTGTGGAAATATGTGCACACTTGACAGTCGCCATCCTGAGAGGAATAATTTCATAGAAGTAAAAACAATGTCGACAAAAATTTATCATACAATTCTAGATTTATGCAAAGAACGTATCGACTTTTTATCAAAAATAATTGAAGCTAGACTTATGAATATAAACGATATTATAGCCGTTGAAATACGATATCACATTTATTTCCGTGTAAAATTTGAAAGATCTGTTACTACATCAAGCTTTGGAAGACCTACGTCAACAGAAAAGCTTACTGTCTTTAATTCATTAAAGACAGTAAGCTTTTCATATTATAAGGCACATCACTCAGAGGTTCATTAGAAAGATCTTGCATTAAACTCAAGGAAGATATTGATCTTTACACAGTGTCTGAGTTTTACGAAATGATGCAAACATTAGGAGAAGAAATATATTCCCTTAAAATAACTCAAAAGAATATATTGAGATTCTATGCAATTGGTCTCGCGACAAGGTAAAACTAATGTAATCATACTGGACAGATTTAGACATATATTATGCGAAAACTGGTACACCAGAAAAAAATAATGTAGAAAAAGTCAGAGTTATAAATTCAGCAGCAAAATTATTGAGTGAATGTATAAAGAACTTTGACCGTGGTGTAAAAATGTATCCTTTATTTGAAGGAAAACACCTGCATACCGTTATTGCTGAATGAGTTTATCAAAGAACTAGTTCCTGTGCCATTAAAATAAACGTCAATTTCACAACCATTGTTTTCCGCAGTAAGGCCACAATCAATAACGCCAATGTAGTTAGGAGTAGCTGTTACCGTTGATAATGTACTTTCTTCAAAATGGCTAAACATTCTGTTTGCTAAACTGGGTTTTGCATCAAGTTACGACGAGGTTTGTTTATTTAGTGATAACTTTAGTTGTATTTATTTTTTGAAAAGACTATACTTAACACATAACGATATAGAATACAAAGAAAAACAAAACTTATTTAACAGGTTATTCGTTACAAGCAGAACATAGTGAAACACGATAAAATTAACGATATACTTTGCCCTGAAGGTACAACATCTATTCAGTTTGTTAGAGATAACACAGACCATGATAGGAATGAGGATAGGACAGGTAACACACACCTAGATAACACACACCTAGGGATAGGAAAGATAGTTGGTTCAACATAAACTTTAACAACCAGATTAAAATCTCAGTTTTACAGCTCTGACGTTCCAGTTTTATCTCAAATAAAATTTAAAGAATTTACAAAGGTATTTACATAACTAGGCTTAGCAGTGTTTTAAAAAAAAGTGTTTAATTTTCATGTAAATTTTTAAAATATAATGATAATTTCTATAGATCCTTTTTCTATTCATTTAAAAACCAAACTATGTCGATATACTTTGGAACATATCATATATTTTTAAACTACAATGCCCTAGTTGGGCTGCCTATATGAGTCGTCAAGTTAATAATGTCCTACCTATATCTAAAGTAACCATGCCTCCAGTAATCAACATACCAGCAACTGATTTCAATGCGTTATATTCTTTGTTAAGTTTTATTGTAATACAGTCAGAAAAGCTACAACTTGGAATGCCCTGTGTGACATTTGATCAACAGCTTTATGTGAAAGCCTATGAAGTTGCGGCTTCAAAGAAAATGAACGTTTATATTAAAAATGGTGGACTTCATCAGCAAATGAGTTTTCTTGGTGCTATTGGAACATTGATGGAAGGAAGTGGATTGAAAACTGCTCTTAAAACTGTTTATGCTTCAGTAACAGTTAACCATATGTTTTCTGGAAAGGCAATTGCTCAAAGTCTGCATCAGGCTGCATCGGCTATCTTACCCATATTGCTGGGGGAAATTTGGATTAAACTAAGCAATGAAGAAAAAGCTGAAATTAAATTAATGTAAAACTCAAATATGCCTAATAAAAATGGTAATACTGAAAAGAAGTTAATTCTATTATTTGAAGAAAAGCAAGAAGAATACATGGCGAAATCACAAACTGCAAAATTATGGCTAAACTATGTTCACAATATATTTATTAGACAAGAATTTATTCGAGTAGAAAGAACTAGTAACTGGAACCTACACATATTGCTACAACAAAATATATGTTAAACCTACTTGCCTCAAATGGGCACAATAATTTTACAAAATCAATACGTTTATATTTACAATCAGTGGATGAATTAGCATGCACTCACCCAGAAGTATATAAATAGTTTCTCAATGACAAACATACTGTAAGGTGCGCTTCAAAGAGTTGGTCAGGAATATGATGTTATGGTAACAAAGGGTAAAAAAAGGTAAATATTTCTAAATGCTACTCATAAAATAGACATTTATAGCAAAAACTAAATACGGCAAATATACATTATATTTCTTGCATTAATATTTTTTGTAAAGGTGCGCTGAAATGACAGAAGCAGTAAACTCATTAAGCTCGCCAAGAAACACAAGTAAGGAACACAAAGAACTTTGCGCGGGAAGAATCAAGCGTCACTCTTAAGATTTTCAGAAAGTTAAATCATGGTTTGATTCTCATAGCCCATTTGATGTAAGAGAACAGATGAATTTAATCAGGCGACTTGTGATTGTTTGCAAAGCATCGGTGCATCGATACAAGCACAAATGAATAATATGGCATACACAGAAATATCCTTTAAGAGAAGTAATCAACTAAAAAAACTTCAAGGACTCTACTCAAATATTAAAGTCAAATATATCAGTTGATCCCTTAACATTATTTTTTGCGTTTGTCAGTTATCGTTGAAAAAAAAACAGAAAAGGAAATTCTATTATTTTTACTATTTCTACTATTTTTACTATGAACTGACTTCGTTCCCTATGTCACTTTTTAAAGATGGTCTTATACGCAGTGCTCAAAAACACAAGCTAAAAAATTACCTTACAAAACCAGTTATATCTATGCCCTATACTCCTAATTCTGTAAGAGTTGCCGCTGGTAGTGCTCTTTTTTACTGTTGCGATTGGGACAAGGAAGAAATATTTGATAAAAATTTTGAAAAGTGCATTCAATTTCTAAATTACTCTAAAGTTAGTGTAGTAGTATTCAATGGATATGAATATTTTATAAAAGACACTACGTGTTTAAAGCGTGGATCTTTAACACAGTTTGCAGTTGAAAGACATAAAAGCAATCGTTTATAGAAATAATTTTTTCTCCATTTATGCCAACAAAAAATAATTTATCCGAGTTCTATAAGCTAAATTAAGAGAAAGAGGTTTAACTGTGTTTGTTTATCATTTTGACGCAGATACTACAATCATTAAAATTGCACTTTTCTAAAACAGAACCTGTCTCAATCTTTGCAGATGACAGGGGTATTCTATTCCTCTTGCCTGTATAAAATTGCCTGAGCAGGGTAGCCGCAAAAAAACCATCAAAGGTCCTACAAAGATTTGCCGAAGCAGAACAACAGATATTGGGCCGATACTGGCCCATCAGTGGTAAAATCAAGTTAATAATGATATAAACAAAAGCATTTGCGTTTACTGCGCAGATTTTTGCATCCATCTTGAAAATCGTTTTTTTCACTTTTCATACAAATATATCATAAAACTTTATTGTTTAAAAAAATACTTTCAGGTGATATATGCGTACATAATAATTTCTAAATAAATTTTGAAAATTAATATTTATAAAAAAAAATTTATGTTTTTTAAATAATTTCTACATAAATTATTGCAATCAGTTCTTTTGTTAAGTAAATCAAGTTTCGTATGGGATGTGTTGTTACACTACAAATAACATAATGATCATGATATATTAACATTGTTTACATCAAATATTAACCATTAAATTGGTTTAATGTTTAAATTTTTTTTTTCACCTAGCTAAATCTGGTTTAAAAAACATAAAACCTAAGTTAGTTAAAGAAACATAAAACCTAATTTATGGTAACTGAAGAATGATTGATATTGATAAATAAAACTTATAGAAATGTTGGTTTGATAGAAAAGGAAATATATAAAATGTATGTATACTCGGCTGTTTCACTCAATATAAAAACGAGCCTGACGTCACGAGTTTATCAAAAAAAAACATTTCCGCACCAAAAGTATAAAAATTCACTAACTTTAAAATAATTGCATTTTTTTTCTATAAACGCTTCCATCTTTAAATAACAAAAAATATAAAAGATCTATCTTTCCTTGTTAATTAAATAATTATATTAAACGGAATGAAAATAAATAATAATAAAATATTGCCAATGATTTGTGATCACTTTTCTGTTTTTTGCAATATTTACGCAAAAACCTGGCTTGGGACAACTAAGATAATCTGACATAGCTACATGCTTAATGGTTGAAACTTGAAACACTTATCAATGAATATGTCTGTTATATTTAATTTTTTGTGCCCTTTGCTTATTTTTGGAAGAAAAGTTAGTTTTTAACGCATTTCTATTTTTAATTTAATCACAATTAAATCAAAGTCGTAAATTTTTTGCAAGGAGCACCAAATTATCAAAAATGCAATCCTTCATACTTATGAAAATTACAAAATTATTTCCTTTGTCTTTAGCTATATCAGATCATATGTTTTCAAACTTGGTTGGTTTACAATATTTTTTCCATTTTTTAGGCGTAAATTTTTGTTTACATTTTAAAAAAATCACTTGACCTTTAATATTTTAGGAGTAAAAAATATAAAAGACTACTTTAAGTAAAAAAAATTATTTTTTACTTAAAGTGGTCTTACAATGTGTATATTTAATTTTAAATATCTAAAATTCACTTTTTTAATTTTTTTTTTATAAAAAGTCACAACAAATTACTACAATTTAGCCGAGCTTATTATTTGGCGCGTTTTATCTAAAATCGAAGTAAATTTTTAATCATTCATGTCATTTATTAAATTATTTTATTGTTGTTTATATTCTTTTTTTAGAATAAAATTATCTTTAATATTTTAAGAGTTTAAAAAAATTTAGTAACACCAATTAAGTGATTATTAAAAAAAAAAAAAAGACAAGAAGCCGTATAGCTCACTTTGAAACAGTCGTGCATATAGAGCTTTTATTTTATTTATTTATTTTTTGTTTTTATTACAATATACTATGGTATAAATATCGTTGTACATTAAGTATCATAGCACGGAGACTCATTGAGGATTGTAAGATCCTGTCACTGAGAACCGTTTAGCAATACAGTAAAAATAAAACCAGTTAAGGGGCAACTACCCTCACATTTTTTTAAAAATTTGATTTTTTTTTTTTTTTTTATAATTTTAGACCAAAATTTTATGCAGATTTTGAATCTGCAAAAAAAATCAAACATTTTTTTATAAATTTTTGTTTAATTTATGTTTTTTTGAACTCAAGTAAAAAATATTTGCATAGCAACGCGTTGCTATGGGGGCGAATATTTTGTTTGTGAACATATCCTGGAGTACTGTTTCAAATATATGCTTTGATTTATATCTTCTTTGCTAATTAATATTCTGTTCCTTATTATATGCCATTTACAATTGCTACTTTAATACGATTTTATCAAGTTATCAAAGCTAATTTATATAACAGCAGAAATAAAAAAATATGACAAAACCTACTGATTTGGGTGTTATTTTGAACAAAAATATTAATGATAGAGTAAAGCAGAGAACAAATTACTATAAAAAAAGAAGAGGATTTATGGTGAAGAAAAATAAAAATGCATGTAATGTAAGTGAATGTGACTCTATTGAAAGAAATATTTTGGGCGCATCAGCTAAAAAAGTAAAAGTTGTTACAAATGTACCAAGTAAAAACATTAAAAGAATTACTGGTTACAGAATTATAGACACTGAAATTTTATCTAAAGTTCTTTCATTGTTAATGTGTCCTCAATGTGAAAAGTGTGCACTGTACTTAGGTGATCATCAGAAAAAAAAGAAAGGTCTAGCAACGTTGCTATATCTAAAGTGTACTACACTATCTTGTGACTATAAACATGAATTTTATACATCAGTTGCTTGTGATAAAGGGTTTGATATTAACAACAGGACAATATATGCAATGAGAGTCTTAGGCCATGGTCATTCTGGCATTGAAAAGTTTACTCAGCTCATGAATATGCCAAAACCCATGACACCCAAAAACTATTCAAAAGTTACAACTAAAATAAAAAACATCGTGAAAAGTGTTGCAAACGAAACAATGTCAGATGCTGCAACTGAAATGAAAGAAAATGCAACTAGTGAGGACATTGTTGATGTTGGTGTATCATGCGATGGATCATGGCAGAAAAGAGGATATCAGTCAATGAATGGAGTTTTTACCGCAATTTTAATAGATAGTGGAAAAATAATTGATGTTGAACCTATGAATAAATCATGTAAAGCTTGCTGTATGAAAGAACAATTAAAAAAATCAAATCCTGATGCATATGCTAATTGGAAAAACAAACATATTTGCCTGTACAATTATCAAGGTACAGCTGGTGGTATGGAATCAGTTGGCGCAGTGAGAGTTTTTAAACGCTCCATCGAAAAACATAAGTTAAGATATACTCAATTTCTTGGTGATGGGGATAGTAAATCCCATCTTTCTATCAAAGATATATACCCAAATATGGAGGTAAAAAAGTTGGAGTGTGTAGGACATTACCAAAAACGAGTTGGTACTCGCTTACGCAAGTTAAAAAAAAATGTTAAGGGTCTAGGTGGTCGTGGTCGACTAACCAATGCAGTTATTGATCGCTTGCAAAATTTTTTTGGTGTAGCTATCCGGAGCAATACAAATGATCTGAATAAAATGAAACAAGCAGTATTAGCTAGCCTTTTCCATGTAGCTTCTTCTAAGGAAAATAACTATCATATTTACTGCCCGACTGGAGGTGATAGTTGGTGTAAGTTTAACATTGATAAAGCAAAGTCTACTTCCATATACAAACCTGGACCAGGAATTCCTGTGGATATTATTCACAAAATCAAGCCAATATATGCTGATTTAAGTAAAGATTCTGAATTAGTAAAGTGTCTTCATGGCAAAACCCAGAATTGCAACGAGAGTTTTAATAATTTAATATGGGATAGATTACCAAAAAGTAATTATGTTGGTTTAGCCAGTTTAGAGTTTGGAGTGTACGATGCTGTTGCAAATTATAACATCGGTATGAAGTCTGTCATTTTAATTTATGAAAAACTAAATATGAAACCAGGGCATTTTACTTTAGCTGGTTGCAGACTCATAAACAAAAAACGAATAAAACTATCATTATTTAAATCGAGTGGAAGTTTTAAGATGAAACGAAAGATGTTACGTCAACGATTATCAAATGATCATCAAAAGTCAATAGAAAAGTCCAAGGAATATTATGAATCTGGTAGTTTTTGAAATATTCTTTTAAAAAGCTATTTTTTTAAAGATATTTTTATGAAATGAACAATAATTTATGATTTTATTTTTTGTTTTGTGTTTTCTGAGAAATTAATTTTTAAACACGCCGGGAAAAAAATCTTGAAAAGTATACATGCTATCATGATGAAATTTTCAGGGATCGTTCATTTTACCAATGTTTATGATATGAGCGGAGTAGAATTTCTCATATGACTTAAGATTTTGAGTTTTTTAGTTTTTTTCTTTGTATTTTGACCTTTTTTTTAATAATCTAATTTGACTGTAGCTTTTTATCAAAAAAAAAATTTTATTTAAAAATCTGCTTCGCTCATATCACAAATTTACATATTTAGAACAGTTCTACAAAATTTCATTGACACTCCTTTACTCATAATTCTTATTTTTTTTACGGCGTAAACACAGTTTTTGTGGGTTTTTTAGCTATTTTTTTGAGTTGCCATAGCAACGAGCTACCATTTTATGTATTTTTTGGTATTTTTAATGTCAGTATAATATTTACTATATGACTAAAGAAAAAGTTACTTTATATGTGTTGTTTTCAAATTTGAGGGTAGTTGCCCCTTAAATAATTACAATAAATGACATTTAAAAATAAAATTTAAATTTAACCAGCATAAAGAATATATATAAAACTAAATATTTCAAAATAAAACAATATATTCAGGAACCACACACTTTTTTAAAAGGTATAACTCAAAAGAACTCAAAGATATTATCAATTAACAAGATAACTTTTTTCAACTTAATTTTAAAAGTAAGAAAACTCCAACTTTGGGAAATATCAAAATTTTTCAAAACTATTTTGTTCCACAGAAGAGCTCCGCGATATGTTAAAAGAGATCTTCCAAAACTTGTATGAGAATAATGTTGGTGAATAAGATTGTCATTTCTTAAGTCATACTTGTTTTTTTGTTTTATTGCATATAAATTTTGAAAAGATATAGGCGTTAGGTTTATCTTACATTTGTACATAAATACAAGAACATTAAAAACATTTTGCTGGTATATATTAAGAACATTCATTTCCAATAAAAGAGGTCTGGCACGATCTTTAAAGTTTATTAAACGTGCTATATGCTTCTGTTGCCGATATAGAGGATCTAATTGATTTTTTTTAGCACTACCCCATGCAATATTTGCATAGTTTAAATGGCATTGAATTAGCGAGTGATAAAGTTGAATTAATGAATGTCTATTTACAAAATTTCTTGCTTTATACATTACTCCAATATTTTTTGAAACTTTATTGCGTAAAATTTCGATATGGTTTTTCCAAGTTAGATTTTCATCAATGAAAACACCAAAGAAATGTAATAAATTTAATAAATTTCCGCTGATTCCATAGTTTTTAAGTTTTTTTATAAGAATCTCATGATCTATCGTATCAAAGGCTTTTGATAGATCAATGAAAACTCCAAGAGTAAATTGTGATTTCTCAAAAGAATTTGCAATATTATTAGTTACGTGAAGTATGGCGTATTCCGTGGAGTTATTTTTTTTGAATCCATATTGACTGGCATTTAATATTTTATTTTTAGAAAGATGTTCATATACTTTGTTGTAAAGAATCCTTTCAAAAACCTTTGAAAAGCCAGAGAGTACAGATATTGGTCGATAATTATTTATATTTGATAATTCACCACCTTAATATATTGGTGTAACTTTAGCGATCTTTAGTTGGTCAGGAAATATTCCTTGTTTTATTGAGTAACTAAACACTTTGAATAGTAGAGTTTTTATGATATCGTAAGATAATATAATAATGATACTATTTATTTCGTCCTGACCTCTCGCTTTATTTGTTTTTAGCATTTTTTAAGCATATTCAAATTCTTTCATTGAAATTTCCAAATTATTAAGTACAGAAATTTTGGGAAGGCTAAAATAATTTGTTTTGTTGGTTACAACTGGAATATTTTTTGCTAGATTAGGACCAACAGATACAAATAGTTATTTATCTGATTAGCTATATCTTTTGGATTATATATGAAATCATCATTGTTTCTAATAACTTTTGGTAAGTTGCATGTTTTAATCTTATGGTTACCAGTGATTTCATTTAAAACTTGCCACGTGCGCTGTGAGTTATGTTTAAATTTCTCTAGTAGGTTTGAGTAGTATTTTTTTTTTAAGATTTTTCTTTGACTTTCAAAATTTTTAACATAACTTTTATAAATCGCTTTATAACCTTTTTAAAAATTTTAGGGTAAAGGTAGTTATATTTTTTATTGAATGAAAATATAGAGCTGCAGCATTATAATATAATATATTAAATAGTGGTTACCAACAAAGAGTGCAAGCATACAGTTACTTTGTCCTTTACCAGGAAGAAATGCATTAAAATACCCAGCAACACCAGCTTCATCACTTCGCCTAAAATGAAAAGCTTTACATGCAGTTCTTATCAATCTAGTGGAACCTGATTAAGCAGTATTAGTAAATAATAAAGAGGAAGGTGTTTAAAAGGAAAATATAGGGGCTCCAAACAGGATTGCCCGATGAAAATCCATAACAATCTCATGCGCGACCCAGTTAGTTAACAAAGACAAAATCACGATGGTACGGTAAAATACGATGGAATGTAAAAATGGCTAATCGTTGTTCTGCTTGTTCTTGTCCCGTACTGGCTAGCCACTGTTTTGCCTTCGCTGGCTAGCCACGGCTGGTCCATAAAAAATCCTTAGAGCAAAACGGAGCTTCGCCAGCGTCGGCAGCCGAAGCCGGTCCAGCGCAGCAGCCTATACAGGACCAGTGCGGGACCATTATAAATTTGCTGTCTGGGTATGTACTCACTAATTACAACAGATGAAAACTAGGGCCAGAAGATATCCTAAAGGTTGTTCAATGTAGGTGTAAAAACTGTGTTCAAGTTGATGCTCCTGCAAAAAGATGGGACTTCACTGCACTTCATCGTGTTTTACCTGTCACGGAATTAACGGTACAAATGTGAAAAAGTAGACAATGAAAATGAACCAGCAGATGACCGTCACTTCTTAGATATTTTGCATAAACTAAATTTTGATTCACTTAGTTGCTTTTTTAAGAATTTCCTAGATAAACTTCTTTGTAAATATATTTTAACATTATCTTGGTAACTTCACCGAATAATCACGTTTAACAGTATTAATATATAATAGAGGAATATTTGTTTTATACACACATCTTTACATCAAATTTTCAAAAAATTTGCTAAAATAGAGTCCCCCTCCACCCTTATATAATAATTTCAGTTATTATTTAGCTTTCAGTTCATTATTAAACCAACTACTAATATTTAGGAGTAATAAATATAAAAATTATATTACATTTACTTGTTTAATAGAATGATATTTTTCAGTCGAATACGTTAATTTTATGCTTTTCTGCTAATCTTTGTCCAATTTTTTTTCTCAAAATAAAAAAAAATACCAATTTAATTTTACTCATTTTAAAGAAGAAAAAGCAAGTTTTCTAACGATATATAACATGTCTTTATAATAATTTTATCTAGGTTGAGACTGAATTCTACAGGACTATAACTAGGAGCAGGCAAACGCCACGGTTTTTGATTTAATTGTGATTAAATTAAAACGCCACGGTTTTTGATTTAATTGTGATTAAATTAAAAATAGAAATGCGTTAAAAACTAACTTTTCTTCAAAAAATAAGCAAGGGGCGCCAAAAATCAAATTTAAGAGACATTCATTGATAATTGTTTCAAATTTCAACCATTAAGCATGTAGCTATGTCAGATCATCTTAGTTGTCCTAAACGCTGTGGTGCATTGGTTACAGTTCTGACTCAGAACCAAAAGGTTCTAGGTTCAACCCTGGCTCTAACCAAATATATGCGACATAAGGAAGGAAGGAGGTGCAAACTTCCTAGTAAAAAGCTTATCATCGGTGCTCTTTGATAAGACAATAATAACTTCTAGGAGCACTTTAATAACCACACAAAGAAAAAAGTTAAAAAAAAACAGTAAAATTGTTTTTTTTTTTTTTTTTAAACAACTTCGCTTCCAACAAGGCTGCAAGCAACCACTAATTAGTGTTGAAAGTTACTGGAAGAGAAAAGATGAAGATTGTAGAGCAAGATAACGATTGACAGACTATTTAAAAAATTGCAAATTATATGAATCAGGAAAGCAAGATGAAGGAAGCGAATTCCAAAGAACTGATGTTCGAGGAAAAAAACTAGACGAATAAGAGTTTTTGGAGCACTTAGGAACAGTAACAGAAAAAGGATGAGACTTAATTGAATGACGAGTAACACGAGAATGAATTTTAGTAGATGGCACAAGAGACGCTAGCACTTTAGAGCAGTGCCCATTATAGTATTTGTAGAAAAAAGAAAGAGAAGCAACATTACGACGATGTGACAGAGGTTGAAGGTTGGCTGCAAGAGCAGGTCCAACTATGTTTACAATGCGTTTTTGCACCTTGTCTAAAAGAGAAAGGGCATCATTAGAAGATCCGCCCCAGATATGGCAACAGTATTCCATACAAGGCCGGATTTGAGATTTGTAGAGATAGAGAATAGAATCCAGAGTAAGAAAGTGTCGAGCTCAATAAAGAGAAGCAACTTTAGCAGATGCTAATTTTGCAACGGATTTGATATAAGGTTTCCAAGAAAGATCAGAAGTAAGAGTTAATCCTAGAAGATGAAGGGTAGGAGACTCATCGAGCACATTACCGTTCATAAATATAGGAAGGTCTAAATTATTGCGATAACAATAGGCTGAAAAAAATTGAGTTTTATCTGAATTAAAGTTCACCAGCCACTGTGAACCCCATGCTGTAGCAGAGGTGAGATTCTTTTCAAGCTCAGATGCCCTCTGCAAGCAATCAGCGGGAATTGGCTTCTTATCGTGACAAGAATAAATGATAGTATCATCAGCGAACAATGCCACCTTAGATGTGAGAATATCTGGAAGATTGTTAATATAAATTTAAAAAAGTATAGGGCCAAGGATGGAACCTTGAGAAACCCCTGAGGTTACAGAATAAGAAGAAGAGTGCTGTCCATAGAGGACAACTTTTATACTACGATTGGAAAGGAACAATTCAATAATCTTAAAGGTGTTTCCAGATACACCGTAAGAAGAAAGCTTATGGAGAAGACCAGCATGCCAAACTTCATCAAACGCTTTAGAAATGTCAAGAACGATGGCCTTAACCTCTCCACCTTTATCTAATGCGCGATAAAACTTATCGGTTATTACTGATAGCAAATCAGCCGTAGAACGAGATTTATTCACAAAGAACTTATTTAAAAGGTTTATTCACAAAGGTTCATTCACAAAAAAGTTAGCTAATTAATTAGCTAAATTTTTGTCAACCGTATGTTTCTATGATTCTAAATTATAAACTAAGGATTATTTATTTCAAAAAATCTAAAATACCAGAAGTTTTGTTCAGATGGTGGAAGGGAGAAGCAAATGTCGTTTTCTTTATATGAATTACAAGGATCGTGATTATGCTTTGGATGATGAATCAGATTTTACATATTTTTGAAAAACTTTTTTTCTTTGTGCTAACATTAAGGACCCGGTATATGTTCAACGGTTATGAGGAACCCCTTAAAATACTTTTTATTCAAAAACATTTTAAATCTAATGCTATTTTAGAGCAGGTTTTTTCAAAAATTGTTTTTAAAAGCCACCCAAATACACATTTGTAAAAGCACAAGGCAAAAAATATAATTATCAAACTTCGTAACGGTGACGAAGAAATCAATATGACGGCATTTTTGAACCAATCCTTTTAGTTCTCGAATATCTGAATTAGCCCCCTCCCTCCCTCCCCCCCCCCCGCCCACCTTCTCTAAAATAAAGACGCCCATAAACATTTTAATTAACATTTCAACTGTTATTTACTAATGATAAACAAAAATGCACGAATGCAACGATTTATTATTGTTAAATTAGATATAAATGATTTATTAGGCATCATCATTGTTCTCTCTAAATGAATACAAATGTTGCACATTGAATACATAAATAAATAAAGCCATAGTTATTGGAATAAAATATTAAATGTTTTCACCCTGATCTATGATTCACTTATTAAATATGATATAGAATTGACGAAGAAAAAAACAGATTAAAATGCTTGATGTTAACTAATAACTTTTATTTAGTTTTATTAAGTTGATACAGTAAAAACGTTTGTTTTTTTTTTTGGAAAATTTATATTTGCTTTTGTTTTTTTGAATTTATGTAAAAGTTTAAATTTATGTGAGTTAGATTTCCCTAGTTTATGATTTTAACTAACATTCTTTTTGTTTTTTAAAAAAAAGCATATGAAAAAACATATAAAGTGGTTAATATTAAACTAGAAGGTATGTAGCTTTTTTTCGAACTTAAATTGTTTATTTTTTACAACTGTTTTTCACACCATTTTTTAAATCAAAACAAAATGTTTGGAAAGTACAATAATATCCTACAACTTTTCAAGTTTTCTTCAAAAACAAAGCTACTACTGTCAAAAATAACATTTTTTTGGCAACGATTTTTGCTTTTAAAAAGTGATTTTCTTACTATGAGCTTTTTTAAACATGTATTTCTTTTTTCTTAAAAGTGGTAGCTTCAAATCGTCCGAAATTGTAGTGAACCAATTTTGAAACTGTATTTTAAGCATTATCATCGGCTTTCAAATAATCATGTTTTTAATTAAAAAAAAGGTATACGAGAAAATGCAAAAGATTTTACTTTTTAAAGAGTTATTTCATTACTTTAGAATTCTGTTTCGTGAAAATAAATAATGAGTAAGAAATTCATAAAAAAACCTTTTAAAAATAATGCTTTGCTTAAAATATAATGATAAACTATAATGTTAAGATAAAATTAAAAAAATATATTGTATAAATGTATATATGTTTTACAATTTAATGTAATTTCTATAGAAAAAATAAACAGTTGAGCAATGTTTTTAAAACGGAGTTTGCATATACTATAGTTTTTAAACTTGGTACTGTGAAAGTCTTGTAATCGAAAACCTTATTAAAAATTAAAAACAGTTTTCAAAAGTAAAGTAAAACATACTTAGCATGGCCGAAAACACCTTGGATAAGGGGGGGGGGGGGTAGGAGGCACATGCCATCCCCCCTCTTTCTTTTCCCGGAGGACCTTTTCTTTTTTTTTTAAGAAATTTTTTTTAAGATGTAGAGGACTTTTTTTACAAATTTTTTACCAAACTCGTATCGTCGGCTTGCTTTGAGGTCTACTATATATTAAATACAATACGTCGTATAGTACGTCAATAAGTACGTCATATTGGGGAAGTGGGGCATAACCGCATATGGAGACACAACCGTTTATTTTTTTTATTTTTTTTTATTTTTTTTGCCGTTTAATAAATCTTACAATAAAAATTGTACACGTAAAATAAACGGACGGAGCAAGAAGAAGACGTATATTTTCTTATCTCCGAGCCCCGTTTACATTGTCGCCTTCAGTTTAGGTAACCAGTTAAAATCAAAAGTTAAAAACTTACAGGTTGAAGATTATATATTACAATATATTACAATTAGTAAATCGTATAACAATATATATATATATATATATATATATATATATATATATATATATATATATATATATATATATATATATATATATTTATATATATATATATATATATATATTTATATATATATATAAATATATATATATATATATATATATATATATATATATATATATATATATATATATATATATATATATATATATATATATATATATATATATATATATATTGTTTATTTATTTTTATTTTTTATAAGAAGAAAATAAGAAACAAATCAAGACAAAAATAAGTGAGTAATGATGACTTTTTTCAGTTTAATTATTTTAGGTAGTTATTTTTAAAAAAAATTTTAAGATCCAAGTAATTTTCTAATAGAAAACGTTTAAATTCTCTTTTAAATTAATCAAGTGAGAAATTTAGAAGCGTTTTATTTTTAATAATTTTTTTCAAAAACTTTTAAACATTTCTTTTTGAAAAATGTTATCTAATATGGCAAAAAACATACCATGCGTTGGTAAAACAGTTTCCTTCATTTCGCATATGTAAGAATAAGTGCCTGTTTCGTTTTTGAGAAGTTGTTGTTTAATACTTATTTTGATAAAAATATTATATTTAAATCATACTTTTCCAGACCTTTCTTTTGAGGATTAAGCAATATTTGATTTTGATGTTAAAGATATGTGTTATCAACATTTTTTCATCAAGTGAAAACCATTTTTAATATCAACTTAACCTAATAAACAAGCTATAAAATTGTATTTTATGTAAAAACTGTCCTCTGGGGCAGAATCGCATTGAAGCGCAGGAGGCACAACCGCATACTTTTGATGTCTAAGTTAGGTAATTACGAATAACAATAATTGCAATTATTGAAAAACTTGAATAGAAATAGTTGTCTTGAGATGTTAAAAATTAGATTTCGTATTTTTTATTTAATTTTGATAAGTTTTTGATTAAAATATAAAGCTAGGAATATAAATCTATATTTTGTTATATTTATCTATATCTGGTAATTATTATATTCTTATATATTGGTACATAGTTATGTATTTCTTAACTTCGAAATTTATATATATATATATATATATATATATATATATATATATATATATATATATATATATATATATATATATATATATATATATATATCGAATGAGAAAACTCAGACTGTAAATACAAAGCTTACACAGTATGTAAGCTACACAGATATATGTATCGAATGAGAAAACTCAGACTGTAAATACAAAGATTACACAGTATGTAAACGTGCAACAAAATCAGAAAATAATCTGAGCTGTGACAATTTTAAAGAAAATGTACCACAAAAAATGTACCACAAAAAAAATGTACTACAAAAAGTGTAAAAGTGTACAAACGTTATGGAGGGTGGTTATGCTCCCCACTTTCCCTAGTATGTCGTATATTACTCAACAAATATGTTTATTGTTGTATAAATATATTTTAGTTCTTCTTTATAAGAGTAATAAAATTATCCAATTTTTGTTTTGAATAATAAAATTGTGCAAATCAAAAAAAAAAAAAAGGAATAATTTATTATAGTATTTATTATAGTATTTTTCATTCTGATTTCATATTTCAAAGTTGTTTTGGTTTTTTAATCTTTGGGCTAAAATCTCTAATATTGTCAAAAAAGGGGTCTTCCATAAAGTACATACGCAGGATGGGGAGGGGGTAACCAAAAACCTATGAATGCGTACAAGGAAGGGGAGGGAGATGTTTAAGTCAGCGTTAACGTATGCGGTTTGATCTCTCGTTCTTTATCTCTCCTAAAACTTAATTTTTTTTTAAGCAAAAGCATGAAGTTTGAGATGTTGAACCTTCTCAAACTTCATGTGTTCAACAAACAACATTTTACTGCTTGACCATAAACTTGTAGAAGTGATACATTTTACTTCGTCTCTTTGTTAAGACCTAATAAAAGTTAATAATAACACATAAAACCCATAAACATCTATTAAATTTCTATGTAATATGTATTCATAACCTTAAGTTTAAGTTAAATATCTTTTCAGGAATAAATTCAAATAATAAATCTAATCAGCGTTTCCATATTGTGTGATTAGTCTATAGCTGGTTAAATAATTTATCGATTGGTTATCTTATAAAAATTGCAAGATAATTATATAAAATTAGCAACATTATAGGGTATATATAAAAAATTTATAAAAAAACTTTTTTTACAATTTTTATACTTGTTAAGCCAAGTTGATCATCAGTTTCTTCTGGACCTGTCCTCCATTTCTCTTAATTTCTTTTTTACATATGTAAATTCACTTTTATTTTTTTTGTTTCATTATAATTTTTATTTTTTTCCACTGTGATAACGGCGGTTTTTATCTTCTTCTCAACAAGTTCTTCATGATAATTTAAACTCGTTTTTAACTCTTCCACATCTTTTGATATAGCTTTAATAATATTAACATTATCGTTCGACATCTTTTCCACTTTATCAAGACGCTGATTTGTTATTTTTAGATTAGCGTTAATTATATTCTTTCTTGTTTTTTTAGTATTGCTTCAATTTTGTTCTCAAACTCCTCAAACATATCCTTTATCATTATTTTTATTTCCACTAATGTAACTGTCATTTTTGTAGGTTTGTTGTTTTATTTTTATATTATTATCATTTTTATTATTATTTTTTTATTTTATTTAAATTTTTTTTTTTTAACCACGTTGCAAACACACGTCCGATCGTTACAAAAGCTTTTGTATTTTTGTAATAAATTCGTTTTTTAAATGTATTTGCTAAACTTTACTGTTTTTATTAATGCACAGGAAAGCGAGAAAATTAATTGCTATTTATTTGTAAAATTTTTTTATTTATTAACGAGTTTTTCATGTAATAAAATAAAGTCATAAAGACTAATATTCAATTATAAAATATTTGGTTGTTTTAATTACCTTCTTTGAAATAGTCTGCACTTTCGTTTGGTTCTCCGAATTGTGCATTTAAACCCGATAGTTTAATTCCTGATGAACTATTGTTATTGACGCTCTAAAAGTTTGGAGCTAGAGCTTTATAATTTACTGAACTTTTTTAACAAAATTTTTAATAGCCTATTTAAAACTTTTTTTTAAGTTTTTAAATACATTTTTTCAAACAGAGCAATTGTTATATTCACTCTCTAGTATTTCGTATTAACTTTGGAAAGTGGGCTATAAAAAGAAAACTATTACTGACAGGCATCAAATGTGGTGAATAGATTTATAAAAGAAACCATGCAATTCTTTTTTTAATTTCTTCAGCTGCATGCCAAATATTCTATCAATTATTAACTTTATGTTCGATAATAAAGTTGTATTTTTCCATTTAGATTATTTTAATATGATTTGATATATTTTTTTAAAAAAAGATATTGATCACTCTTAAACAGACAAGAATTGTATTTTATGTTTTGGAGTTATATGGTTGAGAGAGAAAAACAATTGAAAAAATAGAGTCGCCATGCATGGCTATGAATATGCAGAAACATAACGACCTTTTTTTCAACATAAATAAAAAATAAAAGTTTTTTACTTGGACTTTTTTTGGAGCCATTCGCGTTTTGCGAATGGGCTCCTTAATTACTTCTCCATCAGAAATTACTTAAATTAATTAAAGTATTCCAATATACTTTTTAAATAAGCATATAGTATTTAATTTATAAAATTACTTAAAATACCGAGTTAAATTGTATTTTTAATATAAAATATAAACTATTTCTAAGTACCTCAACAGCACAAGCGTATAGTGATCTCGTACAGTGATTTAGACGTTAACACTGTGCACTATCACATTATACACTATAAAACAAATAAATTCAAAGTTATTAATTAATAAAATTTTATTATTACTAAACTCACAAGTTTTACTCTTTTATGAGACCTGTTTTTTGTAATTGCAACTTAACATATTGTAACCATTCAAACAGCGGTTAATTTATAAAGGAAATATTTTGTATAAAAATACTTTTTAAAGTTTAGAACATATTGTCGGGATTTAAAAAAACGGTTTAAAGACACTCAAAATGTAATTTTTAAAGTAAATACCTAAAAGGGATCGTCCATAAAGTACGTCCATAAATAGCATAAATGAGATAGAGGGGCAGTAGGTCAATTATAAAAGTATGGAGACACTAAATTAAAAAAAATATCATAAAATGTTAGGTACGTAGGTTAAAAGATTAGATATTTTAAGGGAGGTAAAGGGTACTCAAAAAAGCGTATGGCAAAATGCGGGAGGTGGGATGGGGCGAAAAAAAGCGTACGTATTTTATGGACGAACCCTAAGGAAAAGTTTACGAAACCGCTTTTACATAGCACCCACCAACCGTGGTAAAGCTGCAACAGCAGCGATAAACCAAAACATTTACCGGTTTACTTACGTCTTACCGGTTGTGTTACTTTTTTTATTTATAACTTAGCAAGTTCTTATTACTCAATTTTGTTTGAGTTAATACTTGATAAATTTTGTACTAAAGGTTTACAAGCTAAATATCGCAAAATAAAAGTGTTTTTGAAATATAAATTAGTTCTAATTAATTACCATTGTTAATTTGTTTTTAATGTGTTTATTTCAGATATTACAAAACTTTATAAAGCAAGATACTAAAGTAAAATAACATGATAGTGCCTGTAGCAAATAAAATAGAACATAGACTTGTGGTAAATAGCGAGGAAATAGTTGACGAATACGCTTGGCTCAGAGATCCAGAATGGCCAAATGTTAAAGATCCAAAAATTATTGAGTATTTGCAGGTGGAAAATAAATATACAGATCATTATTTTGAGCCTTTGCAAAGCAAAAAGGACGAAATATTTAACGAGCTAAAAAGTAGGATTAAACTAGCTGATCAATCACCTTACACTAAAGAAGATAACTTTTATTACTATTCGAGAACAGAAGAAGATAAGGATTATCCAATATATTGCAGAAAAGCTTTTTCAGTATCAGATCCTGAGGAGATTATTTTAGATGTTAACGTTCTTGCAAAAGATAAAAAGTTTACTAATGTTGGATACTTAGCTACATCTCCTGATCATACATTGCTGGCATATTCTGTTGACTTTACAGGTGATGAAAAATTTACTCTAAAGATATATAATTTAAAAACTCAAGAATATTTAGCCGATGAAATAAATAACATTGGCAGTAAAATTATTTGGCATGAAACTCTTGGAGGCCTTTTTTATATGCCACTTAATGAACAACTTCGTCAAGATAAAGTAATGTTTCATTTTTTAGGAGTTGATAATTTAAATGATAAATTAATATTTCAGATTTCTGATCCATTATATCAGCTTGTAACTTCCAAATCATCAAGCAAAAAATATATATTTATTGAAAAAAATGGTCATAGTGCTAATGAGATTCATGCTATCAGAATGAATGATGATACTTTTCAACCAAAACTCATCAAACCATTAAAAGAAAATATATTTTATGATGTTAAGCATAATGGCAATAACTTCTATATTAAGACAAATGAAAATGCTAAAAATTTTCAAATAGTTATTGTGGATGAAAATGATTTTGAAAATGATTTATGGAACAATGAGTTCATTGCTCATGACCCTTCTAAATATCTTTCAAGCTTTTCTCTTACTAAAAACTATTTATTACTTAATTACCGTGATAAAGGTATTCCATTAATTAAGGTGACCAGTTTACAAGATAAATCAGAAAAAGTTATTAATTTTCCAGATCCATCTTTTACTGCTTTTGCCAAATCAACCAACTTTGAAGAAGATGATATTAGAATAGACTACTCTTCACTTGCTAGACCAAATACTACTTATAGCTATGATTTTACTAATGATAAGTTAACTATATTAAAAGTTCAAGAAATCCCAAGTGGTTTTGATGCTGAAGAATATAAGGTAGAAAGAATATTTGCTGATAGTGAAGAAGTGAAAATACCTGTCACCTTATTATATAAAAAATCATTATTTAAAAAAGATGGGACTAATCCTGTTTATTTATATGGTTATGGTTCCTATGGTTATGCTGTTCCAGTATCATTTAAAAACAACGCAATATCTTTAGTAAACCGGGGATTTGTTTATGTTATTGCCCATATCAGAGGTGGTGATGATTTGGGGTTTTATTGGTATGAATCAGCTAAATTTCTCAATAAAAAACGCACATTTTTAGACTTTATTGCTGCATCTGAGGCTCTTATTAGAGAAAATTATACAAGTGAAAATAATATAGTAATATGTGGTGGTAGTGCTGGAGGGTTGTTGATTGGGGCAGTTATTAATGAACGACCTGAATTGTTTAAAGCAGCAATTGCTCATGTGCCTTTTGTTGACGTATTAAATACAATGTTAGATGAAAGCTTACCTTTAACTCCAGGAGAATTTAAAGAATGGGGAAATCCTAAGGAGCCAGAGTTTTTTAGCTATATTAAATCATATTCACCATACGACAATGTAAAGTCTCAAAATTATCCAAGTTTATATGTTACAGCAGGTCTTTCTGATCCAAGGGTAAGTTACTGGGAAGCAGCCAAATGGGTAGCAAAACTTCGAGAGAAAAAAAGTGATAGCAACATTTTGCTGTTAAAAACTAATATGGATTCTGGACATTATGGAGCTTCCGGACGATTTGATTATTTAAAGGAAGCAGCTGATGATATAGTGTTTATAATCAGTGTTTTTGGCATTTAAAATTTTTAAATTACAACATATATTGTCTCTTTAGAACTGCAAGGTCATAATGACATTTTTATTAAAATGTGACTATTAGCAAAACTTAATAATCTAGCATGTATACTTGAGTTTAAAATTCTTGCATGCTAATATTTTGCTAAATTTTGGCTATAAAAATACATGCTAGATTATTAACTTTTATTAATAATATACTTTTACTAAAAATGTTATTTACCAACTTAGAGTTGTAAAGGGACAATATATAATTTTTATATAAATATTATGTATAATATAATATATGTGCATAAATTAGTTC
Organism: Hydra vulgaris; assembly: GCF_022113875.1. Classification (NCBI taxonomy): domain Eukaryota; kingdom Metazoa; phylum Cnidaria; class Hydrozoa; order Anthoathecata; family Hydridae; genus Hydra; species Hydra vulgaris. Next base: position 28,839,785 of record NC_061167.1, read on the forward strand.
TTAAGAATTTATATATATATATATATATATATATATATATATATATATATATATATATATATATATATATATATATATAAATTACACACTCACACATATTAAAGGTTTACTGTGTTTGTAGTAAAGCTAGTAGTATTATAAAATAAAATTTTTTACTAAAATATTGATGAAGGTTCGTGCACTTATCTATTGTTTAGAACAATGATTATTAAAAAAGGTTGTTTTGTCAATAATTTACAAAACTTTAAGCAACACTTTATTATTATTTATTTGTTTTTTCCAATTTTAAAATATTTATACAAATGAAATAAATAAAAACTAAATTTTTATTGTATTTTTTGAATTAGATGTTCGAGAAATAGAAACTTATGATGTTCTGCAGTTTTTTTTTTAATTGTAAAAATTGTTCTTGATTTATAAACAATGGCTAATTTAACTTGCTTGCATAGAAAAAAAATCAGACCAAATGGTTTTGGTTTATTCAGTTCAGGGTTCTGTCTTGCGTTAACTAAACTTATCTATTTATTTTGAACATAATTTCTTTCGTTTTTCAAATTTAACTGATTTCAGGCGTTTTAATATTTATCCAAGTTCAGACTTTTTGTTCAACAAACTATGCTTTTTCAAAAGGTAATTGAGAATATAAAAATTGTAATTAAGAAATCGCAATATGTAACTGAGTAACACAAAATGTAATTTAGATGTCATAATATGTAATTAAGAATATGTAAATATAATTAAGAAATCGTAATATGTAAATGAGAATACATAATTTGTGATTGGGAAATCACAATGTAAATGTCATTATAAAAGGTCTTCTGAGACGTGAATTTGAATAAATTAATGATATCAAACTATGCATTTTTATGCACCAGCAATAATAATTGAATTGACAAATCGTTGTGTTATTTGTCAATACACTATGACCCAAAATTCTGTTATTAAATTGAATTCGTGTCAACATTTATTTCATCAAATTTACTTATATACACTTCTGAAACAACAAGAACCAACTTGTCGGCATGTAATACATACAACATAACAAGTTGAAAGAAAATATTACGTTTTATCAACACTGAATTTATCAACACTGAAAAAAAGTTGTTGAACGTGCTGAGCTCGTAAATAAAATAAAAAAGAATTTTCAAGGCAAACCCAAATGTCTTATGAATGACACCTAAAGCTTGAGTCAGAGCAAAATGACGATTAGTCACCTAATCGTCATTTCGCTCTGGCGCAATTTCGCTCGAAAATTCTTTTTTATTTATTTTTGGTACTCTAAGAAGCCCTTATGGTCTTATCACAAAGCACCGCGAAAGAGCATTTGAAGGGAAGTTCATGCCTCCTTCCTTACCGATGTTATAAAACTTGTCAAGAGGTGGTATTGAACCACGGATCTCTAGCTTCTGAGGCAAACGCGCTAACCATTTCGCTACGGCTGCTCGGAATTTTAACGAAAGCTGTATCAACAACAAACGTTATCATAATGGAAACTCACAGAGGATCATTGAATGCAAATTCAATATTTCACCAGTAGGTTGAATCAAATCCTCTAAACGATTCACATTCGGGAGGGAGTTTAGAGGATTTGGTTGTCGTAACAGACAATGTTCTAATCAAAAGGGTGTTTGAAAATTCAACAGCTTAGTTATTATATTTATGACCATACAGTCTAATAATAAACCCGGTAAAAACAATTTGGTCCAAAATTTAAAGTAACATTCAAAATGCGATTCGTGTTCCACCTGTGCGAACCCTATGTAGAACACTATTTGGAAAAAATTATTACTTTAATTTTAAATCGCATATGACCACGCATTACGCACACATAAATGAAAAACGTCCAAGTTGGTATTTAACTGAATATTGCAATGATTTTTAATCACAAAGGAAGTTCTAACTGACATCCGATAGGATTTTTCCCGTTACTGCCAAAATCGAAAATGTCTTTTTCATAACTCTTTAATTTTAATGACTAGTATATTATTATTTACTGAAAATCAATTCATCATGGACGCCTTGGCCAAATTAAAAACCCAACTTTAAATTACATGGTAAATAAAGGCAACAAAATTAAAAATACAAAGAACTTTGTTGTGAAAATCTATATAATAAACTTTTCCTAATTACAACTATTATGCTCTCAATTACATCTTATGATTTCTTATTAACAGCTTTCATGTTTTAAATTAAATTTTACGTCCTAAATTACACCTTTGCGTTTCTCAATTACAATTTTCATTTTCTCAACTACATCTTACGTTTTTTAATTACAAATTTCAAGTTCTAAGTTACATCCTTCAAAGGTGTAGTCTATGTTTTGTATAATTTGTTATCGCGATGTATAAATAACGGACGTAAACAAATATGTCAACTGACATTTTGTATTTGGCGCGAATAAATTAAAGATGTGTAAAAAAAATTAAAATCAATTAATTAAAAAAATGCTTTAAAATTTATTTTCCATTGAAAATCAAATCTTTTTACTTTGATTATTTTATCGTCATACTTTGGCATCAAAATGGCATCGTCATACCCAATTATAAGCTTTTCTTTGATTTTAGTGTTACAGTAAAATTTCGGTAACTCTAACCGCTAAATGATCAAGGAAAATAGTTTAACGTAACGAATGTTCGAAGTAAAACGTTGAATGAACAATGAAACAAATATTCAAAGTAAAAAAAGTGTTCTTGGTTTCAAGACGCAATAGAAAACAGTTCAAGATAACAAAAGCTGGATATAGTGTTTGAGTTATCGGGAATTAAGTGCATAACCACGTTGTTTAGTGCTTTAATCAGAGTGAACTTTTTAGTTAGATTTAATTATCTAACATAATCCAACGAAATGGATTATGTTAAATAACCCCATTGTTGCCAAATAAATTGTTATCAATAACGTATAGCTCTGTGTAAGGAGCTTCGCCGTGCTTTAAAATACAGTTGCCATTCAGAAAGTTGTTTGGAATGTCTGGTAATTATATTTAATTCAAAACATCTATGAACTTGTTTTAATTGGTTCTCTAAAATCAAATGTGGTACATTTGACAAAACCATAAATTGTATAATACTAAATATTTGCGGTAACAAATAGAATTAGGCTCATCAATAATTATTTTCAGTTTACTTGCATATTTTGATCTGGTGATACGTATTTGTGACTTAATTTTTTAATATCATTTGTAAGTTAAACAAACACTGTGAAACGAGTGCTCATAATATTTTTAACATTTGGTTTTTGACACCTGAATTTGAAATGGGACGTGGTAAGCGTTTAAAAAATGAAGAAACAGTAAGATTGAGTAAGATGAAAAAATAGCTATAATCAAAGCATACAAAGGTACAGGCTTATCTAACCGGGGATTGCGAAAAAAAAAATTAAAAGATCTCCAAAAGTGGTTAAAAATTACCTCAAGATGGGCGTTATGGAACTTAAAAAAAAACTTAAAAAAAAACTTTGTATGTTTCTATCAAAGCATAAAAAAATACAGGCTTATCTAATCGGGAAATTGCGAAAAAAAAAATTAAAAGATCTTTAAAAGTGGTTAAAAATTATCTCAAGATGGGCGTTATGGAGCTTATAAGGGAAGTGGTAGCAAATGTAAAATTAATAGTTGTACTAAAGGAACTATTTTATGTTGCCGCTCAACACATGACTGTATCTACAACTTGCTCTGGTTTACAATTACCTGTAACTGTTCAACGTGTGAGACAAATCTTACATGAAAATCTAAACGCAGTTTGAAAAAAGCGTAAACCAAAACCAAAACTTACTGTTTGTCATGAAGAAGCTTTACAATTTACAAAAAAAAAACTTGGCAGAAAGAGTGGCATCAAGTTTTTTTTAGTGATGAAAAAAAGATGAAATCTAGATGGCCCTAATGATTATCAATATTACTGGCAAGAACTTTGAAAAGAGGCAGAAACTTACTGAGTCGTAACTTTGGTGGTGAAACTGTTATGGTTTGGGGGGCTTTTTTCTTGCTAGAAAACATTGACTTATTGAAAATTAGTTTGCTTGAACATAGTGAAAAACTGATGGGTGAAAATTTCACTTTTCAATAAGACAATGATACTATCCATAATTCAAATCTTACAAAAGCTTGGTTTAGAGAAAAAATATTCTTGTAATTGAATAGCCCGCATACAGTCCTAATCTAAAATCAATTAAAAATTTATAGGGAATACTTTCTAGAAAAGTTTATGAAAATGGTAAGCTATTTGAATCAAGGAATATACTGGGCCATTTATTTGTGATCATTGTTAGTGCGCACTCTTACCCTCTCATATGCGGACTCTTACCCTCATGATCGGTTAAAAGTGCGCAATTCTAAGTTTTTATAAAACTTATATTTTCTAGCAATATTTATAAAAAATATTTTTAATATGTTTTATATAAAATTTATATTTTCTTTCAATGCAATATTATTTGTATAATGTCTAAAGTTTTGTTATATATTAAAGATTATTGAATAAAAATTTGGACTGTCAATTATTTTAGTTACTTATTTTATGAATAAAAGTTAGGTGCACACATTTACCCTCGTTTCCTGTAAAAATTTACCTATTTACTATAAAATTAAAGTATAACACTTAGTTATAACAACTTTTTAAAAGAAAACTTGGAAGCATATACTGATAAGTAACATGCTACTTAAAGTGACAAGAAGTGATTTGGTCATAAACTTTTCTTTCAGAATTAAGAGAACTCTCTTGTAGATTTTTGTCCAACAACTGTTTCTTAATACTAAATCATGGTCATTAGATAAAACAATAAATGGTATTACAGATTTTCAAGAATGCAGAACACTTTAGAGTTTTGCGCCAGTAAAGATCATCGAGTTCTCTGTTATAGAATTGGCTGTTAAGTGCATTCATGAAAACTTATTGCATATTTCGATAAACAACCCAATCTAGCTGCAAGTTTTAAATAAGTTCAATTTTTCACTTTTTATGATAAAATATGGTCGTTTTTTCCACATTGATGAGATTCTATTGGCTAAGAATTGATAACGAATATTGCAGTTTTTAAAGTTTCTCAACTGATTTTGAAGTTATGGCCTTTTGCGTTAGGCTGAAACGAGGCAAAAATATTACAATCTAGTTCTACAATGTTTATTTTTTTAAATAGTTTGTACATTTGAATTAAGCCGTCTCTTTTGCGTCTTTTTTCCAGTGTGCTAAAGCCAAGTATTTTAGTTTTTGTTTCATAACATTGTTTTTGAAACTGGGGTATCCATTTAGTGGCATAAAGTTTAACTTTTTCAAGTGCAATAATATCACTTTTAAGGTGGGCAACATGCTTGTATTGCAAATTCAAGATAAGGTCTTATAAATGTTACGTAAAGCATCTTATACATTTTTTTGTTAATGTAATGAAACATTTTTTTCTTATTATTGATTAAAAGATTGGACAATTTAAGAAGAATATAATCGGCTTTACTAGGTTACTAGAGTAGAATAAACTTTATTTTATCTATATTTAATGAAAGTCGGTTACTTAAAAACCACTTGTTGATCTTACTTAATTCTTCGATAAAAGTTAAAAAAAAAAACAACAACAACATCTTTTTGAGAATAAAATAAATTAGTGTCATCTGCATATAAGATGGTGTTTAATATTTTTGATGCTAAGTATAAGTCATTTATATAAATTAAAAATAATAATAGCCCTAAAATAGAACCCTGTAGTACTCCAAAAGTTATTTGGTTGTTTTTTGAATCTTTTGGTCCTTTAAGTATAAATTGCTTCCTGTTAGTTAGATATGATTTAAACCAAAGTAAACTTTTATTTTTAACACCACAATTTTCTGTATTTCTGTAGAAAATCATTAAAAAACTGTATAATGATCACTATTTAATCTATTTGATATATGTTTAACGAATTACTGCATGGTCAGTAGAATGGTTTTTTTTAAAATCGTATTGATTACAGTATAAAGAGTATAAATCTGTATAAGAGATTTTATAAATATTTAACTCTTACTTTGAGTTAAATATTTATAAAATCTCTTATAATAAGATCATAATGCGTTCAATTAGTTTAGAAAAGCGGGCAAGACTGAAATAGGTCTTTGGTTTGAAATATTAGTCTCATCACCAGATTTGTGAATAGATATTATTTTTGCGAATTTTAATTTATCTGGAATATGAAGTGATTTAAACGAGAGATTAAAAATAAGGAATAATGAGGGTACGATAATATTAAAAACAGATTTAATAACATTAGCATTAATTTGATTAATCAAATTTTTTTTTATCACTTTATTAATCACTTTTTCTTTAGACTATTAAAAGTATTATACAATTCACTTTTTTTCAAAATTGGTTAGTCAATAACCCGCTGGGAAATGAGCTAGCGACTAGCTAGCTTTATAGCGATTTTAAAGCGATTTTTTTTTTCTTATTTTATTCTTTACTAATGTCTCTAACATCTTTAAAAATTCGATTATTAGTGTTGAGTCTATTATTATTATGAGAATAATTAAACTTTAAACATTGCAATTTTGTAGCAATGTGTCGCTAGCTACATATCGTAGCTTTGTAGCTAGATACAAAATATCTACAAATCTATAGCTGGTTGATAGCTACATAGCAAAATTTTTTTGATAGCGATTTTATTACGATATGACGGTAGCTGCAATAGCCTGTGAGTCTTTAGCTTATTAAGCTAGCTGTCCTCGTAGCCAAATCGCTGTCTTTATCTTTAGAAATATCGATAGCTTTTCGCTTAAAAAAGGTAGCGATCCTCGTGACCAAATTGCTGTCTTTATCGTAACGATTATAGCTAGCTATTCACTACCCGATTTCCCACCGGAAATTATATCAGTTGTTATAAGATATGAATCAAATCCTCTTGGGAGGATTTGATTCTAAATGGGATTTTCGCTGTTAAGCTTGGGCCAACATCAAGGAAAAAACTGTTCAGTTTTTCGATAATCACTCCTTTATGATAAATGAGTTTTGCATCAATAAAAAGTTTTTGAGGTAAGTTGTTTTTTGCAATTTGTTTTTCCCAATTAATTCTTTAATAACATTCCAAGTTTATCAACTTTTAATTTCCTTTTTTAATTTCAAGCAATTTAGCATAATAATTAACTTTTGATCGTTTTTTAATTTTTTCAAATGAACTTTTATAGTTTTTGTAGTTAATTTCAATTTTACAAGTTTTATGTTTTACATATTTTTTATACAATTTTTGTTTTTAAATTGATGCTTTTAGTAGCCTTTTTGTCAACCATGGGGATAGAAATGAATTTATTAATAATTTAACGACGACAGTTTACTTCCTTTTTTAAATTGAGGACTAATATTGGCTGATTTCCACTAAATCATTACTTTTATTTTTAAAGAAAATCCTTTATCATAAAAATTGGTTCAGAAATAATCATAAATATTAATTACATCGTGAAGTTGTAATATAAGATTCCAATTGACGTAATCATTTAATAATTTTTTAAATTTGCATATGGATTAATAGCCAGCATTTGCGTCTAGAATCAATAAAAATTTGGATTTTGATAAAATCTCATGCAAAGATATTTTTAATAGATTAGTACTTTTAAGTACAGAGAAATTATGTGGAGCAAATCTTATTAAACCTTTAATCTTAAAAAATTGTGCATATGGAATAGCTCTACCGCTTGCACATATATTTACAGCTTTCATTGCGCTTAGTGAAATACCTGTTTAGTGGAAATCAGCCAATATTAGCCCTCAATTTAAAAAAGGAAGTAAACTGTCGTCGTTAAATTATTCTCTAATTTCACTCACTTCTGTTTCAATTTCATTTCACTCACTGATATTTTTAACAGTGACATAAATAAAGGTATCTTAAAAACAGACATATCTGATCATTTCCCTATCTTTTTTACCATTAACTTCAACTCTAAAATAATGACTAAAACAAACATAAAAGTTAAATTACGTAGCTATACTCAAAAAAACGTTGATTAATTTAAAATACAATTATCATTGCTCCATTGGAAGAACATCGACTTTACTGATAATGCAAACAACATTTACGTTAATTTCTTTAATACATTTTACTCTGTTTATGATGCTAATTTTCCTTTATATGAAAAAAACAATAAATCAAAAAACATTAATTCTCCCTTGGTTACTAAAGGTTTAAAAAAAATCATCTAAAAAACTTTAAAAACTTTATAGTTTTCAGAAACATGGCTGTAGAATCATTTACTTTAAAAATAGGCGGGAACACGCTAATCCCTTGATGAAAGATATGAAAATGATGATTGTATTTGAAATAAATATCTACCACCATTTAATTTTCAAGTATCGTTACAATCACAATATCTCTCCTATAAGCTTTAATAATAAGTTCAAGATAAATAAAAATGATAACTATAATCTTAGAGCAAATATGTTGAACACATATAAACTGCCTTGGATAATAAATAAATATTCAGAATACAGCATTTTATATCGAGGTTTAAAAGTATGGAATATTTTTCAAAAAGGGTTCAAAGATACGGTGAGTTCGTTAAGTTCATTCAAGTTTTTACAAAAAAAGAAATTTTTAAAACTTGTGAAACATTTTTTTTTAATAATGCTTTGAATAAATTCTCTTAACACGTTGACCGCCTTGCCTTTTTTTGAAAAAATCACATTGCCAAATAATCTTTTTTTTTTTGAATATTTCGTGTATACATATGTATACACAAATAAGTCAAAGAGGAGTTTTTTTTTTTTAATAATTTTTAGTTTTTGTTTGAACATTCGAACAATAATTTTCTCAAAACCTAAACTATTTAACTTTTAAATATTTAAAAATATATTTTTCCAAAATGTTCCAGAACCTTCCAGCACGCCGATAAACGGGTATATAAACCTAGCGTTTTCTGCTAAACACCAGTTCAGCAATTGTATGGACTTTAAATATTGTTGAATAAATAATTGTGATCGACTGAAAGAAAACTTGACTGTCGAAACTTAACAGTTTTCAACTTTTTTCCTCAAATACTTGATTGATATTACTAATTTTTTGATACAATCGTAAATTTTTATTATTTTCTAGCTATTAATTTTTCTTATTTATTAGAATGGCTGATGATAATATTGAATTAAACGATAGCTTTGAAAGGTTGCTGTTACAAAGTGATGACGAACATGATTCTGATTTAATGGAAACAATTCAACAGGACGAATCTGATGAATCCGATAGTGCTGATAGTGAATCAACTGATGGTGGTAGTGATGATGGTTCAGAAGAATGGTCGAAAAATGTGCAGAAACCTTTAAGATGGGATTTTGATGACGGAACTGCGGGCATGAATATGGATATGGTAATGGATTGCAAAGAACCTGTCGATTACTATAACTTATTTATGAACAACGAACTTATCGATTTTATTGTGGAAGAAACTAATCGTTATGGACCAACAAAGGATTCAAACTATTTGCCGACAAATAATATGGAAATGCGAAAATTTATGGCTATCATTTTGCAAATGGGATATGTTGTTCTGCCTAAACTCGATGATTATTGGTCCTCTGACCCTGCTATTGGCGGTAAAGCAATATGTGGAGGTGTAATGACAAGGAAAAGATTTTATTCTTTGATGAGATCCCTCCACTTCGCTGACAATGACAACAATAATGGATCAAAATTATATAAAATAGAAAAATTTGTCAACTTGTTCATTGCCAGATGTCAACACTTACTGGTTCCAGGCAGAGATATATGCATTGACGAAAGCATGATACCCTTTCGCGGCAGACTTCGATTTCGTATGTATATTCCTAGTAAAAGGCATAAATATGGCATCAAAATCTTTAAATTGTGTAGCAACAACGGATACACTTATAATTTATCAATTTATGCCGGTAAAGAGGACCAGCCAAGATATGGTTCTGTGGCAGAACGTGTAGTTTTAAAACTAATGGAAAACCTTCTTGGACATGGCAGAATTCTGTATACAGATAACTGGTATACAAGTATGAATTTGGCGAAATCTTTATTGGAAAACAAGACAAACTTAGTTGGGACGGCCAGAAAAAATAGAATTGGATTTCCAAAACACGTAACTTCTCTGAAATTGAAGAAAGGTGATTATGTTGCAGAACAAAATGGTGATGGTATTATGATTTTAAAATGGAAAGATAAAAGAGAAGTTATAATGCTTTCATCTATTCACGATGGTAGCATTACGGAGAGAGGAAAACCTGCTGTTATCGTAGATTACAATAAAGGGAAATCGTTTAACGATCTATCTGACCAATTGGGCTCTTATTGTCCATACGTACGTAAAACAATGAAATGGTACCTCAGAATTTTTTTTCATATAATTACTCAAGTTTCCATTGTTAATGCTCTGCATCTTTATAAATTACATAGCGGAAAAAATATCAAAATTGTACAATTCAAAAGAGATATTGTCTCATCAATTTTGCAACTGGAAAAGCCAACATCTTCTGGACGAAAACATCAACTTGAAAAAGAACCAGGAGAAGGAACTATTCGAAAACGACGTTGTACTGAATGCTACAACAAATTATCAAAAGAATTTGGTGCCACAATTGCCAGGAATCGTGCTAGTCAAATTAAGACAAGATGTGATAATTGTTTAAAACCTTTTTGTTTAGCTTGTTTTCAAAAATGTCATACTAAATGTTGATTTTATTGATTATGTTGATTTTATTTTTTTGTTATAACGGTTTTTTTTAATTCTAATGTTATTTTCTGTTTTATTTTTTTCAAATAAAGTTATCTTTTACCACAGTGTTTTTTATAATTTGAACGAAGTTTTTTTTTCTTAAAACGCTATCTATTTAAACGCCATTAAATTTTAAGAATTGATAAATATAAAGAAACAATTGGAAACAAGTAAAAATTAGAATACTTAAAATTAACAAAAATAAATTTACTATCAAAATCGTGTATCCATATGGATACACGACTTGAAGAAACGAGAGTTTACGCGTGTATACATATGGATACACGATGCGGTCAACGTGTTAAATACGTTTTTGTTTTGTTTCTACTTTTGTTTGTTGCTTGACAAATTTTATAAGCGGATTACGCATTTTGTTATGATATTTTATTGAAATTTTTTATTTTGTATGTCATATTACGATATTTTAATTAAATCTTGTTAAAGGGGTTCTATGAAAAGAATGCAATGACGTTCTGTCATCCTCATCTTCTTTGAGCCCCAATCTGTTTTACTTATTTTGTTAAATTTTATATTATGTAGTGGAATTTGTAAAACTTTTATGTCATGTAAACAGAGAAAGAAAAGAAAAGAAAAAAAAATCTAAAGTTAAGCAGAAATTATACTTAAAATATCTAAAGAACAAATCACTCGCCAATGAAATATATACAAAGATTACAAAAATCTTTTTGAAAAAATTCAAAAAAGCTTAAAAAAACATTACTATTCTAAAATTCTCAATAAACAAAAAATAATTGTAAACGCTCTTTGGAAATAATAAAAGAAATTACCGGTAAATCAAAATCATGCTCAGGTTCCCTGCCACACATGATCAAAGTGGATCATAACAATATAATTAATTCTGAAACAATAGCTCATGAATTCAATAAATTTTTTGTTAAAATTGCCCCTAAACTATCTAAATTAATTCCTAATACAGAAGCCTCATTTAAAGATTTCTTAGTACCGATGGATAATAGCATTCACTTGGATGAGTTATCTAAAGAGTTATTATTTGATGAGTTCAAAAAAGCCTTCAAAACACTAAAAAAAAATAAAGCAGTTGGACCGGATGAAATCAATGGTAACATAATTTTAGATTGTTTTGAACAAATAAAATTCTTTTTAAAGTCTTTAAATCATCAATAGAGCAAGGAGTCTTTCCTGATCAATTGAAAATTTCCTGATCAATTGAAAAATGCTAAAGTCATTCCACTTTTCAAAGGTGGTGACAAATCCGATATAAGTAATTACCGGCCTATTTCTATCTTATCTATATTTTCAAAAATACTAGAAAGAATCATGTTCAATAGAGTATTTAATTAATTTAGTTTAATTAATTTATTATACAAAAATCAGTTTGGCTTAAAAAAGAATTACTCAACTGAGCATGCAATTATTCAGTTGGTGCGTGAAATTTCCAATTCTTTTGAAAAATCTCAATTTACATTAGGAATTTTTATCGATCTTTCAAAAGCACTGATAATAATCATGATACTGTAAATCATGATTATTCGCTTTATAAACTTATTTATTACGAAATAAATGAAAGAGAAATTAAATGGTTTCAAAGTTATTTATCGAACAGAAAACAATTTGTTTCTTGTAATGAACTTAATTATAAACAGTTTTTAAATGTTTCCTGTGGTGTTCCGCAAGGTTCCATCTTAGGCCCTCTTTTGTTTCTAATATATATCAACGACTTGCATAAATCTTCTAAGTATTAAGTTTGCTGATGACACAAACTTATTTCTCTCTAACAGTAACATCTATCTGCTTTTCTCCATGATGAACAAAGAACTTCAAAACATATCTAAATGGTTTAAAAGTAACAAATTGACATTAAATATAACCAAAACAAAATTGATTTTTTTCCACCCGCTCTCCAAAAAACGTTTTCTACCTCCAAATCTACCAAAAGTTCTTATTGACGATATTGAAATTAAAAGAGATTTTGTAACTTTTGATTGACGAGAACATCACATGAAAACATCATATTAACTACGCTTGCTCGAAAGTTTCAAAAAGTATCGGAATTTTATATAAGACGCGTACTCATTTAGATAAAAATAATATAACTAAACTTTATTACTCTTTTATATGCAATCCGTTTAATTAATTCTGCGCATCGGTTCGCACATGCCTCAATATTTTTTAATCAAATGAAAATCCTTGATATATATAAACTAAACGTATATAAAAATTTATCCTTTGTCTATATGTGGAAGCATGATTTATCTCCTTTAATTTTTAAAGATCTTTTTATTTTGAAATCATTAAGCAAGTTTAACATGAGCAATAATAACTATTTAAATGAACCATTCCGTCGAACAAAATTCAATCAAATTTGTATCACTTATTGTGCAGCTCATCTCTGGAACAAAGTTATTTTGCCTAACTTCGACTTACCCCTAACTTATCCTGTTTTTAAAAATAAATTAAAAGACCACATTCTTTCTATTGAAAATATCTTAGAATATTTTTAATTTATCTTGTAATAAAAAACAAAATAATAATTTATTTTCATTTATGTAAATACGATTTATTGTTTTTATATGATTTTTTACGTACTTTTATTGTAAAAAGGCGTTTTTATAATATGTTACGTACCCTCTTTTGTAAAAGGCTTCTGACGATATGATCATTGTGATCTTCTTTTAGAAGCCTTGTTTGTATTTGAAAAATATGTAATTTATATATATTACGTCAAATGTAAACAAACAAACAAAACATTAAAAAAAAAAAAAAAAAAAAAACTTCTGTACCTTATAAATTCTAAAAGGGGTTGTGCGAGATTCAATTATGAATTTCCTAAATGCAAATAATCTTTTTGCGAAAAATCAACACGGCTTTGTTAAAAAAAGATCTTGTTCAACCAACCTTATTGAGACATTAGGCGCAATCTTGTATTATCTCCGAGTATACCTGTAGATGAAATTTACTTAGACTTTGCAAAGGCATTTGATTCAGTGCTCCATAAAAGACTACTGATAAGACTTAAATGTTATGGGAATTCTGGTACATTTTTAAAATGAATTGAAGATTTTCTAAAAAATAGAAGACAAAGAGTTATCATGGGAGAAATTGCCACATTTTGAAAGGATACATTTAGTGGTGCGCCGCCGGGCTCTGTTATTAGCCCTTTACTATTTATTATTTATACTAATAATTTGCCTTAGAGCTTAGTTAACATTTCAAAAATGTATGCTGATGATGCAAATGTATTGTCAAGAATTGATAGTGAAGCAAGTGTTAACCTGTTTTAAAATAACCTAGATAAAGCTGTCAACTGGTCCAACAAATGGCTATTAAAGTTTAATTTTAAGAAGTGTCTAATAATGCACTTTGGTAAAAAATAACCCCAAAAGAACTTATTTTATGCAGAATATACCTTTAAGTACCACTGTCGCTGAAAAAGGTTTTGATGTAGTATTTACCTATGACTTGAAATGGAAAAATCAAATAACTTTATGTGCAAGTAAAGCAAATAAGCAAATGTTGAGCAGTACATTTTAAAATTTAAATAGTAAGGTGACCAACTTTTTTTTGTTTAAAAAGAGTACACTTTGCAAGTATTTCATAGGTGAAAAAAAAAGAGGAAAAAACGATTAAAACTTTATTTTCTTTTAAAATCATATTTTTCTTCGGAGTGGATTTTTTTTGCTAAATGAGGATGTTCGTTTAATAATGTAGCCACATCCGAGCAACTTTTATTTTGCATATTAAATTTGACTGTTAAGACTTCAGATAATGTTTTTACAGAAAGTTGCGACTTCTCGCTGCTCCAATAATCATTCTCTAGTGAAAATACCCTTTCAACAGCAGCATTAGTGCTTGGACAACATAAAGAAATTTCTATTAAAACCTCTTTAATTTTTCCTGGTTTTAATATTTTATTATTTTATTTGTTTATTTATTAAGGTGTCACTCCATTGAATAGTTTTTAACTATATGAATGACACTGAACCTAAATTTGTAAATTAAATTTGTAATTTTTGATTTTATGTAGATAAAAAAAAATTTGCCGTATATATTATGCCAAGCTAAAAAAAACTATAAATTAATTATAAACTAAATTTAAATAACCAAGCATAACCTAACTGCATACCCGCGTATCAAAACATTTTATTACAAATATTCTTCACTCACCTTTACTCTTTCCTGACTTCATTATTGCTCTATTTTGTACATTCATATTTTTCATATGGTCTGGTTTTTCGGAGCACTCTTTTTCATCTTTTACATTGTTGTAGAATTCACAACATGACATTTTAAAATTCATAACGCATTGAGTTATAAATTTCACTGTGTCGATAGAAAGCAAATTATGCTCATCTGTCCATTGAGTTTCAATTAATGAGAACACGCGTTTAACATGCGCATTAAGCGGTGGAATGGCGAACAAATATTGGCACATTTTCAATAGATTACCTTTTCTTTCCATCTCTTCAGTCTTTATGAAGTAGTACAGCCATTTATCATGCACACTTTCATTTTCCATTCTTCACACGGTTTTCTTTCAATAAAATATTTCATATACACAACTTCCTCATAAATCGAATCCGTAAAAAGTATACCGTTTTCCACTGATCTCAAAATAATAACTGGATAGCGCATTCGGAAAAATTTTTGAAGCCAGTTTTGGCCTACCAAGATGGCGGCGTAGTTTGCCATCGGTTATAGAAGTACCGTTTAAAAAATCAAAAAACCTTAAGCGTAATCGATAAAGATAAAATTTTAAACACAAATAAGGTTTTTTTTTTTTAAAAAAACAATTTTTAAAAATAAAAGTAGGTATATATATATAATATATATATATATATATATATATATATATATATATATATATATATATATATATATATATATATATATATATATATATATATATATATATAATATATTTATACATATTCATCAAAAATATATATACATTGCTTAATATAAATATTATTTATCCTAATATATATATAATATATATATATATTAGGAAAAATAATATTTATATTATGCAATATAAATATGTATAAATTTATTTTATAAATATGTATAAATTTGTTTTATTATAAGATAAATAAAATCCTTCAAAAAAATTTAATAACAAATTTATGTACCTTTTAGTTCTTAATTATCTTATGCTGTGTGCTAGAAGGTTAATAACACAACTGCATGATAGGCAGCTTAGTATCTGTTTAATATGAATCAGTCTTAAAAAAATTTGTTTTAAACAGATACTTGTAATGTATATATGCTGCATGAACTATTAGCTGAGCTCTGTGAGTACACACAACTCAGAGGTTCCTTCTAGAGTTTGTTATCATTAATTATTTTAGTTTAATTTTAATAGATTTTTCTTTTAATACAAATAAATATACTAACTATATACACACACATAAATATACTCACCTAGTACATTTAAGTGAGTATATATATATATATATATATATATATATATATATATATATATATATATATATATATATATATATATATATATATATATATATATATATATATATATATATATATATATATATATATATATATATGTTTTTTGGATATACCATCAAGGTGTTTAATGAACAGAGCTATAATATAGAAAATAATAAAACTATGTGTTGCAATCATCAGGTGAAATACTTTTCATTTTTATTTCACCTGATGATTGCATCAGCATGAAACTTAATGTTGTAATGTTGTAAAATTTGCATGAAATTCGTTTTATTTTCTACTATATATATATATATATATATATATATATATATATATATATATATATATATATATATATATATATATATAAATGTTTGTATGTATATTATATATATGCATATATAACTCCTGATAAGTCGTAACCTTTAAGTGTCCGAGGAAATACTGGAAGTTCAATTTTTTAAAGGTTTGAGTTATCAGGAGTTTACTGTGTATATATCGATGACACAGTGCACAGATGTGGTAAGTGCTAGATTAAAACTGTAGAAACTGTCATTTGTGTGCGTAATTATAATAATAAGAGTTTTTGTATTTACCACATATTGTCAATTATTAGACTCTTTATCGTTTATCCTACACATACCATATTTATTCACAATAAACTATAAATAAAAACAGGTTTTTCTGCGTACTTATCTCAATTTGACCAAAATTTGTACTTACCATATCTGTGCACTAAAATGGTATACTAAAAACAAATGTTTTCATTGATTTTTGAATAAGACAAATTTAATCAACTGCTTCCTAAACTTTTTTCCAGTCAATTTGTTAGTTACTTCTTTGCATTGGTGATGAAAGTGTATTTTTCAGTAATTTTTTGAAATAACTTTAATCAGTGAGAATAAATGCTTATCAGTTAAAGACAGGGGCGGACTGGCCATGTGGAAGATGTGGACTATTCCACATGGGCCGTTGTTAAGTACTTTGTTTTTACGTATATGTATTCTAATAAATTTTTTCTGTTCGATATTTATTCATTAATGTATATATTTATAAAT
The DNA here is from genome assembly GCF_022113875.1 of Hydra vulgaris. Lineage (NCBI taxonomy): Eukaryota > Metazoa > Cnidaria > Hydrozoa > Anthoathecata > Hydridae > Hydra > Hydra vulgaris. Next base: position 28,856,945 of record NC_061167.1, read on the forward strand.
TAAGCATAACTTTGTAATTTACGTCTGTTATCTTTGCTGCTTTTCCTCATTTTTCGTTGGCCTACAGGGCCGTTAAAAATATTTTTCCACATCATAATAATTTGGCCAGTCCGCCCCTGGTTAAAGACGAATCTAGCATATGATGAGTTAGCTCTGTGAATACTTTTGATATATCAACTGATCTCAAAACAACACTTGCATTTGCATTTTTAATTCCTATATCATTAGGGAGGGTAATCTTTGTTGATGTAAGAAACCTTTGGAAACATCTTTCTGTTCCTTCGCATACCAAAACAACACTTTTGCTTGGTTTAACTAAACCTCCTCTAGAGAATTTATTCTCAATAAAATGTAACATACATATGTTACATCTTTACATACTATGTATGTGTTAAACTGTCAATAATTATCCTTCAAACTTTGAGGAATAATTATTCACAGTTGAGTTTGACAAGAGTTAGACTTTAAATCTAAGTCATTGAGAGATAATTTTTTACTTTAGAATATAAATATTGTTTTATATTTTCACTGAATATTGAGTCCAGAAAGTTAATGCATTAAATAATAAAATGACTTTTATAATCCTAGAAGGAACCTCTGAGTTGTGTGTACTCACATTTCTCAGCTAATAGTTCATACAGCATTTGTACAATAATGTTTCTACCTACAAAACTCATGATTTTAAAAGATAATTTTTTACTTTGGAATATAAATATTGTTTTATATTTTCACTGAATATTGAGTCCAGAAAGTTAATGCATTAAATAATAAAATGACTTTTATAATCCTAGAAAGAACCTCTGAGTTGTGTGTACTCACAGTTCTCAGCTAATAGTTCATACAGCATTGGTACAATAATGTTTCTACCTACATAACTCATGATTTTAAAATTCTTTAAAGATTGTAGGTAGACATCGTTGCTGCTTACCATACAGTTGTGTTATTAACCTTCTAGCACACAGCATTGGGTAATTAAGAACTAAAAGGTACATAAATTATAAACCTCATTTAAAAAGTGTATACTAGCTGAATATTTTAATAATCAAATAAATTTATTTCGCCATCTTATTTTCCTTCAAAATAGTTTACTTTTCTTATTCGGTCAGAATTTTTATACGATTCAAACCGCTAACAGTTCTAACCGACGCCATCTTGGTAGGCCAAAATTGGCTTCAACTTTTTTTACGAAAAACAATAGAATACGCTATCCAGTTATTATTTTGAGATCAGTGACCGTTTTCACTGAAATATGTAATGGCTTTTGCAACGTTTTCCCATTCGGGTATTTTGTTGTGAAGCAACATACTTGGCCATTGGAACTGACCATTTTTCCAAATAATTAATTCTAACGTTGAAAAAATTCTCAACATCATTTTCGAATTCTTCTTCTTGTAATATAGGAATTTCATTATACTTTATAATTTATTGCGTTTGGCTTGTTTAAATACCTAAAAACTTTCGATTATTTTATTTCAATTATTCATTCCGTGCCTTTCTCTCCCTCCAAAATTAGTATGAGTACTATCAGCCCCAAATGCCACCAGGCCTTTTGCTGGAATATTATAATTGTTCAATGTATCTCTATAAAACGCTGTTATTGTATCTGCGGTTTCATTAAGCAAGGTTTGTAACTCATGGAGTTTAACTTTTGAGCCATCACAATCCATAAAATAATGGATTAGTATTGGAAACATCTTCATGTATTTGTGATTACTTAATTTCATAAAAAGGAACCTTTTGTAATTCCTGTTTAATTACCTCTACGGAATGAGGTGCTAATATATTTTTAATTAGAGCAGTTGCTTTTGTTCTTGCATAGATTGTTTGCTTACAATTTTGGAATTTGGAAATATGATGGAGTTGAGTTTAGTTGCGCAGTCTAATGAACTGAATGTCTGATGGTGTTTAACAGTTTACGAGCAGTTGTTAATTCCGCAGCACATATTAAAGTATCTTCTGGAGAATTTTGTATTATCAGAAAAGACAATATATCACTTGATGATGATGCAGACATTAATTTGGAACTGTGTTTACCTGATTTAATGTGATCTCTTATGCTTGATTTTCCACCATGACTCAACGATATAAAAATATTTCAAATGGAACAAAATGCTTCATATTCATTTTTTTGTAAAATTGTCTGAAAAGTGACTTTTCCTTTTTGACATGTTTGTTAAAGTACTCAAATTAAAACGAATATCAAAAATTCAAAAACGGACTGGTGTTAATAATAAATCAATGTCAATACGCAACAGATAATAAACATGATGATAAGTCTTACTTAAAATTTTTAGCACATTTTTTTTTATTTAAAAAAATACTGAAATAGGGAGTCATTTCATTGCAAAGCAAAATTATTTTTTTTTTTTTTTTAATTTTACTAAGTAAACACTTATGTAGCAAAATATGTTTCTTATTGTAAAAGGTGGTGCTTCGTGCGTGCGCATATCAATATTTTTACGAACTTTATGAATTGTAGGAGATTTTTTAAATATGCCTAATAATTTTATATTGACCGGGACAACTTGTTCTTTGACAGGGACACTGAGACATAGAGCTTGAAACCGGGACATGTACAGGTGTACCGGGACGTATGGCAGCCTCACGTTACTATCTTAATTTAAATGTGTATTTACTTGTTTTCATGCGATTCTGCGCATAAAGAACCGTGATGTACTATTAAACAAGTGCGCGCGTAAAATTATGGGAATTGCGATGACGTCTTCAATTCAAATTTGATCGTTGAAAAAAGCTGTTAACATGACTGATGCGGGTGAAATGAACATTAAAAGTTATGTAACTGCTTCTGCAAAATTATTTAGAGAAGCTGTTCTCCCAACTGTATCAAGTGCCTCTGTAACTTCTGTTTCTTTAAATAAAGGAAAAAAAAAGTACCTTATTGAGACTTCTTGGACTCAGAAATGTTTTGATAGAAATAGATCGGCTTCATTTTCATTTTTTTATTCATTTTCAGACGTTAATGGAATCTATAAGCTTAAGAAATCCTGTAGTTTTCCGATTAGACGTGAAAGCGTTTTGTTAGAAAAAATTTCTTTTTCTCTTAATTTGAAAGCTCTAATAATAAAAGAAACTAACTCTGTCACTAAAAAAGATGAATTTATACTAGAAATTTGGAGCAACAAATCTGTGAATCTAATAAAATCAATAAATCTTAGTGCTTGTGAAAAACATGGAAATGTACTTTCAGACTCTGTATTTAGCTCACTTGATTGGTCACCTGATGAAGATAAGATTGTTTATTTAGCAGAAAGAAAAAAGCCAAAGTGTACCACTAATATGTTTGAAACATGCTCTATTACTAAAGAAGAAGATAGTGATAAATCTATTTGCAACAAATTTAATTATGAAGAATCCTGGGGTGAACAAATGACAGAAGTTATACATCCAGTAATTTGTGTTGCTGATTTATTAGAAGGAACTATTAACATTGTTTCCAATATTCCTGATAACATATCACCTTCTCAACCACAGTGGGGACCTGGAGGTACCATTATATTTGAGGCAATTATAAATTATCCCTTTCGACTGGGAATTATTTATTGCAGTAATCGAGCTAGTTATCTATGTAGTGTCAAATATAAATGCAACGAAGAGCCTGTTTTTATTACAAAACCATCATCATATGAAAGCAATTACTGTCCACGTGTGAGTCCTTGTCAAACAAAGCTCATATATATTCACCGAAATTTATCTGGTAAAGGAGATCCGCATCAAGGTGTTGAAAAATTAAAAGTTTATTTTTTTAATTCGCAAATCAGCTCTGAAATAGAAACAGAGTTTCCACTGTATGTTTATAGTTTACCAAAAAATTGTTGGCTTAATTCTTACAGTGTTATAATACCAAATTTGGAACAAGCTGAAAGTAAAGCTATTTTGATCAATACAGAGACTAGAAAAATTATTAAAAAAGTGAATTGCAGTACAATTTTAGATGTGCAGCAAGACATAGCTATACTTTCACACATGACGTTAGATTCAACAGAAGCTAATATATCAGTGATTTATAACAGTGAACACATTGAAACATGTCAATCTACAGTAAATTTGAAAAATCAAAATTTTAAAGCTGAATCATTTATCACAGGTGGTTTAGTATCGTGGTCACTGTCTTTGAAAGAAAACACTTTACCTAAACCATTAATTGTTTGGCCACATGGAGGTCCTCACTCTGTAATTTGTAACAATTACAACCACTATGCTCAAGTATTTTGTCAACTAGGATATATTGTTTTGCTTGTAAATTACAGCGGTTCCACAAGTTTCAGTGAAAAATCTTTGATGTCACTTCCAGGCAACATTGGATCTCAAGATATTTATGATGTTCACAACATTGCTTTAAATTTTATATCAGCGAATCAAAGTATAGTCGATAAAGAAAATGTATATGTTTTTGGGGGATCTCATGGTGGTTTTATTGGCGCTCACCTTATTGCTCAATATCCTGATTTTTATTGCGCAGCTGCTTTAAGGAATCCAGTCATAGAAATAGCCTCCATGTCTGTAACATCAGACATTCCAGATTGGACATATGCTGTTTCTGGACTTAGTTATAATTTTTCTAATGTTCCAAACCCTGAGGTGTATAAAGTAATGCTGGAAAAATCTCCTGTAATTCTTGCAGATAAAATTAAAGCACCTGTGTTGTTGTGTGTTGGTTCAAAAGATGCTAGAGTGCCTCCAACTCAGAGTATACACTTTTTTAAACTGTTAAAGTCACTTAACAAGGATGTTAAAATGCTGATGTACCCTGATGATTGTCATCCTTTGTCAAACATTGAAACAGAAGGTGATGTTTTTCTTAATGTATCCTTGTGGTTTTATCAGCATAAAAGAAAAATCAGATTGTAAATTTTATAGTTTAGTTTTGTCTTTGGCAACCAACATATCCTTTTTTACAATAATAATTACAGATTTAAAGCAGAAGCGCCAAATCAACTGCATGTACCAAAATCGGGGGGGGGGGTTCCTTTTTAACATGTTATGTTTTCATTATTTGGAATATTTGGAATACTTGAGACCATTTGTTATATAGTTTTTATATTTACAAAAAACTTTTTTGGTATTTTATTGTTTAAGTTTGCTATATATGAATTGTGTTTTATTTTATTATTTTAAATTATTAGTTCTACTTTATGTAATTATTTGTTATTAATTATTGTTAATTATTTATTGTTATATCTAGGAAATTAAATGTCAATATACACTTGTTGTAGCTAGGAAATTTAATGTCAATATACACTTGGGCAACTATGATGTGTTCTTAAATTTACTTTAATTTAATAATCTGGTATTCTAATGACTGTAGTATAAATTATTTACTTTAACATAAACTTGTTAAGCTTGTATAAACAGCATATAAACTGTAATAAATAGTTAAATACAGAATTTAAAGCTGTACTAATCCTACTCAGGTGGTTTAAGGCCAGTCCAAATTTTATTAGTAGTTCGACTGACTTTTTACATATTTCATTTAAAACAAACTGTTTTTTAAAAATTGTTGGTTGAACTAAATAATACCTTGCAAAAAAAAATTTTTATTGACGATAATATAAGGGTTGACGAAAATTGTCATTTAACTAAAAGAAGAACAATTAGTGGTTAAAAACACTAAGCTCAACTTTTTCTAGTGTGTGTAGTTAGTTAGGAATTTTAATTTAAACGTTTACAATTTTAATTTTCAATACCAAAACTAATTAATGTATATATTGGCGTCTACGAATATGTTGCAAAAAAAATAGTGTTCCGAGCACTGCTCGGAATTTGAAAACAAATGAACCATGTTAGTCCATTTATTTTCATCGATTTTCATTATTAGAAAAGTTTGATTAGACATTAGATTATCCAAAAACAATATCATTGAATGTCGCTTGGGCCAACGAGTTTTTAACTCGTTGTTAGAACAACGAGTTAAATAGGATAGGTTAGGACAGGTTGTCCCATAAAAACAACTTATATTTGAATTAAACGTGAATGGTCCACAAAGCAATGAACCACGAAATTTATAAAAATAACAGTAATATATAATAATAAAGTTTTATTTATAAAAAGATCACAAATTACCAATTAATTACTAACTTAATCTACAGGCACTAAAGAATTACTACAGTACAAACATTAAAATAAATTTTTGGCTTGTTTCTCTACCCAAGTCAAATGTACCTGCCACTGACAGCTTGAACACAGTATCCACACAGCCTTGGAGAGCTGCTTGAGAAGGGCTTAATTTTCTCACTCAAATGTTGATGGGTACATATTTCATTTTTTGAGATTTGTTTGTAAAACAAAATCTGCACCTTTTTTTTTTTTTTTTTTTTTGCAAACAGATTTAATTATATAAGTTGCTTTCAACTGATTATGAAGACCATCGTTTAAGTAACGTGGGTTGATAGAAAAGCGTTTGATGTGTTTAAGACAATTTGTCTCTATCATCCACCCTTAAGAATATGCTAGTCAATCACATTCGACTGGTTCATCAAAAAAAAAGTCATTCAATATCAAATCTGGAAAACATAAAATATGGAAGTACACTGCTGCCATTCGCACTAACCGCCAGAGCCACATGTTACTCAATCTGTTATTTATTATCAGACCGTTGCACAATTGTAATTTCCATCTCACCAATACTTCATGTCTTTAATAGTATGTCGTAGAATAATTTATTTTCAATTATATGTCGTAGAATAATTTCCTGACACTTAGATCGATATATTACAATATTAACACTTTTCTGTGGAAAAATAACACATTTTTTATAAATATACATAACAATATAGGCAATTTAAATAATTTGATAAATATCGTTTTGGTGGATTGACATAAATAATTTTTTTTTCAGTTAATATATTTATATATGTTCTATAAGTAGTAAACGATCTTTGTATGCAATTGATACTAGTTTTATTTCCATTCCATATGGAAAATACTCTCCATAATCTTACTGACTTCTTATGTTAAGTTTTGGCGCTTCATGCTTCTTCTGGAGTAAGGTTTAACTAATGATGCCCCATCCAACAAATTATGATGGTTCGTATTAGTTGTCGTTTATTCATGATTGAAAATTTTCTTTATGATCTGACTGAAACAAACTGTTGTGTAACTGCTAAGACTTATTAGAATCATTTATTAATATATTATACAAGAATATTCCGCTAAACTTTGTTTGATTTATACTTAAAAATTTGTCTCGCCAAAACAGTAGTTCAGTTGAAATCGCTAAGATAATTGCTTGGGACGTAACGCATTTAAGGTTACGTCATCGCTTTTTAATGTTTATAAAAAAAACTGAAAATATTTGTTGCTAAACATGCTAAGTTTGAAAAGATAATAGCTGACATAGCTAGAGGTACAGAAAATAGGTTTTTTGTTTTCATATGCATAAAAGGTTAAAATTTCAATAACTTATGTTACTGATCAAAAATGTTAAATTTTACATTTAAAAATAATAAAATTAAATATATAAATGCAACAAAAAAAATTTTTTTTTTGACAAATACACACCAATAACGTTAGAATATGATAAAATAGACACTCATTAATAAGTGCTCTAAATTTCAACCGTTAAGCATGTATCTATGTCAGCTAATCTTTGTTGGCCCAAGACAGGTTTTCATTAAAAATCTCAAAAAACAGAAAAGTGATCCCAAATCAATTTCAATATTTTAACAATATTTTATTATAGTCCGTTTAATGTAAATATTTTTTTAACAAGGAAAGATAGATCTTTTATTTATTTTTTATTCAAAGATGAAAGCATTTCTAGAAAAAAAATACTATTATTTTAAAGTTAGTGAATTTTTATACTTTTTATGCGGAAATTTTTTTTTTGATAAACTCATGACGTCATGCTTACTTTTATATAGAGTGAAACAGCCGTGTTAAGTAGACCAAACTAATTAGATGAAATTAATTTTGCCGGTATGAATACTTTAGTGAGCCATTGAGTAAATTGTTTCTCTTCCATCCAACTAGACTTGGATGTTGTAAATACGGTGTTTGACGGTCGCCTACACAACAGTCATTGTACAGACGTGATATATCGCATAATGGTTTGCCTTAAATGAACTAAATGTTATAAAAGCAATTTTAAAATCGAATATTATAAAAAATACTAAAATACGTTATTTTTAAAAATTGGATTATGATATTTTAAATAGCCAAGACATAAATAACCATGCTCACAATGAATAAGTAAATAAAAAATCTTTGGAAAAGTTATTTGATTGATTGCTGCAAACAACGCAAACCTCGTGAACCTTCTAAACCAAGAAAATTTATCAAATCTACCAGTTTAATGAAGGATTACTGATAAAACTGGTTAATATAAAACAAAACAAAAAAAAAGAAAAAAAAAGAAAACATTAAAGTTCTATATCAAATCAGCAAAATCATTTCAGTCAGCTTAAGCGGTTTCTCGGTGACAAGACATCACGGTCTTCTACGAGTTTTTCGTAATAAGTCACATTAAGTAATCAGTTCCTGTTTATTTCCTCCAATTTAATTTTAAAATGGCGGATTTTTTTATTTATTACTCATAATTCTACATATTATTTTAGTAAAAAATGTATCATCATCTAATTAAAAGCACACGGATTCTGTTGTTTGTGTGACATACAGTGTATATATATCATATAATATATATGGTTATATATATACACTATTGTATATGTCAAATATACAACAGAATCGGTTATATAATCCGTGATACACATATACTATATGTGTGTATATTTTTTATTTATGTATGTATATATTGTATGTGTATGTGACATATACAAGTTGTATATGCATAACTAAATAAACAAAGACGTACGGAATACGTAAGGATATTTAATATACTGTTGTATTACAACAGTATATTAAATATCCTCACGTATTCCGTACGTCTTTATTTATTTAGTATATACAACACGTTTTATATACTAAATAAATAAAGACTCAAATGAATCGTTTCATATATGGAAAAAATTTGTCTCTTCTTAAAATAATATATCTTCAAACATAAAATTATTTGCATTGCATAACCTTTTTTATGTTTAATTTTTATTTTCAGATTACCCACAACAAGCTAATATCATGGTTACACCCTATGTTTCAACGCATCCTTTAATTTCTGATCAAGTGCAATTACCTTCACATGGTGGGAAAATAAGAAAACGTAAAGCAAACTGTTATAACTGGAAACAGTCAAAAAGAAAGCGACTTAGACAATCAGGAAAGGAATATATAAATGCTAGAGGCAAAGTTATTCAACCAAGAAGTATTAAAAATAAAAAAGATTGTAAAAATTGTTGCAAGTTTAAGTGTTTTGAGAAGATTTCAGAAGACGAGAGAAAAATATTATTTAATGGACTGTGGGGAATGTCTCAGATTGAAAAGCAACACTTTTTTAGTAAAACTACTGAACGATTAGATAAAAAAAGATCTCGAACCAATAAAGTAAGCAATTCAAGGAGAAAATATTCTTATTTTTACAATTTCTTTGTTGATAATATCAAGCATCGTGTATGGAGTTTTATTTGTCTACATTAGACATCAGCAGTAGGCAAATATCATACTATCATGAAAATAAACTTGAAACTGGTGTTCCTGCCCCAACAAAATGGGAGAAACATTGTAAAAAAAAAGTTCTTGAAATGACTAAACAGAGTATAGAAAACCATATCAACTTGTTTCCACGAGTTAAGTCACATTATTGTTGAAGCATTTCCTGCAAACAATACTCTGATGGGTCATTAAATTTGAAGAAACTTTATAATTTGTATTTAACATATTGCACTCAATATGAAATTTCACCAGCAAAGGCATGTATGTACTGCAATGTTTTTAATACAAAATTTAATATTGAATTTCAAAAGCGGAAAAAGGATCTGAGTGATACATGCTACAAATTTCAAATTATTGAAGATGCAAATGAAGAGCAAATCCAAAAGTATAACAAGCATATTGGACCAAAGAATGAAACAAAAATCGAGAGAGATATGGATCGAAAGTTGAACTCCCCTTCCACAACCATAGTTTGTATTGATCTACAAAATGTCTTGAGCTTGCCAAAAAGTAATGTGGGAAACTTCTTTTATAAAAGAAAGCTCAGCTGTTATAACTTAACAGGTCACTCTTCACTGAACAAAAAAGCATATTGTATATTATGGCATGAAGGTATGTCAGGTCGTTCTGGTAATGACATTGCCAGTGCTGTGATATGTATGCTAAAAAATTTTTACAAGGATCTTCCTAATAATTATAAATTTATAATTTGGTTTGATTCTTGCGTTCCACAGAATAGAAACAGTCATATGTCAGCTGCATTGCGTGAGTTTCTTATTGATCATCCAAATATTGAAATCATTGAGCAAAAGTATTGTGAGCCAGGCCACAGCTCTATTCAGGAATGTGATAATATACATAGTCAGATTGAGAAATCATTACATTCAGCAGAAATATTTAGTCCTCTTGGGTTGGTGAAAGCAATGTTGAATGTTAACCAACGTAAACCATTTTTTGTATACCAAATGCAAAAAGCGATATTAAAAATTTTTCAAAAATTGTTAGTCTTCTGAACTACAAAAATGTTCCATACTTTAATGTTAAAACGCTTGTATATAGGTTTAATGCTCCTGGTCATGTGTATTTCAAGACTCGTTTTACAGATACTTATAAAGAGGCACAGCTGTCTATGCCAAAAAACACTCGATCATCAGGAAGTAATCTTGAAGAATCATCAATTCCATTGGCATCTTGTTTTCGACAAAATATTGAAATTTCTAGTGAGAAGATAGAAGACATTGTTTCTATGTATCCTTACATGCCAGCTGTAGATGTTTGTTTCTATAAAGCATTATTTCAGTAGTTGTTTTTTCAACTCTTTATCCGGATATACTTTATTTATGTTATGCACTATTCAGTTTTATCTTGCACAAGGTTCATTTAAACTGTTCTTAACTTGTTATTTGTATTTAAGACATTTACTTTTTATTTTCAATAAATCTTTTTAGATAAAAGTAATTTTATTATAAATAAAATAGCTTTGGTTAAAATCAGTTTGTTAAAATTAAAAAATCAGTTTGTTAAAATTGCCCATCCTACCAGAAGCAATATATCTAGAAAACTTATTAAATGACCATATCCATTTAAATTTGCCAACTAAGTGTTTTAGGGTCTATATTTGCTTTTAAATCCCTAAATTAAAAGTAATTTCTTATAATCCATCAACTCCTCGCAAAACGTTCAAGTTGTATTTACTAAAAAATCGAGATAGCACAAAATAATATTAACGCGAAATTAAAATTTAAAAGTTATTTTGTTCTATCTCCAAACAGGGTGGGGCCATAATAGCGATTTGAGCAAAAAAAAATTTTTTCACAACAAATAATTATAATGAGCATATAGTCAAGTATTGAAAAACGTTTGCATTATTAAAAAATGTATTGCCACTTCTGCTGGATTGCAGTGTAAAACTTCAACTTGATTTATCTCAGTTTAAACAAATGGAGAGTTATAACAAAATAATTCTAACCTGACGATATATATATATATATATATATATATATATATATATATATATATATATATATATATATATACATTGATTTGTAAACTACAAATGGTAATTATTGTGATGATATCTTTGAACGAACCCTAATCGACGAAACTGATAAGTACTAAAACAAGAACAATTTTAAATGCTGTACTTAGCACGGTAGTTTTACTTCTACCATGTGATTGGACTTTGTTGTGCATACGCTTGTGAAGAGTTGCCTTTGGTATGTTGTATGCCTCTGAAGCTTTATTGAGTGATATTTCCCTTTTTTAATTTGTTCTACTGCAAGTTGCAATTGCACATCACTGTAAGCACAAATCATTTTGTTTGAAAATTTTTTTAGATAGATAAGAAAGGCTGTCATATTTATTTACGTTTTAAAAAATTAATAACTATTAATTAGTTTAGCCGCGCTTATCTTAATGAGAAATTAGCATGTTTACTCTTCCCCCAAAAACATTTATATTGGTTTTTTTTTAGCATAACTTTTTTTCTGGAACTAGCAAATTCAATTTTGAAAAGAGAATTTTGATCGTCATAAAATTTTCTACAAAACAGTCTTTTTACTTTAGTAAAATTTAATTTTAGTTTGGGAGTTCTGAAGTTAATTTTTACTTTTTACTAGATTGAGAATTTTAAAGTTTGCTAAGTAAAATAAATTTTTAAAAACAATTTTTACACCTTTAGATAGAGCACAAAATTCTCTACAATACGGTGCCTTGCATTTTGAAAGACTTTTTGTTTTAACTTTCAATAAATGCACAACTTTTAAAGATAAAAAAAAATTACTCAACAAACCGTGACTGATTTTTTAGTTTGTTTTCCCCCAATTCAAGATGATTAATTTTAAAACAGTACTTTTAATACGGAGTAACGTCACGCCGACTGGATTAATACTTAGTTAAATTTGTTAAACAGCGTTTTATTATGTTACATAAAGGCGAGTTTCCACTCAACCGTTTTTTCACGGGAACGGGAAAGGGACGGGAAAAATAATCACGTGAGCATGCGTAGTTTTCCTTCTGAAATATTAAAAGTTATTCTACGCATGCCCACGTGATTATTTTTCCCGTCCCTTTCCCGTTCCCGTGAAAAAACGGCTCGCCTTTACACGTGGTATTACTGTTATAGTATTATGCAACATATTTTATGTTGCATAACACTATGTCATATAATGGTAACGTAACAAAATGGCCGGGTGAATAAAGCATTGCTTTTACTTAGTAATTGGTCAGCTTTACGTGAATAAAAGCTAAAGGAATTTTCCCTAATTTTTTATTTACGTAAAGCCGAACAATTACTAAGTAAATTGCTTAACTTTACGTAAATAAAAAAATTTGAGCAAAACTGCTGAAGTTTTTATTCACGTAAAGCTGACCAATTACTTAGTAAAAGCAATTGCTCACCCGGCCTATTGTGTAAATTTATTAGAGTTTACAAAATACCGGAAAATTATGATTTTGGTTTCCGGTATTTAAAATAGTTCAATACCGGAACAAACCGTTATTGCGCGTTATTTATAAAAAAACATTTTAAAAAATGCAGCCAAATCCTTATTAAAAGAAACAATAAAATATAAAATTAAAGTTTACGCATTTTTCTTTTTCTATTTTATTTCATTTTACTTTTTAATATCTAAAAATTAAATGTATTATTCAAAATGTTAAATATTTTATATTTTTTATTTTTGTTATTTAGGTGCATCAAGAAGATCTAACGTTCTTGTCACAGAGCACCGCGGAAGTGCATTTAACTAGGAGGTTCACGTCTGCTTCCTTACCGTGACGCGAAAATATGTCCAGAGTTCTTTTCGAATCCGGATCTACTGCTTATAAAGTAAACGCTCTAACCACTGCGCCTCAAACTTATCAAATTGTAATAACTCAATAATTTGTCGTTCTAAAAAATAGGATTTAAAAATATTATTGCATTTAAAATATTAAAATTCATTTGGCTTTGAAACTTAGTTGAAAAGTTACAAGCAATCGAAAAAGTTCTTACGCTGGATGTTGAATTATTTTGAGAGCAACATCAATCTTATTTAAATTTGATGTTTAAACTTCACTTGCTTCAAATTTCTTTTAAAATGAATCAGAACAACTAATCTTGGGTAGGAAACAAACCATTTTTGGAAGGGATTGTTGTAAGTCTGTGTCTTAAGGTTGGGTTCTTCAGCATCTTCTTCATCCGATGATTCGACATTGACGCTATCCAATACTTTGGTAAAATTTTGTTAAACTTTATTTTTTGCATATTAAATAATTGCTGACTTTGGTGAACATTTGAAACCATCATTATTTTGTGATGTATTTGAATTGGGGTTTTGAATTATTCAATACAGACTTAATGTCATTTCGACATGTTCTGTTACTTCTTCCATGAGCAGTTTTCTCTATGTTATCATTAAAAATGCCGCTGCGATATAATCTCTTTAGATGACCATTGTCATTTTGTATATATTTAAATCATTATCTTCTTAAAAAAGTAAAATTAAAAAGATGTTCATCGGAATCGTTTGGATTATTATATTCAACGGCATCTTCTTCATTTGATTTGTCACTCGAACATGTTCGGTCGTCGCTAGTACGTAAATTTTTGTAGAAAACATCGGTTACGTCCAGATGAATACAGTGATTGTGGCACAGTTGACTCTCTATTGAAATTATCAGTCCATATTTTTGCATTACTACAGCACCATCGTGAGTAGATTCAATCGTGTAAAATCTAACACAAATTCTAAAAACTAATCCAAATTCTGTCAATTTTTGTTTCACTAACTCTTCAACTTTATTGTGAAGTTATAGTTATATACCTATTAATGGAGATGTCAGTCCATTTATCAACTTTTATGCTGAACTTTTCAACAAATCTTTTTAAAATCTTTTTGATTTCGTAAAACGATATTATTAGTTTTGCTACTATTTGACTTTTTGGCATTTGGAAACCACGTTTCTGAATTAACTCGTGCGTTGCATCGGATTTCGTATTTGTATTAAAAGACATGTCATCCTTTGAGGCACGTTTTTCTAGCAGTTCAGCTAAGGTTTCACGTTTAAAGAAACCGTCTACTTTTGTTTGCTTTTTGGAACTTCTGTAACAGATGTTTTATCTAACTTCTTATTTTTTTAATATTATGCTATAAATAGTTCACATGTGGGTAATCAGACCAGATGTGCTCGAACCTTTTTATGAAAAAATTGCACAGGGTGCATTTTGCTTTACTAGATAAATTGTTTGATCTTGTAAACTACTTCCAGACAAAAAAGCTTTGGCTCGGAATGTTTTTTTGTTTTTTTTTAATTGTCTTTTATTGGTTATATATAAAGCAGTGGCGGATTTAGTATAGAGCGTGGGGGAGGGGGAGCTGCCCCCACACGCCCCTTAGAACGATCAAACGGCGCCCCCTAAAACATTCACACAAAAAAATTATAAATTCAAATTACTAATCAAAAACAAAATGAATAAAAATAAATACTAATGGAAAGAGAGAGAGAGGAATTATTTTAAAACAGAGGTTTTAAAAAATTTTCTTTCGAAATATTGTTATTAAACTTTGAAAAGAGAAACATTGATATTAAATTCTGCAGAGGACAAGCATATGATGGTGCTTATGTAATATTTGGAATAAAAAGTGGTCTTCAAACTCGAATAAAAACGCTTTTATTAAATGCCATTTATGTTCATTGTTGTGCTCATGTTTTAAACTTGGTAACCATCGGAGCAATGTCTGTAAATAGCAATGTCCTGATGTTTCTAGGCACAGCTGAAAAATTGTATACGTGTCTAGTTTACCACGACTTTATATTCTCTAAGAGCACCAAAAATGTCTATATGAATCAACAGTAGACACTCAGAAACGACTTACTGATACAAGATGAGCATATAGAAAGCACGCAGTTGATGCTGATGTTGAATCTTTTTCTGCTATTCTACCCACTCTAGAAGGTATAAATTTATGAAAATGGAAAAAGTTGTAAGAAACAACTTTTTCCATTTTCATAAATTATTATTAAATAAAAAGCCAGACTTTCAAAAATGTTTTAAAACTTAAAACTTACTATTTAACCAACATAAAGTAATAAAAACGTGGACTCCAAAAATATAGCACATACAAATAAATTTTAACTTGTTAATATATACCTTGGAGGAATACTATCAAACAAAAGTTTTCTAAGATTTAAAGTAACCATTTTAAAACATTAAACCACGCTTAACTTAAAAGTTATAACTTCAAAATTAGGAATAAATGTACCGCTTCGCATCCAGTTTTGTTTTTTATACTTACTAACCGGTTTTAAATAAAACCCACAACAATGAATTGATTCTATACTTTGTTACTACTAGGTAGCTAGAATATTATTTCAGTTCTACAAAGTTTACAGAATTTATAATAAACTACAGAATTTATAATAAATAAAAAACCGACTACCTCTGTGGTAATATGGTCTAATTAATCAATCTTTACCGCCACAAAAACTATGATCTAAACATTTTGCTTCCTTTTCTTGATTTTAATTTACAAAATGCATTATTTATTTGAAAATATGCAAAAATATCAAGGAAATTGAACCGGTTGAAAAAAACGATCGGTAAATACCTAACAGAGTTCAATTTAATGATACAAAATTTTATTGAAGATTTAATGTTTAAATAAATAAAAAAATTTGAAATATATCAACTAGAAAGAAAAACTTTACGCACCGCTTTAAAAATGTTACAGAATATCGCGATTTTTCAAACAGTTTAAGGCCATAGCGTTACTTAAAGGACTTACTAAGATTAATAATTTTCTCATGAATATTTTGAAGACTTTAAAATTAACCAGTCAATTTAATATAATTTATTAAATTTTAAGTAGTTAGACTCTTTAATAGAGAGTTAGACTTTAATAGAGAGTTAGACTTTTAATAGAGACAACATAAATAACCTGTTTTAAAAGCTACATTCCATAATTAGATAAAAAATCAAATAATGAAACATGTAACTCTCTCCACGACACTTATACAGGGTTACCACTAATAAAAATGAGGATAAAAATAAGGATTTTAAGGAGGGAATTTCCCTAATTTCTAAAGAGATTTAACCCAAAATGGCAAAATTTTCATTAAAAAATAAGGAGAATTAGGGAGAAAGTCGTCACAATTTGCACGGAACCTTTCTTTCGAAATTGATTGAAAAGCGCCAAAAAGCATAAAGGATGCATTGCATATACCAAATATACATTTTTTTAGCATTTCAATAATAAAAAAAATATTTATTAGCATCTTTATAAATTAGTAGAACCCATTCACTTCAATAAAATTTTTAAAAAGTAAAAAAAAAAATAAAATAAGGAGAAATGACTAACTTTTTCAAGGTTATTAAAGGAGGTTTTTTTTTTTTAAGGAGTGGGAACCCTGTTATAAACCAGGTAGTGAAACAACAACTCTGGCTAATAATGAGAAGAAAAAAAAAAAAAAAAAAAAAAAAAAAAAAAAAAAAAAAAAAACTATATCAACATAATGCAGAAGCAATCTACTGGATTTACATATACAACATTTAATCAAATAGTCCAAAACCCATGTCATCATCAGATGGCTCTGATTCTTCTTTTTTCACTTCCTCCTTCTTGGCAGCTGCTGGAGCAGCGGCTGCTGGGGCGGCAACCGGAGCTGCAGCAACAGCAAATTTGCTGGGATCAGCTAAATACTCCTTGATCTAATAAAAAATATTAAATAGTTTAATAATCTAATTTAACTTATAAAATGACAGACTTACAGATTTACAGCCAAGGTATAACTTTTAACCTAAATTATATAAAAACCGATAGTCCCCCCCACATGCCAAACATTAATATGCATTTTAAACTGATTTAGCAATCAAATACATTTATATTGATACTATGGAGCCAACCTATTCATACAAATAGTGACAATCTTAAAAACTTAAACTAAAATCTTCTAAACTTGTTATTTATCTTAATAGTTAATAGTTTATCTTACTGCAAATCAAGATGAATTATTTATGTAAACATATTTACCTTAGCAATTTGTGGAATAGAGATATCTGCTTCCAAACAAACAGCTGCAACATTCTATTAAAATGATAGAAAAATAACAGTAATATTAATCATAACACTTTGATATGATGAGAAAAAAAATATCATAAAACTAAAATAGACACAGCATTGAAGTTAATTACTCTTAAACTAAACTTACCTTAAATCCGTTAACGATAGAATGAGGAACAGATACAGCTGTTGGGTACCCAATAGCCAATGAAACAGCAGCAACATTTGCAACACCCTTTAAATTGATTAAGTTATTAATAAAATTTTGTTTAAAGAAAACCCATTAAACTCTTATCTTTATATATGCACATGTAAATTATTTTATAAATGTAAAAGAAAAAACAAACTGAATAAAATTTCTTCATTATATCATCGTCAGAGATATCAAGAATATCAGGACTGAAAATGCTTCCGTTGTCATAAACTTGTTTGATGACTAAACCATAGTAAAATGGTTGAATATTCAACATAGCAAGAAGAGCAGCCTCAGAAGCACCAACCTAATATAGAACATTGGTTTTAGAAATTACATTACTTTATCAGAAGTTATCTTAACCTAGTATTCTATACTATTTTACACAGAAAATACTTTATATGTATTATGACAATGCCATGCATATTTATAAATATTGGTCAAAAAGTTTGAATAACGAACATTTCCTATTTTTGACTCAGTTTAAGGTATTATGTACCTTATAATGCATAATTTATAATGCTAAAACAACTAAAAAAGGTAATAGATGTCATTAAAATTAAGTTTAACTGTCAAGTTAAGAAATTTATCTTTTAAATCAAATGAACCTGCCTTGACATCTTTCTTGATTAAATGAATATCACTAAGTATTTCAATAGTCCCTTTTGTAATCTTGGTTTGAATTGACAGTGCTTGGAAAAAAGAGGTTTTTTCTGGACCCATACCAGTGTTACCAGCTGGAATAAACACATCAAGAGGAGCAATTGACCCGGCTTTTGCAGGAGCATTTTTTTTGTTACTGAGAACCAAATCACGAACTTCAGTTAAATCTTCTTTGGTGAATATAAAGCCAATATTTCCAACAAGATATGGTAGAATTCTAAAATTTTAAAAAAATATCAATTATTAAACAGCTTTTACCGTTGTTAAAAAAAATGTATTTGTTACTATCTAAAATATATCTTGACTTGGCTTGTTAATTGTCATACAGAATACTTACTTTTCAAGACCAGGAATCTTTTGAGATTTAGCTTTTAAGGCTTTACGCATCATCGTATTTTTACCCATAAGAACTTCTCCTTTTCCTCTTAATGCTATTCGAATTTGTTGCATTTGTTTAGATCCTACATTGTCTACAGTTACGAGGAAACATCGTGGAAATTCATCTAACATCTTATCAATTTTAGCGAAGTACTTCGCTTTCCATGCTTTCCTGTCTTCCCTAACCATTTTGTATATAGTAAGGATTGCCTAACGGTTTAAAGACGAGGTCTAAAAGGAAATATTTATATTTAAAAAAATTAAAAGAATATATTTTCATTTGTTTAACTTAAATGCAATTAATAATCAAAATTAATTTAAAGATCTCGAACAAATTGGGAAAACGCGAACTTACAGGAATAACTTGGAAGTAAAAGAAATGAGTCGTATACTCCACGCGTTTAAACCTGAGGACTGTTTGCAAACGAGGCTGTGGGTAAAAATTTTAAAAATATTTTAGGCTTTGATAAACTAATAAAATTTAAAAATTATATTTAATCAATATAGGTTAATAAGATATCTTAAGTGATATATTATTTAACAAAATAAGATGTAGCAAATTTTTGAAATTATTCATATTCAGGTGAACTTATGTCTGTTATTTGGATCTAAGAGTAATTGTCACGTGGTTACATAAAAATATGGCTGACAAAGGTGATGAAGAAATTAAAGTCTTTTTAAAACAGTATCCGGGTATTTTCCAAGTGATTGATCAAGAAGATCGTAAAAAATTTGTTTGTAAACTCACTCAACATGAAATACCTTACTCTCTAAAGTCTATTGAAAATTACACGAGTGGAAAAAAGTTTCAAAACTTATTTTCCAAAGTTAAATCTATACATACAATTGACAAAGTAATTGAAGGTCCATATAAAGAATATTTTCTGCCTAGTAGAAAATCAAAATCCTGTTTATTTTGCACGCTTACAAAAAAAGAAATAAATAATTTGCCTCACGAAATTGAGCAGCATGTTACAGGTTATAGATTTAAAAAAGCCTACTTTTTAAAAAAAGAAGCTGAAAAACCTGGTTTAAATTGTAATGGTCAAGATCAAAAATCACCTAGCAAAGAAACTGAAATTTCTATTCCTGACTTTGTATTAAATTCTGATGTTGAAGACAATAGTGAAAATAATGAAGATGATAACGAATCAGTTGATTCAAATCTAGTCGATACATGTGAAATTAATGAGTGTACAACTGTGCCTAACTTCAAACAAAATAAAAAATTAATAAAGAAAATGAATTCGAATGATAATTCTCCAGTAAAAAAAAAGAGAAAAGCTACCGAAATTGATAATAACTGTACTACTAAATTAAAAAAGAAGAATTCAATTGATAATTGTTCAGTTAAAAAGAAAAGAAAAGCTACTGAATTTGATAATAATTGTACTTCTAAATTAACAAAAAAGAAAAACACAATTAAAATTTAATAACTTTAGTTTTCAAAATTTTTATATATGAAACATTTTATGCGATTCAAGTATTCCATCTTATATTTTTTATTTAGTATCTTAATTTTTAGGTGTTTAAGCAATGCTATTGTTTTGGATATTTTTTTAATCTAGGAATACTCGTATTGTAATTTTTTTCCTGGATCTAAAATGAACACATGTATAATAGTTTATTCAAAATAAATTATGAAATGCCCCTGTCATTTAGTTTTTTTTTTTGTTCTATTTTTATTATAAAAATTTTATCAAATAAGTCATGTGTAAATAGGTTCGCCTTCTCTCATATAAATTAAAATTAGGTTTTGAGTTTTTGAAATATATTTAAGTGAATTGTTATAGAACTTTTCAGGTCTGCACTTTAAAAAATTCAAAACCTGATTTTAATATATAAGGAAGATTATTTATCATGTAAATAAGTACTTGATGTTTATACTTTTCACACTAGTTGTTCTTACCCCATTATTGATAAAATAATTTATAAGAATTTAAATTTATTATTCAAATTGTTAAAGAGAAATGTATAAAGCATTTCCCATGAGATCGTTTTCCTGGCTAGAAAAAAGATGCACAAAGTCTTTTTTTCAAATAAATAGAAGAATTGGAACTATTCCTCCTGAATTTTTTAAAGTTGGCGATCATGTTAAAACTGCATTTAAAAATTATCAACCAGTTATTGCTCTTGAATCAACAATAATAACTCACGGAATGCCCTATCCAGACAATTTAAGGTAAATAATGCTTACAATTTGGGGTAATTTAAGGTTTGTGGTTACTATTGCTAATTTATGAGTTTAAGTAAGATATTTTTTAAGTTAATTTAGCAACAAATAAACAATTTTGATTCTTAAACTTCAATAACTTTATTAATTATGTTTTAAATCTGAATTAGTTTTATATCTGCCTATCTGATTGTAATAAAATCTTTTTATTTTTTAATATCTATATGTGTAGCACTGCTCTAAAGGTTGAAAATATTGTGAAAAAATATGGTGCTTATCCGGCAACTGTTGGAGTTATTGATGGAAAGTTGATAGTTGGTATGGTTATTAATTGTAACATTTGTTTTTCTTAATCAATGTTTAATCATAGTTATTTTTAATCAATATTTACATTACATAATATATTTACATATATTATATTGCATAATATTTGTAAAATTAACAAAATAGTTTTACATCTTGAATTAAAAACATAAGCATTTAGTAAACAAATTCAATAAGCATTTAAGAAAAGTATTTAATAAACTATTTGAATAAAAACATAAGCATTTAATAAACTTATTTTCTATTATTTTAAATTTTAAATTTTGATTTAAATATTAGTAATATTATGTTCATTTAACTTTTACTAAAGGCTATATTTTTAAAGTGATTTTAAGGCGCCTTTTAAATTAAAGATAATTAAAGAGATAATTACAGTAAACATAATTTAAAAAATATTCTTTTATTTTGATTAGAAATCATATTATATTTTTAAAAACATATTTAAAAAAAAAAAATTTTTTAATTATTAAGAATAATTTAAAAAATTACATTTGAATAAATAAATTACATTTACATAGATGAGTTTTTTCTGGGAATTCCCGGAATTCTGGAAATTTGCTTAAAATTCCTTTAATTTTCCAGAATTTTCCGAATGTTTTTTGTTATTAATTTAAAAAAAATATATATATATTTTTACATAAAATTTTAAATGCGACAACTTTTGCATTTAAACAAATATGTTTTCTATAATTAAAGTTTTCTCGAAATAAATTTTTGTAACAACTTTATTTCTTTTTTTCTTGCTCTTTAATTCATTCAAATGATCTTTTTCGAATATTTAAAATTATTTACCTATTTGTAAAAAGTTAAATAATCTAAATTCCTTTTTAAAAGTTTACGAAAGTTTTTGTTGTCTGTTATACAATCCATTTTTAATAAAATAATTTTCCGGGATTTTCATAGAAAAAAATTTTCGGGATTTTCATAAAGTCAAATACTCATCTATGTATTAGTTATTTCAAACAGATAACTAAATAAAACTTTTAAGTTTTATTTAGTTATCTGTTAAAACTTTTTTATACTTAAAAAGTTATTACACTGAATATTTTTCATTAAGTTATTGAAACCTTTTTTTCTATTATTTTAAAAAGAATATTGAAAGGAAAAAAAATTGTCTGAAAAAGTTTATACTTCGTTTTTTTGTTTTCCTTGTGTAAACTAAAATAGCAAGCTAAAGATCAAAAACCTTATGGTGCCGGTATGGGCACTTGTTTGGGTGCCTATACTGATAAAACGGTACTAAAACACTTCTAAGTTCTTCACTGTATTTATAGTGTAAGCTTTTAAGGAACAAAAACTTATTTTGAAATTTATTTAAGAAGCAAATGCTACCACAACAAGGTAACCATCTTAAGGTAATTCTATTAGATTATTTGATCAGTTTTTACATAAAGTTTATTGATGCTTCAAATATGTGGTAGTGTATTGTGGTAGAGCGTTTGCTTTAAACTAGAAGCAATCAACTTGTTTATCCACACATCTATTTTTCAAGTTTTGTACTGAGTTGAGAGATAGTTGTAACCACCAATAAAAAAAAAAACTTTTGTATTAAGCCATTCTTTAGAAGAACTGATAAATATCAATTAGACTTACATTACCTTATATAACCCCATTTGAAAGTGGCAAATATTGAGATATTGCTTTTAATGATTGTAAACTATAAAAAACCTTTTATTAAAATTATCGAAAGATATTATATACTTAAAAAGTTATTACACTGAATATTTTTCAAATGTTATTTAAACAATTTGTGCAATTGATTTTGTAAATAACGAAAAAATATTTAAATGAACTTTTTGATGAATCCATAAATTTAATCGTCAAAAACATAACAAAGTTATTTTTTGTTATGCTTTGTAAACTTTCTAATGGTATGTTTTTACGCTATGCTAAACACTTTTAAATAAAGTTTCAAAACACTATTAAATAAATTATATCATAAACAAATAAAAGTTCTATTTCAAAGGTATTTTTTTTTTAATGATGAATGTAAATGTTTTAAAACGATTTGCTTTTTTATTTGTTTTAAAACTCTTATATTGAATCATAAGAATGTTAAGTAAAATTTTATTTTATTTTAAAAGCATTTTTTTTTTTAATGGATTTTTTAAAATGTAAACGCCCTAAAGTAATTTGTATACAACAAAAAATGTGTTTCAATAATTTTTTTTTAAAATTCATAAAGTTAAACATACCAAAACATACCAAAAGTCAAAGTTTTTTTGTTTTATTTTGTAAACTATTTAGTTAAACGTTTTTATGTAAATAAAATTAAATGTTTTGCTAACCTAAATGAATTTTAAATAAAGTAAGAAATTTTAATGATTGTTTGAAATAAAAAGTATTATGTATAAATTAACAAAGAGTATTACAAAAAAATTATTTTATTTAAAAAATTTGTGCATTTTTTTAATTTTGTTTAAATGCAGTTTTATTATTAATTTTATAAACAACAACTTTAAAAAAATATTATCTTCAATTAATTTTTTTTTAATAATACCTCAAGTTATTATAGACAAAAACATAACACATTTTTTGGAAGAACGCGAATAAAACTAATATATATATATATATATATATATATATATATATATATATATATATATATATATATATATATATATATAACATATATATATATATATATATATATATATAACACATATATATATATAACATATATATATATATATAACACATATATATATATATAACACATATATATATATATATATATATATATATATAACATATATATATATATATAACATATATATATATATATATATATATATATGTTATATATATATATATATGTTATATATATATATATATGTTATATATATATATATATATATAACATATATATATATATATATATATATATATATATATATATATATATATATATATATATATATATATATATATATATAATTTCTTTACTTTCAACAAGGCTGCAAGCAACCGCTATTTGGAAGCTACTGGAAGCTACTATATAAATGTATATATATATATATATATATATATATATATATATATATATATATATATATGTATATATATATATATATATATATATATATATATATATATATATATATATATATATATATATATATATATATATAACATCTTTACTTTCAACAAGGCTGCAAGCAACCCCTATTTGGAAGCTACTGGAAGAGAAAAGATAAAGTTTATAGAGCAAGGTAACGATTGACAGACAACTTAAAATATTCCAAGTTATATGAGTCAGGAAAACAAGAAGATGGAAGCGAATTCCAAAAAACGTTGTTCGAGGAAAAAAACTAGACAAATAAGAATTTTTAAAGCACTTAAGAACAGTCACAGTAAAAGGATGAGACTTGATTGAAATTGAGTAGCATGAGAATGAATTTAAGTAGATGGCACTAAAGACACTGGTTTCCAAAAAAAAAGTAATGACGACAACTATGGAGAACACTCCTGCAAGATTATAACAGGTATGTTGTCCGGACCACAAGAAGTGGCTAAGCAGGAAATTACTTGAATACAGGGTTCGTACTGTACCTGGAAAACCTGGAAAACCTGGAAAATCAGCCAAATTTGGATAAAGTCATGGAAAACCTGGAAAAGTCAGGGAAATTTTTTTTTTTTCTAGGTAGTCAGGGAAAAGTCAGGGAATTCTGATTGAGAAACTACTCGTTTTACAAATAAGCTATTATGTTTCTGTTGGTGCTTCCCATTTATTTTGACAATTAAAAAATACACTATAGTGTTTCACACCTTTACCACGCATATAATATTTTATTTTTAAAAATTTGACCACGGCTTTTTAACTTTTTTAAAACTTGAATATTTTTAAATGTATTTTAATAGGCAAAACGCTCTTATTACTAACAATTGTTTTAAAATATTAATCAATAAAAATATTTTATTTAAATTGTCTATGGTTATTACTTTATTTTTACAATAATAGTGTATGTTTCTTGTTTTTATTTATTATAAAAAAAATAATTCCTTTTTTTTATTTATTATAAAAAGACTAATTTTTAATGATCAATTTCAATCGTTTAAAACTATTTCTGTAATTTATTCTATAAACAACAGCATCTTTAACTTTAAACATTTTTGTGTCTTTAAAGCGAAAAACTTCTTTTTTTATTTTAAGTTACATAAGTTACAGAAAGTTTCAAAGATTTTCAACTTTGTTGAAAACTTTTGAAAGTTTTTATTAAAAAAGTAATGGTTTATGTTCGAAATATAATCAGTAGTTAATAATAAAATATAATTATTAAATATAATCGAAAATATAAAATATAATTATTAAATATAATCGAAATATAATCAGTAGTAAATATGATCAATAGTTATGATCGAAATAATAAACGTCTTGATGATTTTTACTTCAAAAACATTGACATAAAAAAGTATCCAGAGTTGTCATCTGTCATTAAGTTGGTTTTGACTCTGAGTCATGGACAGGCATCAGTTGAACGGGGGTTTAGTGTCAATAAGGATGTGGTTACCGATAATATATCAACAGATGGTATTGTTGGACGGCGTCTTGTGCGTGATTTCATGCTTACCAACAACCTCAACCCCCACTCTGTCCAGATTACATCAGAAATGAAAGTTGCCTTTAAATCTGCTCATCAAAAATACCAGATCATGCTTGAGGAAGAGAAGTCAAAGAATAAAAAACATGCTATGTTAGATCAGAAAGCCATTATTTTGTCTGAAATTGAAGAGCTAAAATCTAAAATGGGTTTCCTTACAAAAACTTCATTGATGCTAGAATAGAGTTTGTCTTAACTGTGGAACAAGCGGAAAAAGAAAACAATTTATCATTGGTCAGCAAAGCGAATGCTTTAAAAAGGAAAAGCAAGGAGAAAATGAAAGACGTAGCTAAGTTGCAGGAAACATAATTGATATTAGAAGAGAAGAGAAAGAAACTGAATTAACAATAGTTGCTTTTTGACAATTTGTTTGTTTATATAAAGTATTATTTATGTTGACATTTATGCAAATATGGCTAATTAAAAAACTTTAATTATATTTTCAATATAAGATTTTGCTTAAAAAATATATGCAATTTAAAATTAATTAAAAGTTTTTTTTTTAATGTTTCTAAGCATGTTTTGTTATACTGTGCTATTTTTATCTAAAGGTATTATTGAATTAGCGAAGGTACAGCTACAAATAGTGATAAAAAACAACTAACCCAAAGTAGTCTCTGTTATAGACCAAATATTGCTCAAAATGTTGAAAGATATCTACATAGACATTTTAGTTTATTTTTGTGTTAGTGAAAAATAATTATATATAAAATTTTTTATGAGCA
This sequence comes from Hydra vulgaris, assembly GCF_022113875.1. NCBI lineage: Eukaryota > Metazoa > Cnidaria > Hydrozoa > Anthoathecata > Hydridae > Hydra > Hydra vulgaris. The sequence goes on from NC_061167.1 coordinate 28,883,608, forward strand.
TAATATTTAGATTTTCTTGAAGATCATCTGAAACTAAATTTTATGTGCATAATATTTAGATTTTTTAAGAAGCTCACCTGTTGTTTATTCTTAGTCATCCTTAATAATATGCATAATAAAATCTATACTAACATCCAACTTAACTAATAGCTAAGTTTTATAAGTTTTGTCATTTTAAGCATGTACATTTTAGCATTTTCATTACAGTAGTAATTTTTAACATTTTATAAAAACCATTGCAAATGTTAAAAATGGTCAGGGAAATTCACCTGATTTTTCAAAAAAGTCAGGGAAAAGTCAGGGAAATTTTTATAAATATGTGGCTACGAACCCTGTAAATATAGAAGTGGAGTAATACAAATGTCAAGCAATGGATCAACCTGTTTGACGGCAAAATCAGGCAGAACGCATCTAGTGGAATCAAAAGATGTAATAGATGAAAAGTTCTTAGCAAAACAATTCAGCTTTATCTTTGGGTACAGTGGCAAAGTCTGAACCATACAAGAGAGGTGGAATAACAAATTTGCTCTTATTATTGATACTGTTAAAGATTCTCTAGAAGTCACAAGAGTCTAATTTTTTAGATGAAATACTAGATTTCATGACCTGAGAATAGGGGGCTTTGGCATTAGAAAAAACCTTTTTAAAATGGTTTCTAGTAATAATAAACAGACATCTGTTTAATGGAAAATTGTTTTGCTGATAGATATAAAAGAAACGATTTCAATTGGAAATTGTAGCAGCACAATGTGAGGAAAACCATGGAGAAGAGTGAGGCTTGACCTAGAATTGTTGAGAGAGAATAAAATATTCCATTCCAGCTTGAATCCATGAAGTTATGTAAGAAGCACATTTGTCAGTAGGAAGACAAAAGATTCCTACCGAAGGGCCATCATGAAGAAAATCTTGGAAAGAGTCCTAGTCACCTTTAAGGTAGTTGTAAGAGGTACAATAATAGGAGAATTCTGATGATGAAGAAGAGTGACATAATAGTTTTAGAGAGAGATCAAACTGATCTGAAGCACCTAAGGGTAAGTGTGGAAAAACTGAGCTCTGACTAGGATCAGAAACAAGACATAAGTCATGTAGAGAAGGTAAATGATTAGAATGGTCTGGAAAGTGACTTGGAAAGTTAATTATTTGAGTTAGACCTTGAGAAAGGCAAAAGTTGTAAGCCCTAACGCCTGCAGAATCACTGACACTAGAGCCAACCCCTTCTGTGTGATGAGCATAAAAGTCACCAACACAACAATATTGGCTGAAGGTCAAAAAGAGAGGATTTGGTCAATTTGATCAGAAGTAACATTGAAAAGAATGCAATCTTGAGATGAAGGAGAGCGATATAGAACAAAGAGAGTATTGGTAGATAAAAGTGGTGCTAATTGAAAGCACATAAAAGAATAGTCGGTGGATGAAAACCTAGTTTAATGACAAATGGGTGAATTTTTTTTGTTATGTAAATGCCTAGGCCAAGCATGTGAAAATTTAATAGTTTTTATTAATTTAGTCATTTTAAAGTTTGTTAAAGAATTTAACTCAAAGCAGATGGTACTTTGTACACTTTTTAATAGCCCAAGCAATTGCTTTCATTACTATTAATAAATCCTAATATAAAAAAATATTTTTGAATTTTTTTTCAAAATGTTTCATAAATTTTTAAAATATGACCTAGATGATCTTCAACCCCTTTTACATCTAACAAGACAAAATTAAGTACAGATTATGTCAAAATGCATTAATTTAATTAACTAATTAAATATATTTTTTTAAATGCAGCAGTTTTTTTTTATTTTTCACTGTAAAACATGCGCAGAGTGTTGTTACATCAATCATCTTACATCCTGCTGCTCAAGGAAGTGCTGCTACATCAACTATCTTATTACTATCTTATTGCTATAACAACTATCTTAAAGCCTGCTGCTACAAAGAAATGCTGCTACATCAACATGGAAGCACTACATCGAAGGTTTGGTTTAGGAAGGCAGTTAATCAAATAATAAAGAAAATTTTTTTTTTAAAGTTTTTGAATTTTTTTTGGTCTTAAAACTAAACTTTCTATTTATTTCTTTTATATATGAGCAGGTGAGATTCAGAATGATGTAAGTCAATGTTTCTGCAATTTGAGATTTTCAAGGTTTTATTAGATTTACTGTAGAGAAAACCCTACAAACTACAAAATACAACAGTTGCCAGTTTCTTTAAATAAACTTACATCTTACACCAGTCTCAAATTTAACATAATGGTGGTTTATAATCATAAATATTTGCTCAACTTAATTTTTTTTTTTTTTTTTTGTATTACACCATGCTGATTCTCGCCAGCTCATATATATACATTAATATGTATATATATATATATATATATATATATATATATATATATATATATATATATATATATATATATATATATATATATATATATATATATATTATATATGTATATATGTATATATATATATATATAAATATATAAATATATATATACATACATATATGTGTGTATATATATATATATATATATATATATATATATATATATATATATATATATATATATATATATATATATATATATATATATATATATATATATATATATATATATATATATATATATATATATATATATATATATAAATATATAAATATATAAATATATATATATATATATATATATATATATATATATATATATATATATATGTGTGTATATATATATATATATATATATATATATTTTTTTTTTAACATCTTCACTTCCAACAAGGCTGCAAGCAACCACTATAAGAGTTGGAAGTTACTGGAAGAGAAAAGACTAAATCTGTAGAGCAAGATGACAATTGATTGATGATTAAAAAGATTGCAAATTATATGAATCAGGAAAGCAAGATGAAGGAAGCGAATTCCAAAGAACTGATGTTCGAGGAAAAAAACTAGAAGAATAAGAGTTTTTGAAGCACTTAGGAACAGTCACAGAAAAAGGATGAGACTTAATTGAATGGCGAGTAACACAAGAATGAATTTTAGTAGATGGCACAAGGGACGCTAGCTCTTTAGAGCAGTACCCATTATAGTATTTGTAGAAAAGAGAAAGAGAAGCAACATTACGACGATGTGACAAAGATTGGAGATTGGCTGCCAGAGCAGGTCCAACTATGTTTACAATTCGTTTTTGCACCTTGTCTAAAAGAGAAAGAGCATTATTGGAAGATCCGCCCCAGATGTGGCAACAGTATTCCATACAGGGACGGATTTGAGATTTATAGAGATAGAGAATAGAATCTGGAGTAAGAAAGTGTCGAGCTCGATAAAGAGATGCAACCTTAGCAGATGCTAATTTTGCAATGGATTTGATATACGGTTTAAAAGAAAGATCAGAAGTAAGAGTTAATCCTAGAAGATGAATGGTAGATGACTCATCTAGTACATTACCATTCATAAATATAGGAAGATCTAAATTATTACGATAACGATTGGCCATATAAAATTGAGTTTAATCTGAATTAAAGTTCACCAGCCACTGTGAGCCCCATGCTGTAGCAGAAGTGAGATCCTTTTCAAGCTCAGATACCCCCTCCAAGCAATCAGAGAGTGTAGGCTTCTTATCATAACAAGAGTAAATGGTAGTGTCGTCAGCGAATAATGCCACCTTAGATGTGAGAATATCTGGAAGATCGTTAATGTAAATTAAAAAGAGTATAGGGCCAAGGATTGAACCTTGAGGAACCCCTGAAGTTACAGGATGTGAAGAAGAGTGTTGTCCATCGAGGACAACTTTTATACTACGATTGGAAAGAAAGGACTCAATAATCTTAAAGACGTTACCAGCTACACCATAAGAAGAAAGCTTATGGAGAAGACCAGCATGTTAAACTTTATCAAAAGCTTTAGAAATGTCAAGTGCGATAGCCTTAACCTCTCCACCTCTATCTAATGCACGGTAAAACCTATCGGTTATTACTGTTAGCACATCAGCTGTAGAAAGAGAAGACCGAAATCCATATTGATGATCAGAAAGTAAGTTATTTGATTCAAGATGAGAGATTAAGTGTTTGTTGATTAAAGATTCAAAAACCTTGTTTATGACAGGAAGAAGACTAATGGGACGGTAGTTAGATGAATCAGATCGCTCTCCAGAATTTTTGAAAATAGGGATAACAGATGCTGCTTTCCAGCATGATGGAAAACAAGACTCTGATAAGCACTTGTTAATTAGTTTTGAAAGTATGGATGAAAGCTCCGGAAAACACCTCTGCAAGACTACAACAGGAATGTTGTCAGGACCACAAGCTGTTGAAGAGTCTAAGCAAGAAATTACTTTTGATACAGAAGCTGAAGTGATGCGAATGTCAAGCAAGGGATCAACCTGTTTGACAGCTATGTCAGGTAAAACGCAACTAGTGGAATCGAGAGATGATATTGATGAAAAGTTCTTAGCAAACAATTCAGCTTTGTCTTTAGGTGAGGTGACAAAGTCTGAACCATACAAGAGAGAAGGAATAACAGATTTGCCCTTATTATTGATACTGTTAAAGATTCTCCAGAAGTCTCGAGAGCCTAATTTTTGTGATGAGATACGAGATTTAATGACCTGAGAATAGCGAGCTTTGGCGTCAGACAAAACCTTTTTACAATGGTTTCTGGCGATAGTGAACAGATGTCTGTTTTCTGGAGAATTGTTTTGCTGATAGATATGGAAGTAACGGTTTCGATTAGAAATTGCTGCAGCGCAATGTGAGGAAAACCAAGGAGAAGAGTGAGGCTTGACCTGGAATCATCGAGAGGGAATAAAAGATTCCATGCCAGCCTGAATCCACGAAGTTATATAAGAAGCACATTTATCAGCAGGAAGACGAAAGATTTCTACCCAAGGGCCATCACGAAGAAAATCACGGAAAGAGTCCCAGTCAGCTTTAAGGTAGTTGTATGTGGTACGATGATAGATTCTGATGAAGTAGAAGAGTTTGATAATAGTTTTAGAGAGATCAAACCATGATCAGAAGTACCTAAGGGTGAATGTGGAGAAATTGAGCACTGACTAGGATCCAAAACAAGACATAAGTCGAGTAGAGAAGGTCAGGTCAGGTTTTCCTGCTACTGGTAACATGTAACCCAGTACAACCTGCTCCATGTCCTGCTGCCTTGTAGGATACGCTTTTTTAGGCAAAGGCTAGGAGAAGTTAACTCCGAATTAAAACACCCCCTGCCTTGGGGCTCTTGGTTGAGTAAAGGCTAGAGATGGTGTCTCGATAAAAATACTCATCTTGGGCAGATGTTACATGCATCCAGCTGCTGTCTTGTAGAAGGCCTCCTAGGCAAAGACTTAAGGGGTAAACAGATTCTATCTGTTGACTAGCCTCGCACCCCTTCCTCATCTATTAGGCTGGCGCAGATGTATTTTTAATACATTGTTTCCAGTTTAGGATGTTGAACGCTGGATCTTCTTGATTCAATGCGTGGGTATTGCTTGTGTCTCTATTTTTATGACTGGGCAACTCATTCTATTATCTCCTTATAAGGGTACAGCTCTAAAACTCAGTTTTATGGTTCTGAGGCCGGCTGGTAGTCAGGTTTCCCGAACTCTGTGGTAGCTCTCAGAGAGGCTGATTCCATCAACAGCCGAAAAATATCAGAGTACTAACAGTGCCATGTTGCGCATGGATGGTGTCCCTGTTTGTACTTTTGGTGTGCATTGCAGAGGCCACATTTGGAGCCCTTTGTTACGGCTTAGGGTTTATTAATAGTAATGAGGCTATTGCTTAGTTGTTAAATAGTGTACTGAGTACTATCTATACTTGAGTCAAGTTCTTTATAAATTTAAAATGACTAAAGTACCTAAAACTAAAAAACACAAAAAACCATCATCATCACCAAGTTCTCTAAACCTATCATTTACTAATATTCGTGGTCTTCGAAGTAACTTTTCTTCTGTTGAGTCTTATCTCTTGCAAAGTTCACCAGACCTACTTGCTCTTTGTGAGACTAATTTGAGTTCGGCTGTCCCATCTTGTGATCTTAGTGTTGATGGTTATCTTCCTTTAATTCGTAAAGACTCCAATAATCACATGCTTGGCCTGGGCATCTACATTCGTAAGAACTCACCCATTTGTCGTGAAACTAGGTTTGAATCTCCAGACTATTCATTTATGTGCTTTCGTTTAGCACAACTACACTCTATCGCCTTTCTCTTTGTTCTATATCGCTCTCCTTCATCCCAAGATTGCACTATTCTTGATGTTATTTCTGATCAAATTGACCAAGCCCTCTCTCTTTATCCATCGGCCAATATCGTCGTTGTTGGTGACTTTAATGCCCATCACACCGATTGGCTTGGCTCTAGTGTCAGTGACTCTGCTGGCGTTAAGGCCCTCAACTTTTGCCTTTCTCAATCTCTAACTCAAATAGTCAACTTTCCAACTCGTTTTCCAGACAACCCTAATCATTTACCTTCTCTACTCGACTTATGTCTTGTTTTGGATCCTAGTCAGTGCTCAATTTCTCCACATTCACCCTTAGGTACTTCTGATCACGGTTTGATCTCTCTAAAACTATTATCAAACTCTTCTACTTCATCAGAATCCCCCTATCATCGTACCACATACAACTACCTTAAAGCTGACTGGGACTCTTTCCGTGATTTTCTTCGTGATGGCCCTTGGGTAGAAATCTTTCGTCTTCCTGCTGACAAATGTGCTTCTTACATAACTTCGTGGATTCAGGCTGGCATGGAATCTTTTATTCCCTCTCGACGATTCCAGGTCAAGCCTCATTCTTCTCCTTGGTTTTCCTCACATTGCGCTGCAGCAATTTCTAATCGAAACCGTTACTTCCATATCTATCAGCAAAACAATTCTCCAGAAAACAGACATCTGTTCACTATCGCCAGAAACCATTGTAAAAAGGTTTTGTCTGACGCCAAAGCTCGCTATTCCCAGGTCATTAAATCTCGTATCTCATCACAAAAATTAGGCTCTCGAGACTTCTGGAGAATCTTTAACAGTATCAATAATAAAGGCAAATCTGTTATTCCTTCTCTCTTGTATGGTTCAGACTTTGTCACCTCACCTAAAGACAAAGCTGAATTGTTTGCTAAGAACTTTTCATCAATATCATCTCTTGATTCCACTAGTTGCGTTTTACCTGACATAGCCGTCAAACAGGTTGATCCCTTGCTTGACATTCGCATCACTTCAGCTTCTGTATCTAAAGTAATTTCCTGCTTAGACTCTTCAACAGCTTGTGGTCCTGACAACATTCCTGTTGTAGTCTTGCAGAGGTGTTCTCCGGAGCTATCATCCATACTTTCTAAACTATTTAACAAGTGCTTATCAGAGTCTTGTTTTCCATCATGCTGGAAAGCAGCATCTGTTTTCCCTATTTTCAAAAATTCCGGAGAGCGATCTGATTCATCTAACTACCGTCCCATTAGTCTTCTTCCTGTCATAAGCAAGGTTTTTGAATCTTTAATCAACAAACACTTAATCTCTTATCTTGAATCAAATAACTTACTTTCTGATCATCAATATGGATTTCAGTCTTCTCGTTCTACAGCTGATGTGCTAACAGTAATAACCGATAGGTTTTACCGTGCATTAGATAGAGGTGGAGAGGTTAAGGCTATCGCACTTGACATTTCTAAAGCTTTTGATAAAGTTTGGCATGCTGGTCTTCTCCATAAGCTTTCTTCTTATGGTGTAGCTGGTAACGTCTTTAAGATTATTGAGTCCTTTCTTTCCAATCGTAGTATAAAAGTTGTCCTCGATGGACAACACTCTTTTTTTTTTTTTTTTTTTTTTTTTTTTTTTTTTTTTAACATCTTCACTTCCAACAAGGCTGCAAGCAACCACTATAAGAGTTGGAAGTTACTGGAAGAGAAAAGACTAAATCTGTAGAGCAAGATAACGATTGACTGATGACTTAAAAGATTGCAAATTATATGAATCAGGAAAGCAAGATGAAGGAAGCGAATTCCAAAGAACTGATGTTCGAGGAAAAAAACTAGAAGAATAAGAGTTTTTGAAGCACTTAGGAACAGTCACAGAAAAAGGATGAGACTTAATTGAATGGCGAGTAACACGAGAATGAATTTTAGTAGATGGCACAAGGGACGCTAGCTCTTTAGAGCAGTGCCCATTATAGTATTTGTAGAAAAGAGAAAGAGAAGCAACATTACGACGATGTGACAAAGGTTGAAGATTGGCTGCCAGAGCAGGACCAACTATGTTTACAATTCGTTTTTGCACCTTGTCTAAAAGAGAAAGAGCATCATTAGAAGATCCGCCCCAGATGTGGCAACAGTATTCCATACAGGGACGGATTTGAGATTTATAGAGATAGAGAATAGAATCTGGAGTAAGAAAGTGTCGAGCTCGATAAAGAGATGCAACCTTAGCAGATGCTAATTTTGCAATGGATTTGATATACGGTTTAAAAGAAAGATCAGAAGTAAGAGTTAATCCTAGAAGATGAATGGTAGATGACTCATCTAGTACATTACCATTCATAAATATAGGAAGATCTAAATTATTACGATAACGATTGGCCGAATAAAATTGAGTTTTATCTGAATTAAAGTTCACCAGCCACTGTGAGCCCCATGCTGTAGCAGAAGTGAGATCCTTTTCAAGCTCAGATACCCCCTCCATGCAATTAGAGAGTGTAGGCTTCTTATCATGACAAGAGTAAATGGTAGTGTCGTCAGCGAATAATGCCACCTTAGATGTGAGAATATCTGGAAGATCGTTAATGTAAATTAAAAAGAGTATAGGGCCAAGGATTGAACCTTGAGGAACCCCTGAAGTTACAGGATGTGAAGAAGAGTGTTGTCCATCGAGGACAACTTTTATACTACGATTGGAAAGAAAGGACTCAATATTCTTAAAGACGTTACCAGCTACACCATAAGAGGAAAGCTTATGGAGAAGACCAGCATGCCAAACTTTATCAAAAGCTTTAGAAATGTCAAGTGCGATAGCCTTAACCTCTCCACCTCTATCTAATGCACGGTAAAACCTATCGGTTATTACTGTTAGCACATCAGCTGTAGAACGAGAAGACCGAAATCCATATTGATGATCAGAAAGTAAGTTATTTGATTTAAGATGAGAGATTAAGTGTTTGTTGATTAAAGATTCAAAAACCTTGTTTATGACAGGAAGAAGACTAATGGGACGGTAGTTAGATGAATCAGATCGCTCTCCGGAATTTTTGAAAATAGGGATAACAGATGCTGCTTTCCAGCATGATGGAAAACAAGACTCTGATAAGCACTTGTTAAATAGTTTAGAAAGTATGGATGATAGCTCCGGAGAACACCTCTGCAAGACTACAACAGGAATGTTGTCAGGACCACAAGCTGTTGAAGAGTCTAAGCAGGAAATTACTTTAGATACAGAAGCTGAAGTGATGCGAATGTCAAGCAAGGGATCAACCTGTTTGACGGCTATGTCAGGTAAAACGCAACTAGTGGAATCAAGAGATGATATTGATGAAAAGTTCTTAGCAAACAATTCAGCTTTGTCTTTAGGTGAGGTGACAAAGTCTGAACCATACAAGAGAGAAGGAATAACAGATTTGCCTTTATTATTGATACTGTTAAAGATTCTCCAGAAGTCTCGAGAGCCTAATTTTTGTGATGAGATACGAGATTTAATGACCTGGGAATAGCGAGCTTTGGCGTCAGACAAAACCTTTTTACAATGGTTTCTGGCGATAGTGAACAGATGTCTGTTTTCTGGAGAATTGTTTTGCTGATAGATATGGAAGTAACGGTTTCGATTAGAAATTGCTGCAGCGCAATGTGAGGAAAACCAAGGAGAAGAGTGAGGCTTGACCTGGAATCGTCGAGAGGGAATAAAAGATTCCATGCCAGCCTGAATCCACGAAGTTATGTAAGAAGCACATTTGTCAGCAGGAAGACGAAAGATTTCTACCCAAGGGCCATCACGAAGAAAATCACGGAAAGAGTCCCAGTCAGCTTTAAGGTAGTTGTATGTGGTACGATGATAGGGGGATTCTGATGAAGTAGAAGAATTTGATAATAGTTTTAGAGAGATCAAACCGTGATCAGAAGTACCTAAGGGTGAATGTGGAGAAATTGAGCACTGACTAGGATCCAAAACAAGACATAAGTCGAGTAGAGAAGGTAAATGATTAGGGTTGTCTGGAAAACGAGTTGGAAAGTTGACTATTTGAGTTAGAGATTGAGAAAGGCAAAAGTTGAGGGCCTTAACGCCAGCAGAGTCACTGACACTAGAGCCAAGCCAATCGGTGTGATGGGCATTAAAGTCACCAACAACGACGATATTGGCCGATGGATAAAGAGAGAGGGCTTGGTCAATTTGATCAGAAATAGCTTCAAGAATAGTGCAATCTTGGGATGAAGGAGAGCGATATAGAACAAAGAGAAAGGCGATAGAGTGAAGTTGTGCTAAACGAAAGCACATAAATGAATAGTCTGTAGATTCAAACCTAGTTTCACGACAAATGGGTGAGTTCTTACGAATGTAGATGCCCAGGCCAAGCATGTGATTATTGGAGTCTTTACGAATTAAAGGAAGATAACCATCAACACTAAGATCACAAGATGGGACAGCCGAACTCAAATTAGTCTCACAAAGAGCAAGTAGGTCTGGTGAACTTTGCAAGAGATAAGACTCAACAGAAGAAAAGTTACTTCGAAGACCACGAATATTAGTAAATGATAGGTTTAGAGAACTTGGTGATGACGATGGTTTTTTGTGTTTTTTAGTTTTAGGTACTTTAGTCATTTTAAATTTATAAAGAACTTGACTCAAGTATAGATAGTACTCAGTACACTATTTAACAACTAAGCAATAGCCTCATTACTATTAATAAACCCTAAGCCGTAACAAAGGGCTCCAAATGTGGCCTCTGCAATGCACACCAAAAGTACAAACAGGGACACCATCCATGCGCAACATGGCACTGTTAGTACTCTGATATTTTTCGGCTGTTGATGGAATCAGCCTCTCTGAGAGCTACCACAGAGTTCGGGAAACGTGACTACCAGCCGGCCTCAGAACCATTAAACTGAGTTTTAGAGCTGTACCCTCATTAGGAGATAATAGAATGAGTTGCCCAGTCGTAAAAATAGAGACACAAGCAATATCCACGCATTGAGTCAAGAAGATCCAGCGTTCAACATCCTAAACTGGAAACAATGTATTAAAAATACATCTGTGCCAGCCTAATAGATGAGGAAGGGGTGCGAGGCTGGTCAACAGATAGAATCTGTTTACCCCTTATGTCTTTGCCTAGGAGGCCTTCTACAAGACAGCAGCTGGATGCATGTAACATCTGCCCAAGATGAGTATTTTTATCGAGACACCATCTCTAGCCTTTACTCAACCAAGAGCCCCAAGGCAGGGGGTGTTTTAATTCGGAGTTAACTTCTCCTAGCCTTTGCCTAAAAAAGCGTATCCTACAAGGCAGCAGGACATGAAGCAGGTTGTACTGGGTTACATGTTACCAGTAGCAGGAAAACCTGACCTGACCATAAATATATATATATATATATATATATATATATATATATATATATATATATATATATATACATATATATATATATATATATATATATATATATAAATATATATATATATATATATATATATATATATATATATATATATATATATATATATATATATATCCCTAAAGGACTCGGACTTTATATCTCTACTTTTTTTAAGTCTGTAGTATCCAGAAGCTCTAAACATGTTTGTTGACTTATGATCTGCTATAAGTAAAAAATTTGTGAGATTTAATGACTGGAAACTTATTGTTTTGCCGCCATTATACCTCCGGGTTCAAAAAATGATTGTTTCTTTTACCTAATAGTCTTAATTTTTTTCCTATTAGTAGTCTATAAACTTATTTATATCTTTAGAACTCCTGGATACCAAAAACTAGGAAGAAGTAATCTTTTTGTGCCTTTCATATCCGGAGTCGTTTTTGGAACTCCGCATCCCTATGCATGTATATATATAAAACTGTGTGGCCGCACGCCTTGTTCATCCTCCTTTAAAGTAATTTTTTTAGACAAACTGACCACGGCAGTTCGCATTTTTAACTTATAAAGCATTTCAATAATTTGCGTCAAAAAGCTAAACTTATCTACTGAGAAAGAAAAAAATCATAAAAAAAGGAAACAAAATTTTAACAAAATATCAAGTTTAATTAAATAAATTAGAAAATTTAATAATTAAAAACAGTAAATTAAAAAAAAAAATTTATATAACATTTTTACAACTTTTGTATTCCTTATTTAAGTCTTTGTTGAAAAAAGCATTATCTTTTACAACCATTTAACACTTAAAAAATTTTTTATATGCAATTTATTCACGATTTTTATCAGTCCATTTAATTAAGAAATTCTGTTAATTTTTTTTCTTATGTGTATTTGTTTTGTACCTCTTTTCGCTTTTAAAATGTTTTTGCTATATTTGACATTTTTTTCTCAATACTTATGTAATAGGAAAATAAGAAAATATATTGTTATTTATTTGTAAAATATATTATTTAATGAATAACTTTTGTAATGGCGGAATAAGTTAATTATAAGAATAACATGGTTTTTTTAATAAATGTATTTACTGCATTTGATGCATGTCTAAAATTATTTCTTTTATATTGCCCAATTTCCATTGTTAACAATAACAATAACGATTCCAATGTTAAAGATAATGAATATGATGATTGCTCTGTTTTAAAAAAATGTACTTAAAAACTTAAATAAAGTTTTAAATAGGCTTCTAAACATTTTGTTAAAAATGTTCAGTACGTAACAAGTAACAATTCACTAGCTCACAAGTTTTTGGAGCATTGTCAATAACAATAGTTCATCAGGAAATAAGATTTAAATGCACAATTTAGATTAGACTGATTCCATCGTTACGTGAGTTACTTTTTAACAATAGTTGAACTCATAAACCGGTGGTTCATACTTCAGCATAATGCTTTGTCAAATTGCAATTTATCACAAAATATTATTTAAACCGTACAACAAAAAATATATACAAAAACTTGTTTTAAAAAGTTGAACATTTATCTCAAATTATAAATCAAAAATCGTTACGTGCGTTATTTGCACACATCTAAAATTTTTAACAAGTAAATTTTTATAAGCCTAATCTGTGAATTGGTTGCATATTGAAAAACCGAAATGTGCAACTTGTTATTAAAGATGCCGCTTAACAAAATCATAAAGTAGATTTGGGGAAAAGATTTTAATAGCGAATTAAATTAACAATTTGTCATCGTTACGTGTGTTACCAGTCTTGTTACATGCCTTACCGCGTGCAAAACAATCGATAAAAGCAATCATTTCACAGCTATAATAGCAAAAGTGCAGTGATTACAAATGTAAGCATGCGAAATATAAGTAGTTAAAGAGTTTAGATGTTCATGGTAATAAAAATTTAAATGTCTGTGGAGTAAAACACCATATATGTTTGGCTTTTTGAACCAGCAAGTGACGGGGGATCTCCAACAGTACCCTGCTGCTGAATCTTGCGCAGTTGCAATATTAAAGCCGTTTTTACAGAATTTACACTCGTTTTTCCAATAGGACTTGGACATATCTAATGCACTAGAAGAACACAAAATATCATCCCACCAATTATTTTATACACAATGCCCATTCCGCACAAACGTAGTATTAAATTTTCATGTATCACACATTTACACTGATCAGCTGCAGGCTTGGTCGGGAAGCAGGAGCGATCACTCTCAATTGCTGACAACGTAAATAATATTTAGTTGCGAAAAGCTGGCCAGATTTTTTAGTCGTTTTGAGAGCATTTTAAAAAGCAAAAAAAAAAATGCGCTAAAGATTAAGTGGACCGATGAGAGACTATAACAAAAAAATAAATTACGTTTAGAACAAATATTTTCAAAACATCTCTCTTTTTTAATTTTTTTATTAAAATTTGGCGATGTTTTTTATATAAAGTAACATCTTACGATTGTTTAAAAAGGAAACAAATATTCTTTATTTAACGAAGTTTGCAAGTTTTAGTTTTATTTAAGCTAAATTATTTTATAAATAAAAAAGTTAATTTTTTTAATACCTATTTTATGTTTCGCGTAGTTTGAAAAGTTTAACATATTTGAAACAATTCTTCTTATTAAGATAAACGAGTCTTAAGAATGGCAATTTATAAATAAAACTTTTTTTCACAACTATTAGTTTCGTGCTAAATGCAATCATCAGGTGTAAATCTTTGCATTTAGCATGAAACTAATAGTTGTGAAAAATATGCAGTTTTATTTATAAGTAATATATATAAATACAGCTCTGTTTTAATTTAAATCATTTTAATTTTCCTTAATTCATCGAGCACTCTCGCTTTTTTTAATTTTATTTCACCCCATTAGATTGTAGATGTGAGCATGGCGATATGATTCAGCAATTAAAATATTACATATACAATGTATATTACAATACAATACAATGTATATTACAATACAATACACACATACAACAAATAATATACAATGGATTAAACCATAAATAATTATTCCAGCTTATGCTAATCAAACTGGATCACAACTAAGACTCGAAATAATAAGAAAAATGTCAGCCTAGACATCACTTTTTTACTAATCGCATTGTCTATAAAAGGAATGACCTCCCCAAACAGATAACAAATGCCAAAGATGTAAAGTTGTTAAGATATTGTTTGACAATATGAACAATTAATCAGCAAAACTGTCATAGGGCGTCATCTACTGTTGATGTGCTCTGCACTATTTAACCCTTGTTTAAATGTGCTGCAGATTTTCATACTACTACTACTACTATTATATATATATATATATATACACACACACACAATAAATTGCTGACCTTTAACTGTATTTCAGGTTGGCAAAAAATATTTGACACAAAGGAGTCACCATAAAGCTATTTACTGACCTGAAATACTTTATGGTCAGCAGGCTTGGACAGGAATGGTGTGCGATCACACTCTGTAACTGACCACGCTAATTTTTTTTGTTCTTTACAACTTGACCACAGCTATCTTGATGTTTTCACAATTTGAATGCAATAAAAAAAGTGTTACATTATAAATATCTTTTAATCGTTGATCTTTCTAAAGTTTTTATTTTATGCGAAGGCTTAAAGCCTTCGCATAAAACCATAAAATTAATTATAGTTATTGCTTACATAAACGTATGTGTAAGTTAATAAAAAAAGGTTATATATAAGTTTTTTTTATGTAGGCATGTATTTTTTATGATAAATTCAAATGTTTGAAACTATTTTTTCATGTCTTCCTAAAACATTTTTAAACCATTTTTTTAGAATAAATAATTTTTTTAAGTTACTTTAATTTGTAAATAAGTTCAAAAGCTTTTGTGACTACTAGCTTTTACACATTTTATGTGAATTACACAAGAATATAAAATAACTTTATTTACTTATATAAGCATGTATTTTATTGATTTAATGAAAAAGTTTTAAAGCATTTTGTAATGTTCATATGATTAATTTTTATAATTAAATTTACGGTTTTTTAAAATGTTTTAAATAAACATTTTATTTTTTGTAAAAAAAAATTTTTGTAAAAAAAAATTTTTTTTTTCAATTTTGATAGGAATGAGTTTAAATCTTTTATAATAATTTTTATATTTGTTACGCAAAGCGCTTATTAAAGAAGTTGTAATGCTCAAATTAAAATTAAAATAAAATGCTTGTTGGTAGTTTATTTTATTTAAATCACAGGCACATTTTATTTATTTATTTTCTTTTTTTACGAATAAAAAAGTTGAAAACTTTTTTTTAGACTTACTAACAAAGCATGAAATTATTAATAATTATTATTTTAAATAGACTATGTTATTTTTTAAAAAAATTTTTTTGCAATTTTTAAAAAAAAAAATGTTTATACAATTTAAAAATATTATATAACACTTATTAATAAATTTAATAATAATAACAATAACACTTTTTAATAAATTTAATAAAATTTGTTCATTTATTGAACAATCATTAGCAGTAATTTGTTACTTAATTTAAAAGCATTTTTCGTAACTTTATAATGTCTAAAAAGATAAGCTTTAATAACATTTATTTCATATGTAATTAAAAGCGTATATATATATATATATATATATATATATATATATATATATATATATATATATATATATATATATATATATATATTCGCTTTTAATTACGTATGAAATAAATGTTTATTAAATATATATATATATATATATACAATTTAATTACGTATATTTCAGACGTAATTAAAACGTATATATATATATATATATATATATATATATATATATATATATATATATATATATATATATATATATATATATCTTCTTAGGTCTAGACACTGATGAAATCAAGTATTTATCATCAAAGAAGACAGAATTTCTTAAGATATCAAAGCGAGATCTTAGTTATGTTTTAAGTAAGGTAAAAACATTTTTTGAATTGTAATAAATGATTAAACATACTCTAATAATTTTAACTTTTAATTAACTAGTCATTTAGGCTAAGACCTGGTAAGGTTCATTTAACTTTGCCAATTGAAGTTAAATAAAGTTGAATAGCAAGTATTTGTTAAACCTGGATACCGAAGTTTAACAAATTATTTTGCTATTCACTATTTGTTAAATGAAAACAATTTTAGTTTAGGGTAAAATTTGCAAAACTTTGTACTAAAAGGAGAAGTTGTATGGCATTCCATTCTAATCCAGTACTTATTTTGTCTGATTGAATAAAACACCTTTTAAAAAATAACTTTTTAGAAATATTTTTAAAATATAACAAAACAAAATGTGAAAAATTAAAAAAGAATTTCAATCATAATAAAATGATTCCTCTTTTCATAAAAGTACATTTTCGCAGCTGCAAGTCTTCTAACTTAAAATAGTCACTATTTACTATAATTTCTATCAATAGTCATTATTTCTATAATTTCTATCAATAGTCACTATTCATAGAAATCAATGTCAAAATTTAGTGAATATGATGTATAGTTGAGCAGTTTGTTTTTGTTTAATTTTATTCTATCATTGTCAAAATGCTAAGCTTACACGTCAATTCATCTATTTGTTGAGAAATCAGTTTTTAATCCTCTTACCATTCTTTTATGTGCTTTCGCTTAGTGCTTCTTCATTCAATCTTTTTTCTCTTTGTTGTTTATTGTTCTTTTTCTTCTCAAGACTGCACTCTTTTAGATATAATTTCTGATCAAATTGACCATATTACCTCTCTGCCAATATTGTTGTTCTTAGTGACTTTAATGCTCATCACACTGAATGGCTTGGGTCAATCACCACTGACCCTGCTGGCATTAAATAAGTTATGTATTTCTCGATCACATGTTATAAAAAGATGCTTCAAAGTTAACTTTTGTGGTGCAGCTTTTGATTGTACTCTATACTTGACTATGTATATAATATTTTGTTGCAACATCTTGACTACGGCTTTTTAGAGGTTTTGAGAACATTTAAGTTTATGTATGTTTCCATGTATGTCTGAAAAGTTCAGTTTTAACATGCTAAAAGTATTAACTTTGTAACATTATTCTTTTGTTATCAAATATCTTTATATTTAGCAAAATGCTTTTAAACAAAGCGATGATGTAGTATTATTATTTGTTTAAAAAAGAAGTCTTATAAATTTTAATATAAATTATATAAAGTTGAGTAAGTTTTATTAAAATTATATAAATATAGATTTATTTTTTATTCAATTTTTATTTTATTTTTTAAAACAATTTGTATGATTGATTTTATAAAAACAATACTTTCAACAATAATACACCGGTTGAGCTTTTCACAATGTGCCATTATGAAACTCTAAGATTTGGGAATCCGAGACCCTGCTGGAAGAGTAAAAATAGAGACAACAATTTAAATCAGCTAATTTAACTTGAGAAAACAAAGTATAAACATCTATGAAATGCTTTCAAATAAAATTTAATCAATTATAAAGTAGACTATAAAAACAAAATTTTTATATAAAGATGCATAAAGATGTATAAATGGAAAAAAGAAGTATGCAATGAACATGAACGAAATTTAAGCAGAGAGAAATATTCTTTATGTGAAAGACCATTTTTATTATATAAATTTCCAGCAGTAAAGAAAAAAAAAATAAAAAAAGACAGTTATGGATTAAAGCTTTAAGAAGAGAATCTATAAATAAGACATTATGGGAGCCAAGAGATAGGTATGCTCCATACATTTTGTTGATGGAATTCCTTTAACTGCAAACACTATGCCTACTATATGTCTTGGATATGAAATAGAAGCTAAAAAATCTAGAAGAAACTTAATCAAACACTCTATACCATTAAAAAAGCAGAAACTTGACCAAACTGCAGTTACTACTGAACATCCAAGTCATTCTAATGGTATTTCAACAGATTTAGATAAAGAAAATAATTTACCCATAGCAAATGTATCAGTATCTGATCATTTGTGTTGTTCAAAGTATGTGTTGACAGGAGCAATTTAATTGAATCACTAATCAGTAAACATGTTAACATTAACTTGTCAAAAATTAAAGCGTCAAAAGTTATTTGATAGTGTTAAAATTTCAGTATTTACATGGAGGAAAATTAAAACTGATGCTAAAATGAACTTTTTTACTGGTTTATTGACAATCAAATTGTTTGAGAGTTTATTTTTACTAATCAAACCATATTTACCAAATTTAGTTTATTTGTCTGGTCCTAAAAGGTTTACTAATTCTAAAAATAAGAAAAAACATGCTTCAATGAAAAAATCAAAAAAGCTATCACAAAAAGATAAGTTTTTACTTGTTTTAATGCGATTAAGATTTGGACTTCTAAGTCAAGACTTAGCCGATTATTTTAGCATATACCCACCATTGTACTTTGGTTGTGCCACCTAGTGCCCGCTTGAAGAGTCTATTAACCACCAAAGAAGTTCAAAAAACTAAACATGTTGCAAATTTAAGAATACATGTAGAGCGAGCTATTAATTGTATTAATTCTAAATGGAAGTCTGTCAATCAGCATGCTACAACATGCAGATGACATTTTATTAACATGTGGTGCTTTCTGTAATTTAAAATCAATGTTTATGGCAGACCCTAAACCAAAAATTGTTACTCATTAAATAAATTTTTTGTTTCACTTCATTTGTTATTTGTAAAAAATTAATTTTTTTTTTTAATTTTATTATTAATTATACATGTATAGTAACTATTCAATGTACCTTTTGGGTTATTATTATCTAATTTCCTTGATGATTTATAGCTACTCTTACCTTAACAGGAAGTTTTTTTTAATTTTATAAAATCTTTCAGATTAGTAGCTTATTTCTATCTTATTGTTAGTTATTTGTAAGATATATGGTATATTAGCTTTATCTTTATGTAATGCAAAAAGTATTTTATGATTGTATGAAAATTTTTCAATCTTTTTTGGTATGTAACTTATACTTTCCTATATTTTTAAAGCATTCTTTAAAAAAGGAAATTAATAATTGAACTCAATAAATATTAAATAAATATTTTAAAAGGTGGAAACAAAGGAACTCAATAAATATAATAAAGGTTTATTGGTTAATCAGAGTTCAAATAATTTACTTACTAATCTCGATTGGTGTATTGATAAAACAAAATTAAACAATTTAAAAAAATTTTTTACTATTCGCCTATGGTATACGTAAAGTAACTACAGTTGAGCAACTAGCTCCACTGTAGCTCTTTACTGTAATTAATTAGCTATTAAGACAATATTTGCAATAACAAATCAATTTTTTGTCTCTAACTTTGACACAAACGACTTCTTTAACTGTTTGAGTGAGGTGGTCTTACTTTTCTTACGCCTTAGAGATTGTCCATAAAATGGTCAGGTGGTCAATTATAAAAGTAAGGAGACGCTATATTAAAAATAGTATCATAAAATTTTGGGTAGGTAGGTTAAAGGCATAGGTACTTTCAGGGAAGAAGAGGGTATTCAAATAAGTGTACAGCAAAATGCGGGATTGGTATGTGAGAGGGTTGAAATAAAAGTGTACTTTATTTATAGACGACCCCTTACGTCTTACTTTTTGTGACAAGAAGTCAAAATTATCATTTATGGAATAGCCCTAATAACAAAATAACATAATTAATTTTTAAACAAATTGTAATAATAAAAACTGTTAAAGCGTTATTTCTCCTTTTCCTTTTATTGAAGATTTCAAAACTTTAAAAAAAAGTTTTGACAACATTATTTATATGTAAATATAACAACATAGCAGTCAAAATAGAACAATGTAGGGTGTAAATTAGGGTTTGCCAAAACCCAGAGCACTTTTAATCCCGCGATTTTCAAATACAGTCCCAGGACTATTTTATGCTTCAAAATAAAACTTATAACTTAATTTGGTTTCCATTGTTTTCTGCTATCATATCTATTCCATTTTACAAATTTTCAACATTGTCCTAGGACTTTCTGAAATGAGTCAAATTTGTGACATTTAATTTTATTAGAAGGCTCAACCTTTTTATTGTCTATATTTAAGACCTATAATAAATAAATTTAAAATAAGTAGTTTGGATTTGCATATTACCTATCCTCATGAAACTAAGAAAATCGAGACCCCGCAGGAACAGGAGCGATTCTAGGAAAAGAATCGGAGGAGGGGGAGGGGGAGAAGACAAATTCTTAAAAAGTACTGAGTGCTTTTTTAACAGAAAAAAATCCTTAAAACTCAAAATCACAACCCCTTGAAATGCCAGACTAGTTACTATATTCCCAAACCATAGCAGAAACTTCTAAATATTAGTCAATTAAAACAAAGACCGTAAAAACAAATTATATGTTAAGGCGTTGAAAGTTAACATGTATAAGTACGATTATACAAATGGTACATTTAGATTAAACAAGTACGAAAAAAAATTTTGTAAAGTTTTCTATTTAAATTTCATCCGCCAATATTAAAGTGTAAATTTTGTCATAAATTTAAGCAACTTTAATTCAGATAAAACTCAATTTTTTTCGGCCAATCGTTATCGCAATAATTTAGACCTTCCTATATTTATGAACGGTAATGTACTCAATGAGTCTCCTACCCTTCATCTTCTAGGATTAACTCTTACTTCTGATCTTTCTTGGAAACCTTATATCAAATCCGTTGCAAAATTAGCATCTGCTAAAGTTGCTTCTCTTTATCGAGCTCGTCACTTTCTTACTCTGGATTCTATTCTCTATCTTTATAAATCTCAAATCCGGCCTTGTATGGAATACTGTTGCCATATCTGGGGCGGATCTTCTAATGATGCCCTTTCTCTTTTAGACAAGGTGCAAAAACGCATTGTAAACATAGTTGGACCTGCTCTTGCAGCCAACCTTCAACCTCTGTCACATCGTCGTAATGTTGCTTCTCTTTCTCTTTTCTACAAATACTATAATGGGCACTGCTCTAAAGAGCTAGCGTCTCTTGTGCCATCTACTAAAATTCATTCTCGTGTTACTCGTCATTCAATTAAGTCTCATCCTTTTTCTGTTACTGTTCCTAAGTGCTCCAAAAACTCTTATTCGTCTAGTTTTTTCCCTCGAACATCAGTTCTTTGGAATTCGCTCCCTCCATCTTGCTTTCCTGATTCATATAATTTGCAATATTTTAAGCCGTCTGTCAATCGTTATCTTGCTCTACAATCTTCATCTTTTCACTTCCAGTAACTTCCAACATTAATTAGTGGTTGCTTGTAACCTTGTTGGAAGCGAAGATAATTAAAAAAAAAAAAAAGCAATAAAAATCTCATTAACAAATATCACAGTATTATACATTTTATTTACAAACACAATAGAATTTAGAGAAAGGCAAAAGTGAGACAAAATAACTCAGTTTTAAAAATACATAATATGTATGTATTTAAAAAATGACATATATTTAGATTAAGTGCTAAAAATTGGTTTTGAATAGTAACCTTTATAATAATAAGTTTTTCCCTTAAATTTCACAAAGAAATATCAAAGTTAATTTTATCTATAATTATGCCATGTGGGGTCCATACAACAATATGTAACACAACACTTGGTAACAGCCATTTGTAACATACATTGGGTATAATAACTATGGTTGGTTTTAAGTTTTACATTAACACCCTCTTTTACTAAATATGATAAATTTAATTCTGTTGGTGTAGTAAAATTAATTTTGTAAGCGCATTTCACCTTGATACAAGCTTTAGGACAGCAATCACATGACATTATTTAATCTGAACTTGTTCCAATATAAGGATGTTCATAATCCAGGTTAAGTCTGCATTCATTTAAAGTAAGATTTTTATGTTGTCCTTTTATTTTTACATAAAACGCATTCACTGCTTCAACTTCCATTGTATGACCATATTTCAAGGCTGGAATATTGGGGTTAGTAAAGGTCAGTCCTGATATTTCTTAGTTGAGTAACCGAAAGTTGTGGTACCCATCAGTTTTTTCAACCTTTTTCAATTTTCTCCATATTTGTTGCTACTTAGTGTGCTACCTCTTTCGCCTAAATCAACTAAAGTCAAGGTCTTTGATTTTAGAAGGTGCTACTTCTTTTCGAGATGACAGCCATTCATTTGAAGTGCTTGGTCTAACAAATCCTAATTGCCTACAATTAGGATTTGTTAGACCATTTCTTACAGCAGCCTCCACTCTATACATTGCAGCAACATGATTACAAGTTTGACCCATGCCAGCCATGCATGTTCAATGACAGGCTTTCATTTTCGCACTTTTTTCTAATACCAACCACAGTTTATGATATGTATCATTGATAGATTGTGATCTTCGACATTCTGATTTAAATATACAAGAATTACTAACTGGTAAACTAAGATACTTAAGAGGCTGAAGCCAGGAAGACTTATAGTAATTGTATGCTTTTGAGTTTTTATAGTCACTTAAGTCTTTACCTTTGAGTTCTGATGGGTTAAACATCAAATAGTTAAATATATCTGGATATAATAACATTGGCCAGAATGGCATATCCTCTTGTTTGTCGATCCAGCCATCAAGAATTTAAAACGGATCAGGTATCTGCATATTGTCTAATTTTAGTTTCAAATTTCTTTTTGTAAATATGCTTCAACTTCTACTGCTGTTTTTATTGGTTGAACATTGTTTTCCATTGCAGTAAATACACGAGCCACTAGCTCTTCTTTTTTACCATTCAACTTTAATTGCCTTAACTTCAGCTTTTTAACTCTTTTTAAATTCGCTCAATCTGTGTATTGTGTTTTTAATAAAATTTTATTAATAATTACTAAATTTAATAAAACTAAACATACAGGAACTTACACACAACTGAATACAAACATACATATAAACATAGTGAATTACTTTATTTATTTATTTGAAAATAACAGAAGGGCCCGAAGGCCACTAATACTAAAGTATAGATTAAATTTTTTTTACTGAAATGTTAAATTGTATTAAGTGATGGAACAAGTTTGAACAAAATTGTATCAAGTTGAACAAAGCAGTACGGCGAAGCAGTTCTTAAACATCGAGACAGATGATGCAGATACCAAATTCTCCGATTAACTATTCCATACATTAACAATTGGATTAGAAAAAAAACACTTGGTGCTGTTTAAATTACAATGGTGTTTGTACAGTTTAAAGTTATGACCATTATTACCCAAGTAAGAATTGAGAATAAGAACATTTGGTAGGTCAGTGTCCAGTTTAAAATTAAAATTTTGTTGCATAAAACTAAATCTTTAAACATTCGTCAATATTCTAACATATTGAGCTTTAGTATGGTTGGGCGTTTATCATAGAAAACCGACCACAGACCAGTAATTCTTTTAATAAAGAAACGCTGCAACTTTTCAATTTTATTAATCAGGCATATAGTCTAAGGTGACCATACTGTAAACAATATTCAAGCATAGGTCGTACATAAGTACAGTAGGCTTTAACCATCAGCGATCTATCTCGTGAATAAAAAGATTTTAGAATAAGATAGGTTCTTGACATAGCTTTATGTATGATAAGATTGATATGTTGATTAAATTTATGATTCCTATCAATGGTAACTCCAAAATCTCATACAGTTACCATGAGCAAGTTCATGGTTATTTATGGTATAAACAAAATCGGTTATGTTTTGACTCTGATTACCAATTTTACAAACAAAGGATTTGCTATTTGGAGTTTTCAAGTACAACTCCATTTGTAAAAACGATTAACAGTTGTGTGAAGATCTGACTGAGGGCCACGTACATCATAAACTGAATATAATTTAATATCAGCAAAAATTTAAGTTTGAAATCAAGCTCTTTATTAATGTGGCTCACATCATTGATAAACAATAAAAATAGAATTGGTCCTAGAGCGCTCCCCTGTGGAACACTATTACAGATATAGCTTGGGAAGTAACATTGTTGAAATTTACCACATGTGATCTCATGTACAGAAATTAGTTAGCCAATTCAGAAGATTGCCAACTATTCCATAAGCGGGTAATATTAGTACAGGTACTACATTTATGAATAAAACTATGCTGCTCTTTTGTGATTAGGTTATTGAGTAAGAAATAATTTATCAATTTATACAATTAGTTTGTTGTTTATCAACCTTTTAACATAATGAGAATAGTGTATTTTATGTGATGATTTATGCTCTTCACTGACTCACACTTTAGATACATGTTGTATAATAATGTTATTTAGTATACTAGAAAAAGTATGCCAACAAGCTTCAATATTAAAACATGTTTGAAAGATAATACTCTAATTTATCGATTTCAGATATTTATTGATAGCTTGGTGCATTTTTTCAACAGTAGAACTGTTGAACTGAAATTTCATCTTTATTATATAAGCAGCTCAAATTAGGAGTGAATATGATTACATTATGATCATTAGTACCAATAGTTCCAATGGTTCAATAGAGAGTTCAATACAGTTCAATACAATATGATTATTAGTACAAATAGTACCAATGATTCAATACAGAGATCACTAATAAATGAAGAGGTGCAAACCTTTAACAAGTTGATTCAAAGTTTAATTACTTAATTAAATTAAGTAGCCCACTCACTTAACAGCAGCAGTATTGTAAAGCAGTTCCGGTGACAGGCTGTATGTACAGTTCCTCTTCATACTTTTACTTTTTTAGTTAAATTAAAGTTTGCTTTTAAGTAATTTGATGTAATAAAAAACTTTTATTACATCAAATTACTTGAAGCTTTTAGTTTGCAAAATAAAATTATAATTCACTTGAATTGTGATAGGTAAAACTTGAATGTGATTTAACTTTTCATTCAAATTTACTCATAAAATTTTTAATGGCTTTGAAAACACTACTTGTAAAATAAATCTACAAGTTGCAGTTTATTTACAAACCTTTGATTTAACAACCTCATTGTTGGCAATAGGGATGGCAAAAATCAAGGATATTTTCAGTCCCAGGATTTTTGGATTGAGAAATTTGTCCTCAAGAAATTCCAAGAAGAAATAAGATATAATATTTTATGTACTCATCAAGCACTTAAAAATGATTAATTTAATAATAGTATAACTAAAATACTTTGTTCATTAATAGACCTAATTAATTCATACAGTATAAATAAAAATAATTACAAAAAATAATATAAATGTGCATGCAAGACTTCTCGGAAAGCGCATGTGGTCGCACACATTATTTTTCCATACTTAAAGACTAAACGAAATAGAAAGTCTAAATGAAATGAGCTAAAAAAATAGAATATTAAGAAAAGAAAATTGTTCTCAAAAAAATAATATACCTAAATATTTTACTATATTTGTTTTCTTATTTTTAGGCCATTTGTTATTTTCCACTACCAAAATTGATTTGAGGAAAAAGGTTGATAAGAATATAACAAAAATCAAAAGTATTTTTTGATATACAAATTTTTTGCAACTTTTTTCAGTCAGTATATTAAGGAAATACTTTATTATTTGCTTTCGCTGGAAACATGGACAATTTTTAAATTTGTTTTTAAAAAACTTTACCGTTTTCATTTTTGTTTTTGCTAAACTTTACTGTTTTCATTTAATGCACAGGAAAGCAAGAAAACTAATTGCTATTTATTTGAAAAAAAAAAAAAATTTAAACAACTTTTTCATGTAAAAAAATAAAAAGTCATTAATACTAATATATAAATATAAAATGTTTGGTTGTTTTCAACATCCCCATTGAAATAGTCTGCACTTTTGTTGGATAATCCAAATTGTGCATTTAAACCAGATAGTTTATTTCCTGATGAACTATTGTTATTGATGATGCTCCAAAAGCTTGTGAGTTAGTGCATTGAACTTTTTTAACAAAATGTTTAGAAGCCTATTTAAAACTTTTTTTTTTAAGTTTTTAAATACATTTTTTTTAAACAGAGCAATCGTTATGTTCATTTTCTCTACTAATTTGTATTAGCATTGGAAATTGGGCATTATAAAAGAAACAATTTTTGACATGCATCAAATGCGGCAAATACATTTATTAAAAAAAACATGTTATTCTTATTTTATTTAACTTGTTATTGTTATTGTTAATATTATTTAACTTATTCTGTCATTACAAAAATTATTAATCAAATAATATATTTTGCAAATGAATAACAATTTATTTTTTTATTTTCCTATTATATAAGTATTGAAAGAAAAACGTCAAAATAGCAAAAACATTTTTATAAGAAAAAAGGCGTACAAAACGGTACATCTTTTTGCTTATAAACTTTTATAAATTTGTTATGTTCTAGTGTACATAGAAAATAAGTTTCTTTTATATATTGTGAATAAATTGCATATAAAAACTTTTAATTGTTATTAAATTGTTATAAAATATATATTTTTTTCAACAGACTCTAAAAAAAGAATACAAATGTTGTAAAAATTTTATGAAAAAAATTTTATATTTATTCACTGTTTTTAGTTATTAAATTTTCTAGTTAATTTAATTAAACTTGGTATTTCGTTAAAATTTTGTTTCCTTTTTTTAGGATTTTTTTACTTTTCTTAGTAGATTAGTAGCTTTTTGCCACGAATTATTGAATTGCTTTATGAATTAGAAGATGCAAACTGCCATGGTCAATTTCTTTAAAAAAATAACTTTAAATGTGGACAAACAAGGCGAGCGTCCGCACTCGCTTCTAGGAAAAGTTTGTGCATGAATATAGATAAGCATTGATGTACACTTAGATTTTGGTCAGTTGTCCCGCGGGTGACTTAGAATATAGTTATATGGTCGCCCGCCAATTATTTGAAAAAAATAATTGGCGGGCGAGTTATCAAAAAAAAAACACGTTTTATGTCTTTAACAAATTTTTTTAAGTGTGTGTTTTCACTTTAAAAAATTATAAAATTATATTTTCATATTTAATGGTTATAAAATTATAAAAGAGAATATTTTTATTAATGAATATTTTTTTAATTTTAGCGGTTATGATATGTTATATTTGTTGTAAGAAAACTCTTGATACATTTATAAAGTAGCGTTAAAAATGACTTGGTATTTTTATTTGCATTGCGGGTAAAAATATATGAAATCATCCAGACCATGACACCCTTACGTCTCAGAATTTGTTTATTTTTACACCACTTGCAGTCCATATCAAAAAAATAATAACTGTGAAAATTTTAGTTAAAAATACCAATGGGTTCCATAGATATTGTCACTTGAAATAATGCTGACTCAGCATTTTAGTGATTTTCTGAAGCAACTACAAAGCAACTTTGACATATAGTATCTTCATAATGGCTTGGGGAAATTTCCTAAAATTTGGTACTCTTATAGATTTTAACTTGAGGAATCCAAAAATAGCACTCTTAAGACTTGATTATCTCAAGAAATGCCTCATTTATCCAATTTTGTTCAAAATTATTGACTTGTAAGTTAGTGATTTTTGGAGGTAAAATAAAGACTGTGGCCCAAAATCCTGAGTAAAAATTTTAATTGTATATCATTATTTCATCTTAGGTCTACTGAAAAAAATTAGATTCATCAATTGTCTCTCTAATACGTGATCAAAATTTGCATTTAAAAATGGTGTCTTTTTAGAAAAATTTAATTTTTGTAACAAAAGCAATTAAAATATTTTTTAAAACATTTATTTGAATAAAACATCAAATAGTGTCATTTATTGAATAGTTTAGGACATTTATAGTCATGGGCTAAGGGAGATACCCTCCACTCCCACGGGAGGCCCCTATGCCCCCTCCCCCAATCTCCCTAGATTTTTTTTTTTTTTTTGCATAAAATGAATAAATAATGCAAAAACATACAATTTAATTTTAATTTTGAAAAAAAAAATTTTATTATTTCAAATTGGTGACTTAAAACCTCCTTTTATATAAAAAACAAACATAAGTTTTGTTTTGTTCTTTTTAAAGGTATTTACTTGTTTGTATTTTCTTAAAGAATTACTTTTAATTTTATAGTTTTTATATTATTTTGTTAGGTAATAAATAATAAAAATAATTAATATGGAGAAATGTGACATTGGAAAAAGTCTTAACATTCATTGCCACAAAACTGGATTTTCAAGAAAACAAGCTTTTGTTCAATTTAAAGATCTTCCTTGTGAAAAACAAGAAAAAATAATATGGCGAGCAAATTTAAAGGAAAAATATAGTTCAATAAGAATTATATGTTGTTATCATGAGCAATTCTATGGAAAATATTTTGAGAGAAAAATTACAAAGTGTTGCAATCCTTTTGGAACACACAAGGAAAGTAAAAAAATTGCTATAAAAGGTAATCTTACCTTATTTACAACAGAATTGATATGGAAATTAAAAGAAAACAATTTATATTTATAAAAAGTTTTATAATTTCAGTTATTTTAACAACGTAAAACTAAATTTGTTTTTTAGGTAATATAAAGATTTCCATAGACATGGCAAACTATTTGCAAAAAAATAATGTTTATGTAACCCCAGTTTGGAAATTCTGCAGTAAATGTTACAAAAAAGCAATAGAAACTGATGAAGATTTAAATTCACAGGAGGAATGGGAATCAAAAAGTGAGAAAAAAATTAAGTTAGATACCACTATAGAATTGCTTGGAATCTCACCAGTCAAACTAAAAAGTCTTTCAAAACACAGCAAATTGCCTGTAGCAAAACAAAAGTTTGAGAACACTATTGACAGAGTTGCAAAAATGGTCTCATTAGCATATAATATTAAAGAAATTTTTTTAACAACAGAAATAAAAAGCCCCATTTTAAACAACAACATTAACAATGACCATGATCTAGACATTTTAATGTATGAAATAAAAAATAAAATTTCAGAGACTGACTCTTATCGCCATAAGGTGTATTACAACTAATGCGTCAGGTACCCACAATGTATGTGTTTGCATACATCACCAAAATACAAAATTTCTCATTGATGCCATTAGGTGGAATAAAAGTTATAAAGATTTCATGACATTGATTGTTTGCTCTCTTGAAAATGCAGAATGTATGTCGCATCGATGTAACCAATGTCCTGGTATTGAAGCGTTAAAAAGTTTTTTAGTGCAGGAGTTTATGGACCATGAGCATGAAGAAGATGTAGTATTTAAGCAATGGCAGAGTACAGATCATACAACACTACTTTCACAGTCATTGCCACTAGATGAATTTATTGATTTATTATGTGACAGTATTGACAACCTTAACACTCATTCATATATTGCAAAAACACAAAGTAGATACTTAAAAAACTGTAAAGAAAATCTTAACCAAAACGAATGCTTAATTTTAGGAGATTTTGCTGAAAACTATCAATATGTTGTTCAGGATGAGGTTCAAAGTTATCACTGGAGCAAAAGTCAATGCTCACTTTATACAGTTGTACTTTATTTTATAGAGAACAAACTTCTCAAACATAAATCTTTTTGTTACCTTTCAGAAGATGTTGATCATGACACAGGATTTATTTACAAGACTCAGGAAGATATAACTAGATATATCAAAGAAAATCTACCTGATGTATCAAGTGTGAAATACTTTTCTGATGGTTGTGCAGCACAATTTAAAAATTTTAAAAATTTTATCAATCTTTGTCATCACAGTAAAGACTTTGATTTAAATGCTGAATGGGTATTTTTTGCTACCAGTTATGGTAAATCCCCCTGTGATAGTATTGGTGGGACTGTTAAAAGAGTAGTATGTCAAGAAAGTCTAAAACAAATAACTACTGGGCAGATTTTAGATGTTAATTTAATGTACTCCTTTTGTAAAGCCAAGATAAATGGAATTTATTTTAAGTTATTTTCAAAAGAAGAAATTGATCAAACACGAGCACAATTAGAAAAAAGATATTTAGGTGGAAGAACAGTTCCTGGCACAAGGATGTATCATCATTTTATTCCAATTGCTCCAAACACTATAAGTTATAAAAAAATAAGTATTGATGCATGCACTGAAATATTTGATATCATTCCAAAAAGCGAACATTATGTAGATATTTCATTAAATATTAAAAAAATGGATTATATTGCATGTTTTTATGATGGATTTTGGTGGGTAGGGATTGCTGAAGATGTAAGTGAGCTTGATATAAAAGTCAGATTCATGCATCCACATGGACCAGGTAAAAACTTCTTTTGGCCAATGAGAACTGATGAGTGTTGGGTGCTCAATTCTGAAGTTATATGCCTAATTTCTACACCCACAACAATATCAGGTCGTACATACAACATAACTGATTTAGATTTGGAGAATATAAACTGTTGGTTACAAAAAAAAATTAATTATGCTTAAAATAATTTTGTTTTTATTTTATTTACCTAATTTGCATATTAAATATCTTTTATTTTTTTCAAATCCTTGGATTGTAGGAGGGGTTGAGAAGGAGGGGTGGGGGTTGAGAAGGAGGGGTGGGGGTTTAAATAAATCACAAATCACTCCCATCTTATTATGTCAATGACTATATTAGTCTAAAACTACATAAAGATATTTATTGTCATTATGTTTTAAAAACATTTTAAAACATTTGTTTTTGAAATTTATGACTTAAAATCATAAAAAGATCTTTGAAATAAAAGGTATTTATTGATTTGAAGTAACGCAAATAAATCGTTTCTCAAACTTAAACGGAAAAAATATGTTTTTAAAATGTATTTTAACAATCAACTATTATTTATTCATTTTATGTAAAAAAAAAAAAAAAAAATCTAGGGAGATATGGGGAGGAGGCAGAGGGGCCTCCCGTGGGTAGGGAGGGCATCTCCCTTGGCCCATGACTTTAAATGTTTATTTAAATTTAAACTAGTCAATAAATAACACTATTTGGTGTTTTATTCAAATAAATGTTTAAAAAAATATTTTAATTGCTTTTGTTACAAAATTTAAATTTGTCTAAAAAGACACCATTTTTAAATGCAAATTTTGATCACGTATTAGAGAGACAATTGATGAATCTAATTTTTTTCAGTAGACCTAAGATGAAA
The DNA here is from genome assembly GCF_022113875.1 of Hydra vulgaris. Taxonomy (NCBI): domain Eukaryota; kingdom Metazoa; phylum Cnidaria; class Hydrozoa; order Anthoathecata; family Hydridae; genus Hydra; species Hydra vulgaris. The sequence continues at coordinate 28,915,024 of NC_061167.1, forward strand.
TAATGATATACAATTAAAATTTTTACTCGGGATTTTGGGCCACAGTCTTTATTTTACCTCCAAAAATCACTAACTTACAAGTCAATAATTTTGAACAAAATTGGATAAATGAGGCATTTCTTGAGATAATCAAGTCTTAAGAGTGCTATTTTTGGATTCCTCAAGTTAAAATCTATAAGAGTACCAAATTTTAGGAAATTTCCCCAAGCCATTATGAAGATACTATATGTCAAAGTTGCTTTGTAGTTGCTTCAGAAAATCACTAAAATGCTGAGTCAGCATTATTTCAACTGATGATATCTCTGGAACTCATTGGTATTTTCAACTAAAATTTTTGCAGTTATTATTTTTTTGATATGGACTGCAAGTGGTGTAAAAATATACAAATTCTGAGACATAAGGGTGTCAAAAATTTTTTTTTTTGGATGATTTCATATATTTTTACCCTCACGTTATGCAGGCTTGTTCGAGAAGTAGGTGTGATCACACTAGATTACTGACCACAAAAATAACATTTTGTTGCGCCAACTTTGCCACATTTTTTAGATGTTTGAGAACATTAAATGTATTTTAAAAATTTTGTTTTGTGGACATACATGGAAACATACAAAAATTTGAATGTTCTCAAAACATCTTGGGGCAGAATAAAGAATATTTGCAAGCACTAAAAACCTGCCAAGTCTACAAATAAACAAGTTCTATTGGTTCATAAAATACACTGACTATGCAAAATAATGTTCTAGGGTATTCTGTCTTAAAGATCGTATAAAGTTTTTGTTGAGATTTCTAGCATAAATTGTCATAAAAATGCGTTATCAAATGAACAAGTATTTTAATACTGTTGCTCATTCACCAAGCCACATCTACGAAGCCGTAAATGTTTTAAACTTATATTAATTGTTTACAAAAATAGAAGTTTTAAATATATATATTTTTTAAATTATCTAAGTTTTGTTAAGTTTATTATATACAATAGATTTTAGTAGTATTATATTGTTTTTTAATATAAAAAGTATATATTTTTTAAATGTAATTTGATGTATGTGTTTTTTTATGTTAATGTGATTCCTTTTAAAGGGATTTGTACGATTGATTTTGTAAACAAAAAGACTTTCAACCACAACTGCGCTTTTAATGAAATTATAATAATCATCAAAGTTAATTAAACTAATTATGAATAAGCATACATAAATAAACTGTTAGTTTACACAGAAATTACTGTAACTGAGTTTTTGTTTTATATTTTATATAGAAGCTAAGTGGTGGGACTACAGTATCTTCTACAATGTTTGCTTCACACCTAGCCGGAATAAAGGTATTTGTTACAGGAGGTATTGGCGGAGTTCATAGAGAAGTTTTTCAAAGTAAGTTTTAACATTTTGTTTAGAAAAAAATGACTCTTCATAAATCTAATAGTTTTAAAAAACTAAATGAATTTTTTATTTATCATTTTTAAGCTTTGGATATAAGCTCAGATCTTACAGAACTGGGTAGAACTCCAGTTGCTGTTGTTTGCGCTGGGATAAAATCAATTCTTGATATAAAGTTAACGTTAGAGTATTTGGTAAAATTTAAAATACTATTTCAACTTTTATCATATTTATTTTGAATGTATTATATTTATTTAACCTGCATTATATTTATTTTAACTATATTATATATTTATTTCAACTATATTGTATATTTATTTCAACTATATTATATATTTATTTCAATTATATTATATATTTATTTTAGCTTAACTATTTAAAGTTATATTTTATGAGATTTCTTTTTTTCAATAAATTACTAAATAAATTAAACTGCTTTACATTTTTTATATAAATATGAAGCCAAATTAATTTTATAATAATTAATTTATTTAATTAATTTTATAATAAAACTATTTTAAATTCTTTATCTTTTAATGAGAGAATTATGAATATTTTTATTTTAATTTTACTCATAAAAATATTGCAAAATATAAAAAAAAAATTTAAAAAAGCCATAGCCATTTTTGTAGTTTTTCTATTTTGACATCTTTAGTTATTTATTATTATTATTATTATTTTAAAAAAAAAAGCACTATCCAAGTTACTGCAGTTTCTGATTAGTTTTCCTTTTGATAATATGTTAAAAGTTTGCAACCAGAATTTTTTGTTTTTAAAACTATAATCAAATATTAATCCTGCCATAAATAAAAAAAAAATGAAAATTTTTATTTTGTTTTGCGAACCGTTTTTTATTTAATCTGAAAATGATTTTTACCAGGCAAACTTAATAATATTTTTACTGCTAAAAAAGTTTGCATGAAAATTTTACAGCACAGAAAAGTTGTTTTTGTTTCTGATTTATTTTGAATTTCAATAAATGGATTCTAACATATTTTAGTGGTTTGTATTGCTGATTTTATGATATTTTTACATATTGTTACTTTTATGTAGTCGCATAATTTTACTTGTTAATAGATAATGTAATAAGTTAATAAGTTTTGATATAAAAAAAGTTTTAAAGTTAATTTTTTCATCAATTACTGTTTTCATTTCTTTTCAAGGAAACTCTTGGGGTACCAGTAATAACGTATGGAAAATCTAAAACATTCCCAGCATTCTACTGTTCTGACAGTGGGCATATGGTAAAAATTGTTTTAAAGTATTTATACATGTTGATTGATTCATAATGCGCTATTACTGGCTGTTTTCTTTAGTTCTTTCTTACTAGTTTTTTTTTTACAGGCACCTATGTGTCTAGACAATGTTGAAGATATTGCTAAAATGCTTTGTAAGTTCATGTTAAATTTTTTGTCATGTATTATTATTTTTAGTATGATTATTATTGTTGTTGTTTTTCTTGCTGTTGTTGTTGTTGTTGTTGAAATCTAGGTTTACATCCTTTACTTGAACACATTGATAACGTAAGTATATCTAACATGATGAAAATTGTGTGACATTTCCACTGGTTTTTTTTAAAAATATAGTCATAATAAAATTTATTTCTCTCATTAATGTGAAAAAAGTTATTTTAACTAAAAGTAATTAATATTTTAAATCAAGAGGTGCTTGTAACAAAATAATAAAATGCAAAATAAAAGCATATATATTTACTTATATAAGAATATATATATTTACAATTAGCAAAACATCAATTATTAAGAAAAGGAACAAAATATAAAACTTTTTGACAATTAAAAAAAGCATAAATTGTTGAAAATATATATTTCTTTGTTTGAATTGTTGAAAATATATATTTCTTTTCTACAAAATTTAAAATTAAAATCATTTTACAAAATAAATTTTTTATTTATTAATTTTTTATTTACAGTTACTATATATATATATATATATATATATATATATATATATATATATATATATATATATATATATATATATATATATATATATATATATATATATATATATATATATATATATATATATATATATATATATATATATATATATATATATATATATAGACACACTCACATATATATAGACACACTCACACACACCCACACCCACACACACCCACACACACACATACACGCACACACACACACACACACACACACACACACACACACACACAAATATTTAAAGAAAATGAAGTTCACAAAAAATATTCAACTACATCTACAATTATTAGATTGATAAACTACAAAAATACTAATAGCCTTGTTGCCCCATGTTTTCCCACCACTCCCTCCCCACATATTTTGTTTTCTAAGAGTGCCACTCTACCAATAATAGAAAGGTGGAGTGATTGCTCCAAATTTAGACCCACACCCTTTGTGCTTTATAAGATCCAGGCCCTGTATTTCTTTTTGCAATATATTAAAAAAGCATATTAGGATGAATTTAATAAAAAAAAAGCAATTATAATTAGATAAAAGTAGTAAAGACATCACATATGAGCTCTTCAAATCAAATTGCCTGTTGTTGTCATAGTTGCTGCCATAGTTACTGCTACTAATGTTAAATAACAGTTTAGCAGACTAAGATTGAAATAATCATCAATAATTCTACCACTTTAGCATTGAAAAAATATGGTTTACCTATTAACAAATTGCATAGACAGATTAGACAAATTTAAAAATTACATAGACATGATTAGATCAATTTATCATGAAATGTAATAAACACATTTAAATCTTGAAAGTGATTGTAATCCAAAAATATTTTAAATATTTTAGGAAGATTCCTATACTAATTTCCTATACTAATGCGCAAATTTCCCCAACATATACTTATAGTAAGTACAACACTTTAATTATTATATTAATGGGCAAAATTTGCAAATTCTCATAAAAATATAACACGATCATTATTAGAGAATGTTACATTATTTTCTAAATTTGTGTCTAAAAGACTAATCGCTTAGACAATAAACTATTACACAAATATTACAAAAATATAATTAACAGTACAAACACACTTTGAGATGTAAACTTATAGAAATTACTGGATATGGTATAGGCAGAAAAAATTGAAGCCAGGCAAATTTTATAGAGTGAGGCAGAAAAAACAAATTTAGTTAAGAATAACATATATATTAATTACATAATTACATTTTATGTTTTAATTTCAAGTTATATTTTGCATTTTATAGATTATAAAGTTATTTTGGAGACATTTCAAGTTCATAAATAATTTGTAAATATAAGTTAATTTTAGTTAAACTAAATAAACTTGTCCAAAATTCTACATAAAAAGATTTTTCAAAATCAAAAAAAATAAAAAATTTATTTAAAAAAAATAGTATATATATATATATATATATATATATATATATATATATATATATATATATATATATATATATATACACACACACACACAACTCTCAGAATCAGGAAAAATGAAGTCAGCAACAATTTGCCGACCCTAATCTTTTAGGGGTTGGCATCAGGTTAGCAAAAAAAGTTTGATACAATCTTACCATAAAACATTGAAACAAGGTCGGCAATTTTTTGCCAACCTTAAACACTTTTAGAACGGCAGTTAGGCTGGCTTGGTTTTTTTTTTTTTTTTGTTATTTGTTGCCGAATGCCGACCCTAATTCCGTGGGTTGTATATATATATGTGTCTGTACTTTCATTTACATTACCAAAGAGTTATAGTTGAAATAATTTATCTCTTTGCTTTGGCTGGTAAGGACCAACCAAAAAGAAAAGAAAGTTTACCTTTTTTACATTGACAATATTAAAGAAGGCACTAAGCCTAATCCAAAAAAAACAATTTATTTATAAATCTCATAAATGCTTTTATGGTTTTTTTGAAAATAAAATTATTAAAGATTTTAAATAGCAAAATAAAATAAAAAAAACTAAATTAATTAACTTTATTTGCTAAGGTTTAACAACTCTCTGAGAAGTTTTAAAATCTCAACGCAAATCAAAATGCCACTTAAAAAAGACTAAAAAACTAAAAACTCATAACTACAAGCTTATCAAGCTTAGTAGTAAAAATTCAAGCTTGTGAAATAAAAGATAAATTTATAGAAGAAATTTTGCATCTTAATAGTTTAAAAGAGTCTTCATTTTTAATTGTGGAAATATTTTAGACTTTCTCAACCAAATATACTCAAAGGGCCTATTTTTTTTTATTTCAGAATAATTTGATGAATAAAATGAAAATGTATCAACAAACTAGTTTGACTTGTTCTGAACAGCAAATAATTCTGCAATAACCAGTGAAGAACCCAGAGTTTATTAAGGGGTACCACTTTTTTTCCGGTAACGTTGAGGGAGTGGTATGTGTGTGTTTTTGAGACCCCCTCCTTTCTCCTTCTCCTATAGTGGTGCCGCCACAATGATTTTTAATCATCATTTTTTCAATCATCATTTTAATCATTTGTGTTTATCTTGTTTAGTTTTATCCTAAGATAAAGAGTTGATTCAAAGGCATTTTTTTGAATACATGAATTTACTGGTGGACAATGTTACTTTAAATACGATAAGAAAGCTTTACATGTGTCTTTAATAAATGCTTTTGTTGCAAATACCATGCTATTAGTAAAGAATTATAGAAAATTGTTTAAAGTATTTTAAACATTTACTAATAGTATTTTAGTAAATATAATTTTAGCAGTTATTAATGTTTTAAATAATTAGTAATTAAATGTTTAAATACTTTAAACAATTTTTTATCAATATTTACTTCACATAATATTAAATATTTGTAAAATTAACAAAATTCGTCTTTTATTTGAATAAAAAACATAAGTATTTACTATTATTTTAATTTTAAAATTTTGATTTAAATGTTAGCAAATCTGTTCATTTTACTTTTACTGTGGGTTAATAGTTTTTAAAGTGGTTTTAAAGTGGTTTTAAATTTTTAAAGTGGTTTTAAGGCGCCTTTTAAATTAAAGATAATTAAAGAAGAGATTACGGTAAACATAAGTTTAAAAATATAATTTTTTATTTTATTAAAAAGCATATTATATTTTTAAAAATATAATTTTAAAACTTTTGTTTAATAAATAAATTACATTTACTATGGGTTTTTTTAAACAGATCTTAATAAAACTTTTATAAAGTAATTGTTATTTTTATTATTTTAAAAGTCAAAAAAAATATGGAAAAGAAACAAAACTTTCTGAAAAAAATTATGTTTCCTTTTTTCGTATTCTTTATGTAAACTAAAAAAGCAACTTACAACATCAAAAATTCATTCATTCAAACATTAAATTCATGCGACAGGTATTAAGACTAAAGTTTTTTACTTTTGTTCATTTATTATCAACATCTATAACAGTTTGCTCTTAATTGTCAAATTAACAAAAGCTAATTTTACTCTGAATGGATTTTTTTGAAATCTTTCTATCTTTCGAGAAAACAAATTTTTATACATTCTATTGTTATAAAATTTTGCAACAAGTTTTTAAAATTAAGTTTTGTAACAACATTCATTTTTTAAAAACTAACGTTCAGTTAGTAATCGAAGAACAGTTATGTCATGTAATTACGTAAAAAAGCAAATTTTTTTAAATTTATTTTATTTTCCTGAAGGTAGCTAAAATAAACTGAAAATTATTTACTGCATTATTTACTACTGCAAATTACTACTGCTAATTATTTATTACTGCAAATTAAAATTATATAAATTATATAAATTACTGCATTTAAAACTGAAATTTTTTTTCTTGTTTTTTCTATAAAAAGGCAAAGGAAAAATTAAAAAATAAAAATAATTTTTGGGCGCCAATACCCCTCATGCGGTACTAAAATGGGCTGGATTAAAGGTCTGGGCTCGTCCCTGATAACATTAACAACCAAATAGCAGTAATATTATTAAAATCAGCAATAACAATGACAATCAAATAGCAATAACATTAACAATATCATTATTAAAATCAATAATAACATTTACAATCAAATTAGTTTCACTTGTTCTGAAACAGCAAATAATTCAGGCATAACATTATGTCAAAATATGTTTTCAGAAAATATATTGGAAATATCTTGTTAGCAGAAAATAATTCAGACATTAACTAATGTCAAAATAATACATAGAAAATATGTGGGACATATTTTATGTCAGCAGGAAATGTCTGAAAATATGTTGACAGATTTGCCAGACATTATGTCATAATAACCTTGTGTCTAATGATTGTGGTAATACATTCAACTCTGAGTAACAATGTTTTATTATAAGTTATAAATATTAGCATTTAGCTAATTCCTGGTACTGTGGTTACCCACAGTATCAGTAATTAATATATATTATATAGCTCAAGTTTATCTATTGAGCATTCCTTCAAGCATACAAAAATATACATGGTAATACAAAAGTATTTACTTAGTATTTACATATATATATATATGTAAATACTAAGTAAATACTTTTGTATTACTTTTATATTTACTTAGTATTTACATATATATATATATATATATGTAAATATATATATATATGTAAATACTAATGTATATATATATATATATATATATATATATATATATATATATATATATATATATATATATATATTTATGTTACGTATGTATGCATGTATGTATATATGTATGTATGTATGTGTGTGTGTATTTATATAATATAGATACATACACACATTTGTATATAAAATTTGTATAAATTCAATCCTTGATGTGACTGGTTTTACATATTTAAATAAAACAAATTATCTTAAACTAAAAAATTTTAATTCTTTGTCAATATAGGATATACCAAATATTTACATAAATATAAATTTATATTACAGTAAATATAATATACATAGATAAAGATGTATATAAATTTGGTTATTGTCTTCTAAAAACATCATCTTTTGATAAACCTATTTTGAAAAAACCATCTTTTGAAAAACATCTTTTGGTTTAATGAAAATATAATGTTAATATTTAGACTAAATATTTTATATACTATGTACTTTTACAAATTTTATTTCTCAATATATACTATATATACTTCACTATAAAATAGCTTCTTATTGAATTTTCATGTCTCTCAATTATTGCGATACTAGTAAATTGTTGACAGACTTCAGTCTAGTAACTTAATCGTATAAGATATATAAGCCAACATAATGAATTTTTGATTTAAGTAATTAAATCTTTATTTTTTTTTATATTTCTAAAATTGTTAGGCTGGGCATGTCTATGCCGTATCCAGTAATTTATATATCTATGTGTAAACCAGAAGATAAAATTGTTCTTTTCTTAATTGCAATGAATTGATTTTTTTTTTCAAACTATTAGTTAATGATCAGCATAGTGAATATCAAATCATTGGAGTCTATTAAGTTAAAACCATATTTTAACAGGAGACAAAGTAAGCTAAAAATAGTTAGTAGAACACAAAGGTAGAACTAAAGAAATAAAATAATAAAAAGCAGACATCTATGCAGTTAAACAAATCTTTAGATAATCAATAATTCAAACAAATTTTTTTTTTAAAATACTTCATAAGTAACTGTATAACTTTGTAATATTAACATAAATATAAATGACTCTTGATAAGCTGTGGGACTAAAAATAAAATTTTTTATTCAATTTAAAAAATTTCAAACAAAAAAAAAAGCTGTTCAAGAAAAAAAAAAGCATATATAGTTTTAAAATCTCTTTTTTGGGCTTGCCAATTTCTTACTCTGGATTCTATTCTCTATAAATCTTTAATCCATCCTTGTATAGAATACTATTGCCATATCTGGAGCAGATCTTCAAATGATGCCCTTTCTCTTTTAGACATGGCACAAAAACGCATTGTAAACATAGTTGGACCTGTTCTTGGAGCCAACCTTCAACTGTTGTCACATCATCATAATGTTGCTTCTCTTTTCTATTAATAATATAATCAGTGCTACTCTAAAGAGTTAGCGTCTCTTATGCTATCTACTAAAATTCATTATCGTGTTACTCTATTCTTATTTGTTTAGTTTTTTTCCTCAAACATCAGTTCTTTGAAATTCAATCCCTTCTTTTAAGTTGTCTGTTAATCATTATTTTAAACTTCATCTTTCCTCTTCCAGTAGCTTCCAACTCTAATAGTAGTTACTTGCAGGTTTGTTAGAAGTAAAGACATTAAAAAAAAATAATGTTCATATAAAACATAATTGAACTTCTAACATAAACCTATGTAAAACCAAAATATAAAAAATAAAAAATCACTTATTTATATTTAAAATAAAATCATTGTCAGCTTCTTTAAGTTTAAACAGCTCGTTAAGATACAATTTCAATATATCAGCTATAAAATGTATGTATAGATATATTTGGTAATTCTCAAAATAGATAAAAAAATGCAATACATAAGATTTATAAATGAATTCTATAATTTCTTTATTTATGATAATGATAATAGACAGGTTTAGAGATATTTTGGAGATTTATAAAGGTTTAATAGGAAATATAGATTTTAAAACCTAACTGCATGCATATCAGTGTCTTGTGCATTTTTAGGTTTAACTGTTCTAGATGGTTTATAAAGTATTACACAGAGTATAATAATATTTTGATGGTTTTCTAAATTCTGTCATTGTTGCGCATTTGGTTCAGTATAGTTTAAATGAAGTTAAAATAGTTGTAAACCCCCACTTATTCTTTTGATATTAAGTAGTTTTAAATTTTCTTGTTTTAAACATTGCTTGTGGGTACACTTTACACCAGCTTTGAAAAGATAAATAAAAGGTTAATTTTAAGTTTAAATTGATTTTTAAGCACTTTAACACATATGAAATACAGAAATAAAACACCATGATGTTACACTAACCCATACTAGTACAGGGCAAGAGCTCAAGTAACAACCTTCAGAAAGCGTGAGAAGTTCAAATCCTCAGCTTGCTTTTTTTTAAATCTTTTATTTTTTTAAAATGCAATACAAAACAGTTTCTATAGTTACATAGATACATACATATTATATACCACTTTTCCTTAAGCAAACTCAGTTTTAGTTTTTTCAAAACTTAAAAAATAAAATTCTAAACCTTAAAATGAACTATAACATTTACATTAAATTTACATTAGATATATTTTCTGAAATGCGGAATAAATTTTTATTGTCATTAACTCGACTTTAATAGCTGCCTCTGTGTGTCAAACACGTGCAAATGAGTAATGACAGTAAGTTTGATATAAATATATAACAGATAATAGTTTCAAACATAAGTAATTTTATAAAAAATATAAGAGATAAAAAGTTTATGTACGTAAAGAAATTTAAAGGCATTATATACTTTAATTTTCTGTTTAAAATATGTTCATATATTATTTGCACATTAAATTTTTTTAAAGTATTTGAAATTTCAATTTAAGAAAAAAAAGTAATAATAAGTAAAAAAAAGTAATAGTAATAAATAGTAAAAATAATGTTTTGTCAAACATTGCCAATCGAAGTTCATGTTAAGCTTACTTATGTTAAAAAAGTAAAATCGTTGTTAAGGTGACTTATGTTAGAAAATTAATATTGGTGTTAAGGATACTTAAAAGTTAATGTTGTTTAATTAGTATAAAAAAACATCATTTTAAAATGAAACTGATTTAGCATATCATAGTTAGCTTAGCAATTTATTTAAAAAAATCAAAATGCATTTAAAATTTTTAAATAATTTTTTTTTTAATAAAATGTAACTTGCTGCTTATCATCATTATCATCATTATCATCAGCCTTTAAAATCTACAATTTACAACCTATAAAAAAAAGTCAAATGTAAGGTTAAATTTGTGAATATTTGCTAGAAACAATTGATTATGTTAAGTAAAGTTACTTAGTATTGTATAGATCTTTCTTTGTAAAGTTTATAGTTTATATAAGTTTATAGTTTATATATATAAATTTTTTAATTATTTTTAAAATTTACTAGAAATTAAAAAACTAAAGTATTATCAACAATTCAAAAAAAATTAAACAGTAGTCATAATAAATTGTGAACGTATATATTTTCTTTTTTTGCTTTGAGTTAATGTTATAAGTCTAAAAATTTTTTGATTATTTTTAAAAAATTTAATTCTTTATGAAGAAGTTCAAAACAGCCCAATACTATGTAAAGTTTGTTGTTAAAAATATCTCAGAGTTTGTAATTTAAACCAATAAGGCTGTGATAAGAATCATACATGTAGTTTTTGATAACATTTTCAATACCCCTCCCACCAGACTGATACCCATTAACCCATATCAAGCATTAATAATTAGCGATGCCATGAGTATTTGAACTATATGGTATTTGGTTTATTCAGTGCTATGTTTTACTATTCTGTTTTCTACCGTATTATTGCAAATTATTCCACCCAATACCAATAGCAATTATGTCAAAAAAAAATCACATAAATAGATTATATCACTATATGTATTATAATATATATAATAATATAATCTATTATCAGTGGTAAATTATGACGAATGAAAACAATTTCTCAGCATTTGTTGATAGCAAATAATTGCATTTTTCTTTACAAGTTATACCTGCTTATGAAAATACACTCACGCTATACCTTCTGCTACTGGGAGATGATAAATAAATTTTAGCTGGTACTGTTGCTGACCACCACTTGTAAAGATTTGTTGTTCTCAGACGCTGTCTCTTCCTTTCCCAAATAGTTTAACAACATGGTAACATGTGGAATTAACTCAGAAATGCAAAAAATACCTGAGCTGGTTATTTTTGTAATCTTTGTAATCTTTGAATAGTTTGATACCTTGTTGCATAGAGCAAATGTTACATTGTTTAAAGAATCATTAGTTATGTACAAAGAAATGGATAACAATTTGTGGCTGAATATTTAGCAGCCAAATATTTAACACTTTGGGCAAAACTGTAGCCAAATATATTTGGTTTTCAGCAAAATCATTATTCGTGGCATCTTTATTAATAAGTATTAAATTGATCTGTCTGTATTTTATCCAGACTGGTAGTTTATTTATATTAATATTTTCTTCTCCATCTTTTTTTTCTTTGCTTTTTCTTCATCTTTTTTTTACTGTTCAAAAACATCTCTATTTTCCGGTCATCGCTTTTATTTTGAATTTTTTCTATCATGTTTATTAAAAAATAAAAATAAAGCTTAAATCCAAAAATTTAACAACAAATTAATTTTTTAAGACTGTCATAACCAACTTGGTGTCAAAAGTGGAGTTGTTATTGGTGTGCCAATACCTGAAGAATTTTCAGCAGATAGCTCTGCCATAGAGAATATAATACAAAAGGCTTTAGCTGAAGCAAGGTTTGATTTTGTTTTTATTAGTTATATAAAACTTATTAAACAATTAATTTTTTTTAGCACCCAAAAATTACACGATTGCTATAAGTATCAAAAATAAGAATTTTTTAATATCAAAATTTTGTAGTTTTTATTTCTGATTTACTATATTTAGGCATTATAACAATTTTTATAATGTATAGTAGTAAATATCTATAGTATACTCTTCCTAAATATATTATTCTGAGATTTATATAATCTTTTTAACAATGTTGACAGATGTTTTGTTTAAATATTTTTAAAGCCGCATAGCTTCTTAATCTTTCAAAAATGTATGTTTTTTTAACTGATTAGTTTATAATTATTTTAGGAACATGCATTTATAAGCAAAATATTTTTTATTTGCATTAAGTAAACATTGTTACATTTTTTTAGTTCAAAGAACATTGTTGGTAAAGATATTACACCATTTATATTAAATCGTGTTGTACAACTATCTGATGGAAAGTCATTAGTTTCAAGTATCTTTTTAAATCTTTTTAGTTACCTACTATTACTTTTCCTAGAGTTATTTAAAATACTTATATATATGTGTATATATATATATATATATATATATATATATATATATGTATATATATATATATATATATATATATATATACATACATACATACATACATACATACATCACGGGTACCCTGAAGGTGAACTAAGACCTTATATCATATCCCATGGATTATTTTTATTGATTTTGCAAGTAGTCCATTTGTACATTCCAAATCTATCAACACTTAAATTTTTTTATGGTAGCTTTTCGAGAAAACTTAGCAACAATACTTGTTTAATTTAGAGGTTATTACCCCTCTGGCTCACACTAAGACCCCTGAGAGTGGATCAAATGGCAATATATAATTTGTTTTGTTTATTGTCCTATTGGATTGACACTTTGTGGATCGGATTTAGAAATAATTTTTGATAACAACTTGTTAGAATATTGACTAATTTATAATATTTTTAAAGTTAGCAATCTTTTTTTTATTGAGGAGGATAAGATAAGTTTACAGGAATACAGTTATGGCTTTACAAAATTAAAAAAAATTTTTTTTTAAAAAAGAAATATTTACTAAAACATTAAATATTACATTTAACTAAAGTATATACGTTTAATTTATATGTATCCCTTTAACTATAAATGTCTTGTGTTGTAGACGCAGACAGCGTCCATTTCTTTCTAACCTGTGTTTACCTTGATAAGGTACTCTGGCAAGATTAACTGTCGACAAATAACTATTTACAAAATGAAATCCTTGATTAGTGTTCTCAATTAAGTTTTTTTCAAATAGTTTGAGAAGTTTGTCTACTATGCCTAGCAAAATATGTAAGCCTGGTATATTGACAATTTCTAAGATCTTCATTGAAAGATTTCCAGTCAATAAAGGAGGATTACGTTACTAAAATATTTTGCTATTGCAATTCTCCTGCAGCCATCCATTTGGTATACCTGGTATACAAAATGGAAAAAGATGCTTTGAAGCTGCTGACTGCTTTCCCACCATCAGCATAAGAACCTTAAATTTTCTGAAATAGAGTAATCCAGAGAATTAAGTTTTAATTTATCCAATAACATTTTTAGGTTTGCATAATTTTCATTATTAGAGGGTAATACAACCATTACTAGTGTGAACACTAGTAAACTTGAAAACTTTACATTCATACCCATCAGAATATTTCACCCTTTTCTTTTCACTTGAATATGCATCATGCTCTGGCTTCATTGTAATTGATAAGGTAACCTTTAGATAGCCCTGCCCTCCACCTACCCCAATCTTAACATCTACATTATAGGGTTCAAGAGATCTATGTTGTAAAGTTGTTGCAACAAACTCATCAACATTATTGCATGTTACACCAGGAATAATTCTTTCAATGCACTAAATAATAACAAAATAACTTAAACTCAGAGGATGTTGATTTATTTTATATTATCAACTTAATCAAAATATAAAATTAAAATGTTGCATTAAATTTTGTTTTATTATATTACTTTTATAGAACTTTTTATTGGAGCTAAAAAAAAAAACTATATATATTTGATTATACCACTTTTTTTCTTATCTCCGATATCCTGTTTAGACTGAATCAGCATATACTCAGCATCAAACAAAGACAATAGATTTTTATTTTCTTCTAAATTTTTGGAAAAACAAAATTCAACAGATTTTCTTCCTTTAGTCACTCTTGTAAATCGGGCAATCTCTAACATCTTATAGTTACTAGTAACTATACTAGTAACTATAAGATGTAAATTGGATACAAATGTTAAAAACGTTTTTTAAAATAATATATATTTTTTGAATTCTGTAGTACACATTTTATACCTTCTATGAAGTTTGCTTTGTAGTTGTTTTTATTTCAATTACTCTAACAGAAACAACAAGTCTCTTAGGGCCAAATTTTATTTCTACTTCATCGGTTACGTAATTGTTGATTGTGGTTGATAAAACGTTTCTTTAGTTACAGGTGAGGTGGATTGTACAATATGTGCCAAATTCTTTTACTTAGCTAATTTTGTGCAAGTATGTTTAATACCTTTTCCTATAAGTTGAAAACAACTTCTGCAAAGAACAAAGTTTTTATTGGTTGCGGAAACATTAACATTACTGCAAATGTGATCTATATCTTTATTAGTCTCACATGAAACCATTGGTGGAAAAGTTGCCATTTTAGTACCATTTGTACGGCCATTAATACAAAAAAACATCTGCATTTCCCACCTCAAATAACTCTAATATTAAGACTGAAAAGTAATAAGAAATTAGTTTTTTTTATGCAAACACAATATTGTTTTTAAACAAAATAATAATAATGAAAAAATTAACTGGTTTTTATTGGCTTATTTTTATTAGAAAAAACTTACCTTTGTCGAACAGTAAATAAAAAGCTTTTTGAATCAGCTTTTTCTAAACTCACTAGTTTTTTTATAACATAACATTTTAGGCAGATCAGTGTTTTCAACAGAGTAGTTTTCCCGAAAAAATCTCTTGATAAGATTTTCATAACTTTTTCTTTGTTTTGGACATGAATTATTGCATTTGGTTTAAATGCATCTTAAATCATTGCCTTTTTTTAAACAGCATATACAAAAGAATTTTAAAAACTTGTTATGATCTTTAGCAAAGTATGGCATTTCTTTTCTTTTCTTAAGAAATAGTTTCTATATTTTCAAATTGGCTCTAATATGTTAGAATTTTATTATTATACTCGCTGTTATTACTAAAGTTTTTATTATTTTTTGCATATTTTTGCAATCTGAAAATAATAAATATTAGTATGGCCAAATGCATTGTTGAAATTACAGAAAGTAAACAACTATAATGGCCGATAGAAAAATATTATTTTAATAAAAAAAACACTGTTATTTATAAAACTTCATTCTAAAAAATGTTATTTACTAAACTTCAATTCATAAAAGGATTTAAATGTAGATAGTTTTGGAATGTACAAATGGACAACTTTCAAAATCAAAAAAAAATATTTCATGGGGTATGACAAAAGGTCTTAGGTCTTCAGGGTACCCGTGACATACATTTACATGCATACATACATACATATGTATATGTGTATACATATACATGCATACATACATATGCTTGCATGGTTGTCTCAAATGTTTTCTGTAAAACTGTCATTTTAACTCAAATGCTAACATACCAGGCTGGAAAAATTTAAAAACTTAAAGCAAGTCCACCTGGGAAGCACAATACGGTCACAACCTTTGTTTGTCCAATTTTGTAACGAAATATCAAATTTTAATTAAATAAACTAGAAAATATAATAATTGAAAAAAGAAAGTTTAAAAAAAAAAAATTTTTTTTTAAATTTTATACAACTTTTGTAATTTTTTTTTATGGTGGTTGTTATTTTTAGTTACAGAATTTGATACAAGTTGATGAAAAAGACGTATATTTTATAACAACAATTTTATAATTTTATAACAACAATTAAAAGTTTTGATATACAATTTATTCATGATTTTTACAAAACTAATTTGCTATGTACTCTAGAACTATGAGAAACTGATAATTTTTTTTTTTTTTTACATTTATTCTTTTTCACCTCTTTTAGTTTTTAAAAATGCTTTTGCTATATTAGACGTTTTTTTCTCAATACTTAAATAACAGAAAAATCAGAAAATAAATTTTTATTTATTTGTAAAGTATATTATTTGATTATTAAATTTTGTAATGGTGGAAGAAACTAAATAAAATAATACCATGGTTTATTTTTTAAATGTATTTACAATACTTGATGCCTGCCTGAAATTGTTTCCTTTATATTGCTAAATTTTTAACGTTGGTTCCAAAGATGATTTCAATGAGGGTAGTGAAAAAACCAAATATTTTTTTTGGAATATTAGTATAAACAACTTTTTATTATTTTACATGAAAAACTTGTTAAAAATTAAAAAAAGTATATTTTACAAATAAATAGCAATTAGATTTCTTGCTTTCCTATGCATTGATAGACAGTAAAGTTTAATAAAAACATTTAAAATCAAGTTTTAAAATTGTTTTTATTTTTTGGACAAATAATTTAATTTAATTTCTTTATTTATTTCTTTAATTTAATGACTGACAAAAGTCGTGAATAAATTGTAGATCAAATAATGTTTTTGTTTTCACTTTAATCTTATCTGCTTTCTTTCCCGACTTGAATTTATTTTGGCAGTGGAAAATTACAAACGCCCTAAATAAAAAAACAGTAAAATATTTTGGTATATATATTTTTTTGGACAATTTTTCTTTTTTTAATTGTCTTTTTTTTTTTTTTAAGTTTTAAAAACACCCCTCACCGGATTGCATCAATTTTCTGAAATAATAATGATATGCACAAGATTGTTTTAAAAAAGTTCAAAAATTGTAGAATTAAAAAAAATAATTTTACTATTTTAATATAATGTAAATACCAGTCACAAAATAAAGGTAATATTACCTCATTTTATAAAGAAATGATTAAACAAGGATTTTATAAAATATTTTGAAATTGTTTGATCTTGTAAATGTATTTGTTGTTCTAGTTGTTCTAGCTATAGTATTTTTTGGTTCATCCTGTTTTACCACTTTGTAATAGGTCAATTATGTTTTGTATTCAAAAGTATTCATGTATAACACTTTTACTTTTGTCAGAAGTTTCAGTTGTTTTTGAACATTTCTTGCATTGATCTACACTTTTTTTTTTTACCATCAAATCTGGAACAACCACATTTTAAAGTATTTAAAATTTTTTTTTTTTTTTTTTTTTTTTTTTATGAATGTTGATAAAGCAACATTATAATTAATTATAATTTAACTAGTTTTTATAATTTGTGTAGTTCCTTATTGGATGGATAAGTAGATTTCTTACTAAATGAAGTTTCTTGGATTTTTTTATTAAAATTTTCTACCAAACATCTGTAAAAGTCAATTTAATTTCTGATAATAAAATAGTGTATTTTAATTTGATTTACTAGTAAATCAGTTTACTGGTATTGCAATCCCTGATGTAGGCTACCTACTGTTATTTCTATTTACACTTCTTGATGTATGTACATTCCCCTGCATGTTCTTCATATTTAAATCAGTCATTGTATGCACACTCCAATGCGGTTATCTATAAATAAATTAGGGTTAGGGTTCAGGATTATTAAGGTAGCCCATCAGTAAAACAAAAATAAAAATAAATCAAAAATAAATATAAAACAAGTTTGACACAAAACAACAGAAAAAAATTGCTGACCTCAGACTCTTTTGGGTCAGCATTGTCAAATGTCAACTCTAATTCGAATGGTAGATAAAAACAATATAAAACAATAAAATTTTTAAAATGTTTTATTTGTCAGTAACAAGTGAAAATTAATCAAAGGGGTAGGGCCTCAATAAGCTTAAGGTAGGTAGGAAACTTTTCCCAAAACTAATAAATCCCTCCCATTTATGATGGCACCTGAGAGTATCAATATTTTATGACCTCGACCAGAGCCAACATAAATCTTAAACTCCTTAAGCCAGAACTCTACATTAACCAAAGCATTACAGCTACTTAAATTATTCTTGTTCTACTAATTTTCCATGTTTTAATTTAAAGTTTTAGATATATAATAGTTAATTGTCATATATTTAAAAATTTAGTACCAGATTAGATGTGGACTAGCACTACTAACTTAAATGTATCTATATATATATATATATATGTATACATGCAATACATATTTAGCAAATATTAAATTTAGTTAAATACCAAAACTATATTTGATTTTCTTTACTAATAATTTTTCCAGATATTATGCTGATAGAAAATAATGCAAAAGTTGGTGCTCAAATAGCAAAATCTTACTCTTCAATAGTAAACAAGCATGGTTGCATCTCAGACAACAGTGAACAAAAAAAAGTATGTTATAACTATAATAATGTTATATATATATATATTTTTTTTCTTATTATAATGTGTGTACAGGGCTTGAATTAACGCAAAAAATCTAATCGCCACAAAAGAAAAATTTTTTGTGCACATGTTATTTTTAAAGAGTGTTTAATTGTTATTGTAAAAAGCTTTAAAATAACAGTAAAACAAACTGCAAAGTTGTTTTAACAATATAAAGTGCTTGTGTCAATGTAAAACAACTTTGTGACACTGTTTCATACTGTTTATAACCTTAATAACATAAAACGGGTTTAAAATAAAAAGAAGTAAACAAATTGAATTTTTCTAATTAATAAATTGAAACATTATTGTTATAAAACTTTTAACTTCACATTTGTGCAAAAACATGCCTATAGACCATACGAGTCTAAAATCTATAGAACAAAAAAGTAAGATCAAAGCAAAAAAACATTAGAAACCGCCTTTTTTTATAATTTATTGTTTCTTGATCTAGCGTACTATTAAAAATTTAAGTATAATTAATTTTTTAATTCAAATGGTTTTTAAATTGATGTTTTCACTCAGTTTTTTTATTCAAATTGTTTTGCAATAAAAAGTGAAACAAAATAATTTGGTTAAATAAATCAAATTATATTTGCTTAAGTTGAAGAATATGCTTGAAATATTTTTTTAGGAAAAAAAAATACTTTAAACAAAAGTAAATTAGTTTATTAATTTTAATTTTTTATAATTTAATTAACTTTAACATTAACTTTTGCAATAATTGGTTTAATGTTTGCAATAAAATGTCTCTACTTTTAAAACTATTTTCAAGAGACAAAATATAATGAACTATTCAAAACATTTACGATTTAAATAAAATTGTCTTCCTCACTAAATGTTCTAAATCTGATATTGCTACTGTAGCTACTTTTTATTTATTTATTTTTTTTATTTTTATGATTACTGTAGTTACTGTAGCTAACTTTCAGCAATGATTCTCACTATGCTGGGTATAACCCAGCATAGCGAGAATCATTGCTGAAAGTTAGCTACAGTACTGGGTAAGACTAAAATTCTTTTGTTCAAATAGATTTCTTTTAAATAAAATTCCTAAAAACAACTTGCGTATTTATAGAAAATGTTTGATCTTGATATCGCTTGAAATAAAATTTTAAAATATAATATTGTGTTTTTTATGTTTTATTGGGGATTTCTTGTTGAAATAATTTTTAGTTAGAAACCTATATTGTGTGTTAACAACATATAAGATATAAATAGAAACATTTATATGGCTAATTTTTGCGAGTCTTTGAGTATATTAAGTAAATTTAATTGTTGAGTAATTTTTTGTTTTGGTTTAGTTTAATTTAAAGTTGGATTTTTAATGTTTAATAGTTTAATTTAAAATTTGATTTAGTTTAAAGGTAAATTTACAAGATGTACTTTATCCATTTAGTAAATCAAACTAAATATAACTTTAAAGTAATATTGGCTTCCACGCAGATATTTAAAGTAATTTAAATTCAAAAAAGCTTTATTTTAAATAAAATCTCCAAGCAAGAGATTAAAGATTATACTTCTATTCAAAAGATAAATATAGCACAACGTACTTTATGACCCCTAATAAAAAACTTACTTTTAAGAATTTTAACAAAAACAATAACTTTAAAAATGGCCCAAAAAAAAAAAAAAAAATTAGAAAAGAAAAAAAAATTATCAAAAATACAAAGTAAAATGAAAAGTATTATTGACTTTTCATTTTACTTAATAAATTTAGCGCAATGATAGTATTATAGTAATGCACAAAAAGTCTAGTCTAAAGTTTGATATTAAAAAAGATGTAAAAATATTGGCTTCCAAATTGAAATAAGCATAAGTTTTAAAGTTATAAAGTCTCTTGAAGTCACATTTAACTTCTCTGAAAGTTCATGTGGATTTAGGGATTGTTATTAGAGTTTCAAGCATTCCACTTGCTAACTGACAGTGAAAGCAGATGGCTACAAGCTGAGCTACTTGGACATCTAGCTGATACTGGATGACTAAAAAAGTTGTTAAGCCAATATCAAGGCTTAAGCCAGTAATAGAGCTTCTGGGTGTGCAAATTGCTCAAAAGGTGGTAATACTTTTAACAAAAAAAAAATCAGTTTCAGATAAGTTATCTTAACAAAAAATTTTGTTATCATAATTTACACTGGTATTGTTTCACTGACTTTTACAGCCTGTGATATATCGCCAAATGTTTTACAGAAGGTAAGAAATGCAATTCTATACCAATCAACTTCTTAAAGATCAACACCAATTGATCTTTAAGAAGTTAAAAGCAACCAGTCTACTGCTTGTAGAAAAATGAAAACATGTCAATCATTTACAAGAAGATGTTAAGGTAGCCATTGGTGCTTTATTTGACTGCTACAGCCTGTAAAATATCGCCAAATTTTTACAGAAGGTAACAAATGCTGGGACGAATAAAGGATCAGTTTCCAGAATATCTAAAGAACTAGATAAGAATCTTCTCCAAATAATCTGTATATCACATGACTGAATTAATAATGTTTTACTTTTGGAAATTAGTGTCCAATGACAAAACTAATAATCCTGATAATCCTCTTTTCAAAAAGCTAAAAAATATTTTTTCATAGATATTCCAATGAAAAACACAACAATTGCTCACAGTAGACAAAGTTCGATCTATATTCAGATCATCAAAAATTTTGAAAAATAAATTTAAGGAGAGGCTGGGTGTGATACAGAAAAGATAAAGACATAAACTTTATAATTGATTAGATTGTCAAATTAAAATAAAAGATTAGATAGTTGTTTGTTTGTTTTTGATATAAAATTTCAAATATACATTTATCTTTTTACCATTACTCATTTACCATTACTCATTTTGATTTTTCAGTATAGATAAATAGCTGTTTCTTAAATATAACCCCTGGTGATAAAAATTTGTCACAATCTTTGAGAAGCTAAAACTTACTGAATTTTTAGTTATCTAGTCTTACTTTTTTTAGTTGTTTTGTTTATAAAGTGTTAGTTATCTTTTATTGAAAGTTTTGTTTACTTAGATTAATTAATAAAAAAGTTATCAAAAAATGAAACTACATTAATTGAACAAGTGTACAACTATTGTAATTTGCATCCTAACGCTAAATCGAAGAACATCATTTCGGAGTGATTAGAGGCAACAAAATACTCTATATTTTGTTGCTTCTAATCACTCCGAAAGAACCATCAAATGTTATATGGCAAAGTGGAAAATAATAAGCGAAAGTCTCATAAGCCTGAATCAGACAAAAAACCAAAAAAGACTGATAAGACCATCAATTGCCAGAAAGCTCTTTTGAACAACCAGTCTGGAACTTCAACAAGAAAAATTGCAAATAAATTCAAGTGTGATCATTCCTACATTGTAAAAACAAAGCAAACATTGGTTATTTTAAGAAAAAATAAATCCCTGATCGCACTGATAAACAGTTAAAGCAGTTGCACTGAAGTGTAGAAGTGCGAAGTGTCACGGTTTCTAAATTTGTCGCAAATTCAGAAACTGTGACTTTGTCATTGACGATTTTACATTGAGTCTTATTTTACATTTAAACATACGAATAAAAATTCTAATGCTGGATTTTACTCAGATGAAGCAAAAAATGCACCAGAAAATGTAAAATGCAACCGCAAAAGTAAATTTGAAAAAAAATATTCTTATGTGGATTACCATTTCCCCTTGTGGAATCTTAAAACCATTTATTGTTCCTGCAAGACTAGCAATTAACCAAACAGTGTACAAATCATCATACAATTGGATATTTTTATCAACAAACATCACAGTGATGATAATTATGTAATTTGGCCTGACTTGGCCTCTTCACATTATGCTAGAAGTGTGACCAATTACCTCGATGAGAAAAATATCTGCTTTGTATTTGTAAACAAACATTCTTGGTTTGCATGTGTAATTATTTCAAATTTTTCTTGTAGACATAGCATGCATTTTTTGGAAATATTGTTGTATGCAGGCGCTGTTTTGAGGATGGACCAATTCAGTATAAAATCATCAATATTTTTATCTTTTAGTTCCCATATATATTTTGACAGCATGGTGTCCAAACCAAGAATGTTTGTTAAACAAAAAATCGGAATTGATTTCTAGGTGCAGGCACGAAAATAAGTTTCTCCTAAAAAACTATAAAAATAAGTGAGCTCAAATAATAGTTACACTAAATCCCCCCTTTTAAAAATATTTTTTTAAAAAAGCATAAGTAATCATTTCTAAAGAATTCTTTTTATAATAGTGTCAGCAAATTCCACAAATGTGTGAAAATTTACAGTAGTTAAAACATTTGCGACTTCCTGTAATTTAATATTTTGGTGTAAATTGAAGTTTTATTAATTTGATCATTCATTTCTGATGAGTCTTTATTGATGAAACACAGTGTAAAATGAAAAAAAAATTTTGTTAAGTGATTTTTAACTAATTAATAATTGCTCTGTTCTTTTAAGAACATTGAGCACTCTATTTTGTAGAATACATTTTTAAAATTGTTTCAACATATATTTATGTATGTATGTATATATATATATATATATATATATATTTTATATATATATATATATATATATATATATATATATACATACATACATAAATATATGTATATATATGTATATTTTAAATGTTGACATCGTAAATAATTATATATTGAAATGAAACTTTATATATATATATATATATATATATATATATATATATATATATACATACATATATACATATATATATATTTATATATATATATATATATATATATATATATATATATTTATTTATTTTTACAATATTTCTAGGTAATATAAATACCCTCTTTATAGTATATTTTTAAGTTATATTATACATAACTGTTTAAGTTTACGAAACAATGTTCTTTATAAAAGCTTCTTTTTAAGAGTTTTTAAGAGAGTTTTTTGTGATGTAAGTTTAGAAACATGGGTTTCCAAAATGATGTAGTCACGTAGTCACCATCATCCCAGTTAAGATCATTGTCACGAAAGGTACTTTTATTGTATTGTATTTCCAACACTACCCTAAACTGTTAAAACTGTAAATTTTAATTTTTAAAATATTGCAACCATTCCAGTGGAAATTTCCTTGGCAAATTTCAAAATATTCAGCTATAGCTGAATTTTTCCCTTTTGTACTTGTTTGTTGCTGGCATATCCAAGACAAAATCTTTAGTTCTGTTTCACCAACACAGCATTTGTCACAAGAGCACTCTAATTTATAAACATTGGGGTATGAATTAACTGGGAATAATAATGAATAATAATACAACATTTTATAGTTTCTAGTAACTAACAATAAGTTGTGCAATATCAAAAAAGTGAAAATAGAAATGTCCTTATAATTTAGAAAAATTTTTGATTAAAAAACTTATTTAAATTTCTTTTATAACACTACATCAAAAAATGTTTTTTTTTTTTATGTAGTGTTATGACATTCCACAATATGTACATTTACAATATAATACTTCTAGATTTGTTTTTATTAATTAGTAAATTAAACTTGTTTTGCGTTAGTTTAGCTAATGTGCTACAATTTTTTTATTTTTTTATTTACAAGGCCTGCTAAAGGTAGAAGACTTGGTTACATAGACAAAATTTCTGTCATCTAAGAAGCGTGTGAGAAAGCTAAGAATTAAAAGAGCAAGTTTTATCAATAATTCAATAACTATTTTGTTTTGTGAAAATATTTTCTACTTACCCATGGCACTATATGCAAAAATGACTTAATAATAATAATAATAAGTCAGAGCCGTAACAACTGACAACAGATGTATACAATAACACCGTAACAACTGTTATTAGATTTTTAAAAATTATAGTTTCTTATTGCTATACAATTTATCTGGGTAGTTCTTGAATTTGTCAACCTAGTCAAATTCAAGTATCTTATCTGTTAAGTTAAGATCATTGAATTTGTCAACCTAGTCAAATTCTGTAAAGTTATCTGTTAAGTTATTTCAAGGATTAAAGTTAAAGAAGAATGTTCTGTTAAAGAAGAAATTAAGTGTGTTCATGTAGATTGAGAGTATATTTAAAACTTTTAATTTTGTGACTCCTATTAATATCTAGATTTTGTATTGTTGGAATGAATCACCTTGCAGCCTACATTCTTTTAAGGTTGTCAAATTCATTATTTTCAATAATTTTTTGTAAAAAGATTTTCTAAGTGATGATATGAGTTTGGTTGCTCTATGTTGAGTTTTTTCAAATTTGTCTATATCCTGTTTCAGATAGGGACACCAAACTTGCATAGCATACTAAAGATATGGACTCATACACAGCATACTAAAGATATGGATTTTTGAAAGTTTGACAAATTAAACACAGAATTTAATTAGCTTTACAAAATGCTGCATTAATGTGCAATTCCCATTTTGAATTTGATTGAATAATGACACTAAGATCAAAGTCATTTACTATCAAGATGTCTTGGTTTGTATTTGAATCATGAATTACATAAGTGGTTTTATGATTTCTTTGCCAATATACATTTATCACATTTGAATTTTTTTAACCATATTGATGACCATTCAATAAGATAATTTATATCTCCTTGCATCTTATAAGATTTTCAGCTGATTTTATAATATTGTTTTACTGTCATCTGCATACAAATTTATATAGTTTGTGATATTGTTAGGTAGGTCATTGGTAAAGATTAAGAACAAAAGTTGCCCTAAAACTGAACCCTGAGGCCCTCCACTGATAACTGGTAACCAGTTTGATACATAATCTCCTTGAATAACTCCATGTTTTCTGTTATGTAAAAAATCTTCTAAACATTTTAAATATCTCCAACAAATATCATGATTCTATCTTTCTTATTAATCATGTGACACTTTAACAAACGCTCTAACAAAATCTAAATATAGCAAATTTACAAAATAATTATTTTCTAAACCATCTGTAATTATATCTAATGTTTCCAATAAATTAGTAACACAGTTTCTATTTTTCCTAAACCTATTTTGATTTTCATTTAATACACCATTTTCAATTAAATGATCCATAACTACATAATAAATAAATGATTCAATCTTACAAGGAATTGATGATAAAGATATAGGTCTTTAATTAAGTTAACTTTTAATTTAAATTACTACACAAGAATTACGCAGAATGCCAAATTTTATTAAAAAATTGTGGGATTAACTTGAAACATTAGCAGGCAACTGATGTTAGCTAAATTTTTACTCTTAGTCGCCCGGCAGGCAACTGACCAAAATCTTACTGTACACATCTGTGTGTGTATTTTCACGCTTAATAATTATTATCAATTTTATTAATTCTGTGTTCCAAATGTTAAGCAAATACAATAGACACGTTTGTTTTTTAGAAAACTTTGAAGATCAATATGGAATACACTGAAAATAAGAGGCCTGTGAGGTTTTATTATTTATTATCAAACAGTTGAACTTTGATTTTTTTTAATTATGTTACTTGTTTGTTTTTTTTGTTTATATTAAATATTATCTAAATATTTTTTAACATATTAGAGTTTTAAATCTAATCACTGCTGATCTTTTATTCAGGTAGTAATTGGTGGATCAGTTTTTGATATAGTTTCAAAAGCAAAGAATGTGGATTCAAAAGTATTTTTTTTTTTTTTTTGATAATAAATGCCCTTTGTAAACTTTATTTTCATTTTAACTTTAGTTTTTTTTAGTATATTTTAATTTTGTTTATACTTTTATTTATATTAATTTTTTTTTTTTATATATATAATATAAAAATCTATGAAATGCAATTTCTTTTTTCAGGCTGAAACAAAAAGCCCTGGAAATATATATCAAGGCTATGGTGGTGTAGCAAGAAATATTGCTGGTATGTTTCAATTTTTCTTTTAAATGATACTTTTTATTCTAAATTTTGGAGAAAAGTTCCTAGATGTGGGTCATAAATAACTGTCAAGATGAATTATTTATTAAAAAAATTGTTTTATGAGAACATGCTTAATTGATTGCGTTATTTTTTTCTTCTACCTTAGCACCTGGTGATGTTCATAATTTATTACTGAATGTTAATTACTACTGATTTAATCAAGTAATCAATAAGTAATCAACATTAAGATGATTACTTAATATTGATTACTTTTAATGTAGTCTTAACTGATTACCCAATGTAAATGTAGTCTTAACTGATTACCTAATGTTAATGTAGTCTCAACTGATTACCTAATGTTGATTATTGTTAATGAATTTCAACTGATTAAATAAAGAGGATTAGTGTTAATGTAATCTATAACTGTTTACTGAATGTGGGTTACTTTGAATGTAATCCCAACTGAATTCTGAATGTTGATTACTATTAATGTAATCTCAACAGATTACTGAACGCTGATTACTGTTTAATGTAATCTTAACAATTTTTGAAAAGAATAAATATGAATAAACCTTGCTTTATAATTGTTTAATTATTTTTTTATTTGTTTATAGAATGTTTAACTCGACTTGGTACCAATCCCTTTCTCATCAGTACAGTTGGTTTAGATGATTTTGGAGAAATGATGATTGCTAACATGCAAAAAATAAATATGGTACTTGAATAAAACAAAAAAACCTATCATTATATTATAATGATAGGTTTTTTGATCACTAAAAACATTTTGTTTAAAGAAAAAAACATTATAACATAAAATTATTAAAGTAACTTTAAACTTATAAAATATGTGTTTAAGCCTAAATTCTGATTTCAACTTAAAATTTTATTTTTGTATTTCACCTGATTTTCACTTTTAAAGTTTGTCAAAGCTAGATGGAGAATTATGACAAAAAACGTTTCAATTTTAAAATTATCCTTGCCTGCTAAAACAATAGCTGGTTTACTTGTTTTGTTTTTTTGTTATTGTTACTTGCGTATGTGTGCGTGTGTTTTTTTTTAAACTTGTAGTCTCAGCACTAAAATAATTAACCATTGTATTGCTGTTCAATATTTTTTTTCTGAAGAATTAATGTGTTTGCATTTAACGTTTGCATTAACTCTTATTCAATATTTCTTCATTGAAGTTGTAGTTATTGAAGGCTCTTTGGAATTGAATTCACAATTACCGCTGTCCATAATTCTTCATCAAAAATATTTGTGTTTTACAAATTTTGGTGTGATTAGGCTTCTGGGTGTTTGTAGTGAAGTCTATTTTTACTGCAGTATGGGTCAGACGTAAATCCACAAGTAAATAATAAATAGCGATGTTATTTATTGACAGAACAAACAAATTACTAAATAGACATATATGCGAACTGGCATAAGTGCGAAGCAGTTATTTTTAGCAGAATTGGCATAAGTGCGCCAAATAAATTTGTTTGCAAATTTATTTGGCGCACTAAACATTGGCATAAGTGCGAATTGGCATAAGTGCAAACTGGCATAAGTGCGAAGCACTTATAAAAACAGGCATAAGTGCAAACTGGCATAACTGCGAATTGGCATATATGCGAAATACTAATTTGCACTTATGCCAATATGCACTTATGCCAATATTAGCAAATTTATTTGGCGCACTTATGCCAATTCGCAATTATGCCAATGTTTGCAAATTTGTTCGGCACACTTATGCCAGTTCGCATTTGTGCCAGTTTTTGTAACTGATTCGCACTTATGCCAGTTCGCATATATGCTAACTTGCACTTATGCCAAATTTTGCAAATTTGTTAGACGCACTTATGCCAATTCGCACTTATGCCAGTTCGCACTTGTACCAGTTTTTGCAACTGCTTCGCACCAACTGCTTCGCACCTTATACCAACTCGCATTTATGCCAATGTTTGCAAAATGTTTTGGCGCACTTATGCTAATTTGCACATATGCCAGTTTGCACTTATGCCAGTTTTTGCAACGCTTCACACTGTCACAATGCCAGTTCGCACATATGTCGATTTGTGCTTATGCAGCCTCTTGACTAAAGGTTGTTTTGTTTTTTTAAACAATACAGTTTGTGACAAAGTGATGTTGAGTAAAACAAATCTTCATGTGAAGTTGAAGTAAAAATAAGTGTTATAAATTTTAAAAATGGGTATCGAATCGTATTGAGGAATAAAAAGATTTGATTAAGTTATAACTGTTAAAAAGATTTATTGCAAATTCAATAAAAAAACATCTGCTATCCTTTATTATCTTACACTCTCTTAAATTGAAAATGAATTGAAAAAAATGAAATGTTGTTATGTAGAGTATGTTAGGTCTCAATAGAAAAAATGAAATGTTATGTAGAGTATGCTAGGTCTCAAAAAAAAAAAAGAAATGTTATGTAGAGTATGTTAGACCAACCCAAACACTGGTATACTTTACACCAAGTTCTACTTACACAAAGATGTATTTTTTAGTGTTGATTCTTGCTTAAAACTTGCTGCATTAATTTACTTGCATGCTACTACTGATATAAAGGAATAAAGTGTTTTTTTTTTCAAACCTTTTTTTTAAATTATTTTTCTAGCAAATGTTTGCTTTTATTTGAAAAGATGAAATTAAATTATTTTTTTTTCAGGATACGTCAGGGGTGATGAGATCTAAAAAATTAAATTATTTTTTTTTCAGGATACGTCAGGGGTGATGAGATCTAAAAAATCGACTGCTTGTTACTCAGCAATGTTAAATAAAAATGGAGATTTACTAATGGGTGTTGGTGATATGGATATAAATGAAGAATTGACACCGATAACGGTGTGTGTTTTCAGTTTTTTTTTTTTTTTTTTAATGTTTAAGGATTAAGGGCTGGTTGAGTTTTACATTTTCAGTTGTTTCATAAATCAACAAAATTTTTATTCATTTGCTGTTTACAAAAAGTGAAAAGTTGTTTCAAAAATAATTTTTCTAAATTTTTAGATTTTTACAAAAAAAAACAATTTTGTTACATTATTAAAACATGTTATTAGTGTATGTTCGTTTTTTCAAATTTTAGATTATGTCTCTTTGTTTTAGATTGAAAAGTATGAAGGTGTAATTCAAAAAGCTCCGATAGTTATTATGGATGCTAACAGTAAACATGAAACTATTCAAACTGTTTTGTTGATGTGTAAAAAACACAATGTTCCAGGTTATTAATATTTATAATATATATTAAAATTATAAAAATAAATATAAATATTTATAGTTTAATAATAGGTTATCCTAAATAATTTGTTATGCGATTTATATTAAATATATTTAAATATATTTTTCAGAATGTTATATGTTTGCATAATTTTTAATTAAGTATGGTTTGAACCAACTTCCGTTAGCAAAGCTAGTGTTGCCTTCTCAACAAAAAGTAAACTTCATATAAACTTTGCTTCGCCGAATTTCAACGAGCTTAAAGCTATACACACAACACTCTCAACAAAAAAAAAACATCCAGTTCTACAAGAAAGGAAGTTTTCAGAAGACGTTTCTTTAAATGAAGTTATTAATAATTGTGTTCACTATGCAGATGAGTGTGCTCAATATGTAAATAATTTAATTGTGACTTTGGGAAAACATGGTGTATTAGTTTTAACCAGAGCTCCTTTTGACGAACCTTTTTCATATGAACTTGTTAATAATGCTTTGTCGGCAAAACTTTATCCTTCCTCTAAAGAATCCTTTTCGTTACAAATAAAAAATGCGAGTGGAGCTGGAGATAGGTAAAATAACTTTAATTAAGTAAAAAAAAAAATTCAAACTTTCTTTGAAAATTTGTTTTGTTTTTAGCTTTGTTGCTGGCGTTGTATTTGGCATTTTGCAAAAATACGATGCAGACACATGTATTCGATCTGGTCTTTTGGCGGCAAATCTAAGCTTACAGTCTTACAATGCTATATCTGAAGAAGTTACACCTGAAAAGTTTTCTTTTGTAAATATTCGCAATTGGGGTAATTTTGAGCCACAAAAAATATTTTGATTTTAGAAAACGTTTTTAGTTCACAATAAGTGTCCAAAAGAAGCTTTTTTTCACATTTCTTTTCTAAATACGTTTCCTGTAAAAAATGTAGAAATGTGAAATTACAAACAGTACTTTTTATATGTAGAAACATTTTTTAGCGTTTTAAAATTTAATTTGTAAAACTTTTGCTGTTGAAATATAAATAAATCTGCAACAAATGCTTTACAACACTTCCACAACTATCGGGAACCAAAAGTCGAATACCAGAATTGTTTTTGTATAATTCAATTGCTCCCTTAATGGCTGTGGATAAAAGCCTTCATATATATTTATAATAACACTTTTCTCGGCGAGACTTCTAAAATCGTATCGTTAAAAGTGAATGCGTGGAGTTCAAAGTTATTAAATATAATGATGAAAATTTTGTTAAATACCAGTATTGTTCAACTTTTACGGCAATAACAGCCACCTTTTTTTTTATTCAGGAAATAAAAAAGTTACAAATGTTTCTTACTCTACTCAATTGTTATGATTCGAACTCAAGTTTCGAAGTTAAACTTTAATCCAAGTCAAATTTTACTTGTCAGGAAGATCGTTCAAAATTTATTTTGGTTCGTATAGTTGCTGTTAATCTATCTCATACCTGATTATAAATTGTCAAAAGTATTGATATTTAAAAAATTAATCTGCTTAAAGTATTAAAATTCCAAGTACAAGACAAGCTATAACTTTAATGTTTTAGAAATATGAATAAAATCTTTAAAACAAGATGATTTATGGTTTGACAAATAAAAAATGATGCTAAATTTTCATTGACTATGCATGAATGAACATTTGATAGAAAGCGAAGGTATATGTGGCTAAACTTACACCTGTCGGATAAACTTGCTTTCTTGCCTAAACTTACACTTGTCGGAATGATTAGAATTGTTGGCTCTAATAACGCTAAAGACAGTTTAAATTGACTGAAACAAATAATTTAATAGCAGATAATTTGCTCTTTTATGAAATACATCAACGATAGACTTTTGTTTTGAAAGCGCAGAAAAAATACTGATGAACTTGATTCTTATAATAAAACTAATTTTAAAACTTCACTTCAAAGTAACACAATGTGTTATATAAAAGGTGCATATTATTAAAAATAAAAAATCATTAACGCCAGTATATATATTTACCCCTTTAGAGACCGTTAACACTCTAAAGGGGTAAATATATATATATATATATATATATATATATATATATATATATATATATATATATATTTATATATATATATATATATATATATATATACACACATAGAGTCCGTGTTAACGGACTCTAAAGGAGATAATTCTACTGTATACAAAAGAAAAGTTACAAATGAAGATAAAATGTTTAATATTAAAATCTTAATTCATAACTTTGATCTAAACATCACTTCACATTAAATCGTTATAGAATCACTGAATCTTCTTTGTCCAAATCGAATTCAATAGTCATCATTAATAACTTGCAATACTTTTTTCAATATTCTGGTCTGGTATTTTATTCACCACTTTTATAGTCATGAGCTTTTTTAGGAAATGAATTGTAAAATTTTTGTTACTTTTATAAAAATCATGTTATAAATAGTTTTTACTTGGTTTGTCATGTAATGTTCCCCCCGTCAACAATTTTTGTAATCTCGTATAATGGTTCATAATAAATAACGTTGATTTTCCTCATTTTTGTAGTCATTCAACAAAATTCTGGCGTGAACATTCCATGATAATTTTCATTTAAAATGAAACCTAAAGCGTTAGTAGACATAACTATTTTTATTTGAATATTATCAATGTAAGGGAGGGGTGGGGTCTGTAAAATTTTGACAATTGTTGACAAGGGGGAGGTTAACAATGTTTCTTTTTTTGATAAACTTAATTACTTAAAATAATGAGGTTTATTTTTTTAGTTTAATCTTATTTAGGGGATTGGGGAGGGCGAAGAAAATCAAATGTTGACGTAATTTTATAGGTGTCTCTGGAATTTTGACAAATTTTGACAAAAGGGAGAAGGAAGAGGTAAAAATTGTCTAAAACTGTTTGGAAGTAATTTTTTTTTTTTTAAACTCGGATAGAAAATGTTATAAAAAATTTTATTCGTGCTATTATAAGAAAGGAATAGTATGATCTGCAAACATAATTATTGTTCGTTTTGAGCTTTTTAGCATCATTAAAACTTTATCGCTGATACCATAACAAGATTTAAAGCAATATTTCATGGTCAATAGTCTCAAAAGCCTTATATAAGTATATAAAGACGCCTAAAGCAAACCTTGACTTCAAATAAATTAGTAACACTTCGAGTAGGAAAAATTAATTCATGTTCAGTAAAGATATTTCTTTTGAAACCGTATTGGTTACTGTTAAATATATTATTAACTTGGACATTAAATTGAATATTTGATTGATCCGAATTCTTTCTACAACTTTAGAAAAAACAGAGAGGGCAGATATTGGTTGGTAATTATTGACATTTACTAATTCACAAACTTTAAATATAGGCGTAATTTCGGCTATTTTCAAATGGTCTGTGAATATTCCTTGATTTATTTAACGTTTAAAAACTTTTAATAGAGTATGAACCTGTAAGTATATTACAGTTTGTGTTGTTAGGACCAACTGCTTTATTATTTAAGAATCCAAAAATTAAAAAAAAAAATATATATATATATATATATATATATATATATATATATATATATATATATATATATATATATATATATATATATATATATATATATATATATATATATATATATATATATATATATATATATATACAGTATTGGACAAAACATTTGCAACCAACATCGAACAATGCTAAAAAGTGTTTTTTTAATAATTAAAGGAAGTATCCAGACTTTGTGTTCCACAGAGCATTATTGAATCATCACAAGGTAAATGTAACACGGTAAGCCTTGTGAAGCGTGATTATTTATTTTTTTTATTTTTATGACTTCAAGTTCAAAAATGGCTCCCAACAGTCTTGGACTGGAACTAAGAAAGAAAATTATTGGCGATTACGTAAGTGGAATGTCACATAAAAGTATTTGTGATAAATATTGCGTGAGAAAAATGTACCGTATCAAGACTATGTTCCAAATATCGTTCTACGGGAAGTTGGCAGCAGATAACAAAGGTGGAAGACCGCGTTCCACCACTTCTAGAGAGGATTCAATGATCGTCAGATACCTCAAGAAGGATCCCTGGATATCATCAGTTGAGATACAAAAGCATTTAAAACTGCCTGTATCGGACCGAACAATCAGACAGCGTGCTGTTGAAGCCGGATTGTTTTCTCAACGCCCTGCAAAGAAATCACTGAATTCACTAAAGAACCAGAAGGAAAGACACCTGTTTGCTACATCTCATATTGACTGGAATGTGTAGAAATGGCGAACTGTCCTGTTCAGTAATGAATCGAAGTTTAACATCATTGGGAACAATGGCATTTGCCGTGCACGTCGACCGGCCGAAAAACGCCTCGATTTACGTTACTGCCATAAGTCCATGAAGCCTACTGGAGGCAATGTAATGATCTGGGGATGTTTTTCTGCTAACGGTCTAGGTCCAATACATCGAATCAATGGAGTAATGGACCGTTTCATGTATAAAAATATCCTGAAAGATGTTATGTTACCTCGAGCTGAACGGAATATGCCAATAAAATGGGTTTTTCAGCAAGACAACGATCCGAAACACACTGCAAAAGTAGTCAAGCAGTGGTTTCAAGACAACCACCTATCGGCGATGGATTGGCCGCCTCAATCTCCGGATCTCAACCCTATCGAGAACCTGTGGGAGATCGTCAACCACGATGTATGTATGTATGTATGTATGTATGTATGTATGTATGTATGTATGTATGTATGTATGTATGTATGTATGTATGTATATAACAAAAAGAATTTTAATTAAAATCTATATGCATTTTATTTTAAGTTGTTTTTTAATTAATAAATAAAACAGTTTAGATGTGACTATACCGTTTCACCGTGCGGTCTGGCTAGTTAGGTCAGCATTTGGTCTGCACCGACCAAGTTTTTACTTTTGTTTAAATAAAACAAAGAAACTGCAGGTTCTTTGTTCTCTTAAACCAAAAATGGAAATTTGGTTACCGGTTACTGATAACACCTACCGGAAGTCGGTATGTGTTATCAGTAGTCGTAGTGTTATCAGTTACCAAACTTCTTTGTGATTTATATTAAATTGCTATTGTTAATATGTGGAAATTTAATTTTATACTATTTTTAACATGCTGAACACCTTAAATTGTCAGTGCACAAAAGACGTCGAAAGTTTAGCCGATCAAGCATATATTATTTTATTTTATATTTGTGTTTTATATATATTCAAGTTACATTAAACTAATTTTGGTTGCTAATAAACGGAAAAAAAATCAAATATTAGTAATTATCGGCCTATCTCAGTTCTTTCAACTTTCTCAAAAATTTTAGAAAGTATAATATACAATAGAACATACAATTACCTTAATCTAAATAAACTTCTATATAAAAATCAATTCGGTTTATTAAAAAAAATTGTTCAACTGAACAAGCCATTACACAGTTCATTCGTGAAATCTCCAATTCATTGACCTATCAAAAGCATTCGACACGGTCGATCACAAAATTCTACTTAAAAAACTCAAATTTTACGGAATTAATGGCAAATTAATAAAATGATATAAAAGTTACTTGAAAAATTGAAAACAATTTGTTTTCTATGGAGATTATTTTTAAAATGAAAAACTAATTGACATAAAATGTGGTGTTCCACAGGATTCTATTCTAGGCCCACTTTTGTTTTTAGTCTATATAAATGATTTAAATAAAGCTTCTAACCTTATGAGTATCATTTTTGCGGACGATACAAATTTATTTCTGTCAAACAGTGACATTTATGAGCTTTTTCAAATATGTATAAAGAACTCAATCACATCTCCAACTGGTTTAAGTGCAACAAGTTAACTTTAAACATTGACAAAACAAAATGGATCCTTTTTCACTCTCTTGCAAAAAAGCGTTTTTTACCAAATAAATTACCTAAACTTTTTATTGATAAAACTGAAATAAAAATGGAGTCGGTCACAAGATTTTTAGGCATTTACATTGATGAAAATATTACATGGAAGTATCATATCGACTTTATTTCTACTAAATTGGCTAAAAGTATTGGAATTCTATATAAGGTCAGATACTATCTAAGTAAACAAACTTTAATTAAACTCTACGACTCATTTATTCATAGCTATATAAATTATGCAAATATTGTTTCGGGAAGTACCTCTAAAAGTAAGTTACGAAATCTCTACCATCGTCAGAAACACGCAATGTGTTTAATATATTTTGAAAATCGTTTTTCTCATTCAAATATTTTATTTAAAAACGTTAAAGCACTTAACGTTTACGAACTCAATGTCTATAATATTTTATGTTTCGTTGTAAAAGTGAACAACCATTGTCCAATTTCAATGATCTTTTTACTTATAAAGCTATAAACAAATATGTTTTACAAAATAATAATTTATTAATTGAACCCTTTTATCAAACAAAGTTTAATCAATTTTGCATAAACTATCGAGCACCGTATTTATGGAACAAAATTGTTGTTCCAAATTTTGATTTGTCAATTTCGTTTTCCGTTTTAAAATGAATATATATTGCCAGTAGAAAGAATATAGTTAAAAACTATATTCTTTCTACTGGCAATATATATAAATATTTTTGAAATGTAAATTTCTTTTTTTCACTCTTGATAATTTGTAAAATTATTTTCAGTTTTTGTTTCCTCTACATTGTTAATAGTTATTAGATCAATTGTATTTTTATTTTATTATATATACACGTATGATATATTTTATATGGTTCTGGCGACAAGATCATTTGGATTTTCTTTCAGATACCAAGTTTATATATTGTTATATTACGATTAATAATTGTAAACTAAAAAAAAAAAAAAATAATAATAATATTCGGATTTAGGTTTGTATGTAAATATTTGCATAAGCTGGCCGAGTATTCGTTGCTTTTTTAATCTGTATAAGGTGTCGTATTTCCTATAATGATTATGCTTCAAGACTTAACATCTTCAATTTTGATTCTTTTGAATGTCGTAGAATAAATTATAACAACCTATAAACTAATACACAACCTAGTGGACTTACCTTAAGAGTTTTTTATATTCGTTCTTATTTACTATTCAGCAAGATATCATTCTCGAAAATTTATATAACGTAACAAACACAACAGTGATATACGGAAACTTTTTATTCTGCGAAAGAATAATTAAAATAATTCACTACCTGATTGTAGAGTTTATTTAACTTTATTGTTTAGATCAAATTTAAAAACGTGCAGTATTAAAATGTACTGTGTATTGTGTTAATTTGTCTACCATGGTGTTACATAAGAATAACTTCCAAAACTACCTGCATCACTTTTTTTTTCCTTTAAATGCAAATAAATTAAAAATAATAAACCCTGGTTGACTAATGATGGTATTTTCTTAAATTTATTATCTATCTGCTTAAAAATATTAAAAATAAGTATGTTGCTGAAATAACTAGTCGACTTATTTTTATTGACAAAGGTGTTAACTCAATGTTAAGGGAACAGATCGAAGCGTTGGTTTGACAAGGTTCTAACTGACATTTATGCCAAAATTTAGTTTATCATTTTATAAGACTATTTAAATCATGACGAACAAAAAAAAAACTGAAATTTTCTGCGATATAGCAAGAAGTAACCAAACTGCTAATGTGCCAAAGTTTTATCAGCAGGTTTAGTTAACTAATATTTAGTTTGACAAAGTCTAACTAACCTTAACTGCGGATTCTCTTGCTGGTTTTTTTAATTATTTATTATGATATATCATATTTTCAGACATATGTTTTTATATGATTTTTGATGAGCATAAAATTATTTATGGAGAATTTTATGCTTATCAACATAAAGTGTTCTAATTTGACGTCAAAGTAAAATAAAAAATACCACTAAAACTATTATCAGGCATTTCTAAAAAATCTTTTTTGAATTACATCTCGTAGTGTTACTCAAATTAATAACTATAACGTTGCTCAACAAAAAACACTACCTTCGATTAGCATTGAAATAACTATTATAAATTAAAATAAAAATTATTTTTTTAATATTAAAATAATGATTTTTCTACATTAACAAACTTACAAACTTACCGCAGCCAATGTAAGTACATTTTGTCGCACTATTCCCTAACGGTAAGTCAATCTAAGCATATTTTGCAGTGCCTACTCCTAATGGTAAGTCGATATTTGTTTATTTTTCTTCACTTATCTATAACGGTTGGTCGATAAAATTGCACTTCGGAACGTTGATGTTGCAAAGTATCTTATTTTAATTTGTTACATCAATTATAACTGGGATAGACCGGAATTCCGGCCGGAATTTGTGTCTTTTAGATCAATTCGCTTCTGGCTGGAATAAAATTTTTTTTTTATTTTTTTTTTATGACATGTGACACAGGTTGTGTGAATAAATCAAAAAATCATTATCCTACAGAGCAATGAAGAACTATAGGTAATAGGGTGTGTCAATTTTAGATTTTTTTTGAAAAAAAAGTTTAATAAAATTTGGGGTATAACTAAAAGTTGCGAAATTTTACGGAGAATCTAAATCTGTTAAAATTTTTTAAATCAGAAAAATATTTACTTAGGTGATTAGCCTTTTTATGAAAGTATTAACGGTTTTTATTTCCTTTTAAACGGAACAACGACGTTACCGGACAATACTGTACGTAAAAAAAAACAGACTTTTAAACAACAAAACAAATTTACATTAAGTTTATAAAAAAATCATTTAACTTAATATGTATAAAGTATTTAAAAAATTTTTGTATTAAATGCGTAAAATAACTTTTTATTAAAAAAAAAATTTACTCAAACGTAATTTTTCAATCTTAATAATGGTCAGTAAATTAATTTTTCATTGCCGCATTTAGTAAACAACTGCGAACTGCATATTGTGAAATATAAATTTAAGAACTTTTGATCAATTGTTTTCATTCTTAAAATATTAAAAAAAGAAAATTTTTCATTACTAAACAATAATAAATTCTCTTTAAAAATTTTATAACTTTGAGGAATAATGGCACCCAAAACCAGAATAAGTACTTGTACGCAAATTAGTGTTGCATTTGGTACAGGAAAACAATTTCTAGTTTCAGAATTACCAACCAACAGAGATGTTATAAGATATGCAATTTTATTAACCCTTTGAGCACGGGGAGCCACGATCGTGGCTATACCGTCAGAGCACGTAGAGCCCACTGATCTCTATAATAACTGGATAGCGCATCTCCTAATAAAATTTCGAAATTTTTGAAGCCAAAAGACGCCATATTGGAAAGCCCCAGAATTTATAAATCCGTAGTTGCGTCAAACTTATATGCAGATTTCGCTTGATAAATAAAAAATGCAAAAACCTTATAAATTCATTGATTATTAATAACCGAGTAAATCTGATGTTATATGTTCAGATTATTTCATGGAGAGTGACATAAATATATATATATATATATATATATATATATATATATATATATATATATATATATATATATATATATATATATATATATATATATATATATACATATATATATATACATATATTTATATATATATACATATATATAAATATATATATATATATATATATATATATATATATATATATATATATATATATATATATATATATATATATATATATATATATATATATATATATAAATTATGTATAAAGGGTGGCCAGCCACTTTCAAGAATTAAATTCCCTGACTTTTTATATTTTTCCCTGACTCAGTTATATTTTGAAGTGTGAATTTTTAAGTTTTGTTGTTTGGGAGTAAGTAAAAAAAAACCTTTAAAAAAAATTAAATTTTCAAAAAAGACATTTTTCCCTGATTTCCCTGACTAGAAAAAAATTCCCTGACTTTTCCATGATTTCTAGTTAGCTGGCCACCCTGGTATAATATTATTATAATAGCATGCAAGTGTATATTAGTATGCACCTTTTGATTCTTAATTGCCCTCTGCAAAATGCCTGAGGCTTGTAACATATTTGCAAGGTAAACAGCTTACAAGTTTGCTGTATGAATCATTAGTTAGGCAATGTGATTGTAACACAACCTAAAGGTTCCTTAGGCAACATATAGCAAATCTTTATATTTACTTTTAATAATTTTGTTCTCGCGTGTATATATATATATATATATATATATATATATATATATATTTATATATATAAATTAACTTAACGCTTAACTGTCGAAAAATACTTTCAAAACATTTTTGTAAATGCCATTAGACATTTTCACAACACCAGAACATTTGTATAAGATATTGCAATTACAAAAGAATATGTTAAAGAAAAAATATATAAATAAAATAATAGTTAGCTCTATCATCTTGAACAAAATAATCACTGAATAACTTGTATAAGCATTGAATAACAAAATGAACATTGAATAAAAAGGTATTATGTGGTAAGGAAAAGTAAAAAAGTATGTACACTTATAAAAAAATTGTTCACCTTTCGTTTTGGTCTTTTGTTGCTTATTTGTTTTCACAAGAAATATTTTTAATATCTATTAGTTATGCAACTAATATTTATCAGTATAAAACTGATAGATGTTAGCTGAATCATTATTATTTTACTTTAGAGTCAATAGTTGTAAAAAAACTTGAAAGAAACCATGTTTGTTTTCATTTATACCATATTTACATATAAACAATCAACATGTATGTGATGCTGTTATTTAGTCTAAAACACTAAATACTTTAATGTAAAACTGCAAATAACTAGTTATCACCAAATATCTAGTGTTTTTTAAAGTTAGAGATGGCTTTTTCAAACCTTCACAAAGTGTAATTAAAGTTAGCAAAGCAACAGAACAAAACATTGTTATTAAGTGATATCAATTTTAATAAAGTATTGCATAGTTGATGATATTTCAGTTGTGGAACAATATAAACATGTCCTCAGAGTTTCAAAAATAGCCATTCCAGACGATTTTTTTATAATTAAAATATTCAAATATAATTAATGTCATTGTATAGAGCTTGGTTTGACTTAAAAAATGAGGGGTCATTTAGCCTTTGAAGTTAAGCGGATCAAAAGTTATTGACCTTTTTGTAGTGAAAAAACGGGTAATTTTTTGACAAAAGGTATAGGGCTTAAGTATGGAAAATTTACTGCGAAATGGCACCGAAAATGAAAGTATTATTGACATTTGAATAACTTTTGAACCGATGATACATTTGATTTGAAATTTTCCATAGTGACCAAATAACTATAAGAAAATAAAATTCCAAATTTTTTTTTTTAGAAATCTGTCAGGATTGACCAGAAATTATCTATTTTACAGACCAGAATTTTTACCAATTTATACATTTTTAGGGTCATACTGACTTTTTACTAACTTTTGAATCGTTATTACATTTGAATTGAAACATTCTATAGCAATCCAACAACTATAAGAAAATAAAAAACCAAATTTTTTTTTTAAAAATCTGTCAGGATCTACCAGGATCACCTATTTTACAGACTGAGAGTTATTACTAATTACTATATTTTTGGGGTCATACTGACTTTTGAATAACTTTTGAATGGTTATTACTTTTGACTTGAAATTTTTCATAGTGATCAAAAAACTATTAGAAAATAAAAAAACAAAATTTTATTTTAAAAAATCTGTTGCGATTGTCTAGAATCATCTATTTTACAGCTGAAGGATTTTACATTATTTTCTTAGTTTTGGAGAATAAAAGTTGGGGTGATATTATAATTATACCATGTGAATATGCATAAAAGAATCATGAAATCCAAAAAAAAAAGCATTTGAAAACTATTGCGTAATTTACAGACCGGTCAGTGAAATAATCATATAAATTACTTTCGGTCAGTAAATTGCTGAAAATGGGCTGTTCAAACAAATTAAACATATCAACTTTAAATAATTTGTAATTTTTTTTTAAATTTTTAATATTTTCGAACCGTTATTACATTTGACTAAAAACTTTAAATAGTGATCCAGTTTTTATTAAATCTGTTGGGATTATCCAGAATTGTTTATTTTACAGACTGAAGGGTTTCTTCTTATTTAACTGTGTTATGATGAAAAAAACTATGGTTGCACTTTGAAAATATGCATAAAGGAATCATGGAATCCAAAAAATACATCATTTAAAAACTATTGCATAATTTTCAGACCTGTCAGTAAAATTATTGCATAAATTACAGACCGGTCATTAAATTACAGAAAAAGGGATGCACAAACTAATTGGGCATATCGACCTTAAATATATTTGATATATTTGAACAGTTATTATATTTGACTTGAAATTTTAAATAGTGTGCCAGTTTTTATTGAATCTGTTGGGATCATACAGAATTGTCTATTTTACAGACTGAAGAAATTTGAAATTGAAGTTTTTGATAAAGATACAAAAAAAATTATGGCATTTAATTTTCTTATATACTATAAGAATATTAAATGCCATAATTTTTTTTGCATCTGTCAAAATTATCCAGAATTGTTAATTTTACAGACTGAAATGTTTTTATTTATTTACCTAGTCTTTTAAAAATGAATTTAGATTTAAATCTTTTAGAAAAAAAAAGAAAAAAATTTAGGTTATATTATAAAACTTCATGCTATATGCATAAAGGATCGTGGAATCCAATTAATTCATCTGTTTAAAACTATTGCTTTATTTACAAACCGATTAGTAAATCACTGCGTAAGGGCATTGAAATAAATCATTCAGAATCACCTATTTAACAGACAGAAGATTCTTTAATAAAACTAAAATTCAAATTTGAATGAAAATAACTTGCAGCAACAGAACTTCCTGAAATTTTGAGTACTTACAACATAATAGTAGGTGTAACAGCAGAACTCTACCTAAAATTGTAATAAAATTATTATTAAAAACAATACATCTAAATACATACAATAATACATCAAATAACATTAGATACACAATAATTTAAAAAAAATATATTTGTTAATTCATTTTAAAAATAAAAAATTAAAAAAAGTTATAAATTAACAACTAAAACTAAATAAATATAAAATAAGAAACTTATTTTTTGAGATTTGTGAACTATCGACAACACCTAAAATGAAAAAATGAAAACAACATTAAAACAAAAAAATATTGTTTGTCTAAAATTTATCTCTTGGCTTTTAGTGAATGATTAGAAGTAGTTTCAGTAACGAAACAACCTAATAATCATTTTTAACGATAGACACCAGCGAGAAGGTAAGCCAAGTTGT
This sequence comes from Hydra vulgaris, assembly GCF_022113875.1. NCBI lineage: Eukaryota > Metazoa > Cnidaria > Hydrozoa > Anthoathecata > Hydridae > Hydra > Hydra vulgaris. The sequence continues at coordinate 28,958,309 of NC_061167.1, forward strand.
CTATCAACACAAAACATCACAACAATAACATCACAATCACAAAAGACACAGACCCTGTGGCACTAAACGCTGCAAAAAACGCTGGGGCAGATATTCTAATGATGCCCTTTCTCTTTAAGACAAGGAGCAAAAATGCATTGTAAACATAGTTGGACCTGCTCTTGCAGCCAACCTCCAACCATTATCAAATCGTTGTAATGGTGCTTCTCCTTCTCTTTTCTACAAATATGGGCACTGCTCTAAATAGCTAGAGTCCCTTGTTTATCTACTAAAACTCATTCTCTTGTGGCTGTTTCTAAGTGCTCCAAAAACTCTTATTCTTCTATTTTTTTCCTCGAACATCAGTTCTTTGGAATTCGCTTCCTTTATCTTGCTTCCCTGTTTCATATAATTTGCGATCTTTTAAGTCATCTGTCAATTGTTATCTTACTCTACAAACTTCATCTTTTCTCTTCCAGTAACTTCCAACTCCTACAATGATTGCTTGCAGCCTAGTTGGAACAACTCACAAATATACATACAATGACTTACTGTTATTTCAACGCTGTGCCACAAGACCAACAGACACAAACATAAATAAAAAAAACAAAAACTTGATCAAAATGACTAACCTGCATTATCAAATGAAATTAAAGTCATTCCACAGTTCCAACAAAAGAGTAAGATACATATAATGACTTACAGGTAGATAAACACAAAGATACACATAATGACTAATGGCTACATAAATACAAACATACATATAATGACTTCAGGTGGGTCAGCACCGCTCCAGAGGTCCAACAGAACACAAACATACACATAATGACTGATAGGTACATAAACACAAACATACATATAGTGACTTACGGGTACGTTAACACCGCTCCAGAGGTCCAACAGAACACAAACATACACATAAAGAGTAACAGGTATATAAACACAAACATACATATAGTGACTTACGGGTGTGTCAACACCGCTCCAGAGGTCTGACAGAACACAAACATACACATAATGACTAACAGATACATATACACAAACATACATATAGTGACTTACGGGTGCGCCAACACCGCTTCAGAGGTCCAACAGAATACAAACATACACATAATGAGTAACAGGTACATAAACACAAACATACATATAGTGACTTACATGTGCGTCAACACCACTTCAGAGGTCCAACAGAACACAAACATACACATAATGACTAACAGATACATAAACGCAAACATGCATATAGTGACTAACAAGTGAGTAAAAACAAACATGCAAATAATTGCAGACACACCTACAAAAACATACATGCAAACACAAAAAAATGTAAACACAAGGATACATATATTGACAGGTATGTCAGCACAAAAATATAAAGCATGACTTACGGGTATGTCACCATGATGGCAGATGTCCAATAGAAAACAAATATACATATAAAGAATTGTCAGTGCGCCAACACCGCTCCAGATGACCAAACAGAACACAAACAAGAACACATTAAATTAAATGACAATAAAAATAATAATAACAATAATATTATTAATAATAAGAATAATAACAAACATAAATACAATAAATTAAATCCCCATTGTGTCAAAAATGATATTAACTGCATTTTTGTTTTTTACAAACTTCGCCCTCCACATAACCATCAGCTTTTCCCTCTATCACAACACATTTCATCCTCCACTCTTTGACCAACTCAATATCATACTTATCTTCATATCCATCATATAGTATCTGAAACTCACACTCTTCATCAAATTCATTGTCGTCTAGAACACTTACCATACCATGGTAAGTGTTCTAGATGACAATGAATTTGATGAAGAGTGTGACTTACATTCTTGACTTATAGATTTGTATCAAAGTATGACTTACATTCTTGACTTATAGATTGAACCACCATTTCACGTAGATTGTTAAGTTCACAGCCTAAAGAAGAGAATTTGAATTTGAAATTAAAGTTCATTGGTTATTTTACTTAGCCAATAAAAAAATATAAAAAAAAATGAAAAAAAAAATGATAACATTCTTACACATTTCCATTTTGTAAACTTTAGACTAAAAGTTTAGTTGATTACTATTTCTTTTTGTTTTGAAAAAAACAGTTTAGAGAATCTACAGACTAAAAACAGTAGTAGAAACAGTGAGAATCAAGCTTGTAGTTGAACAATCCAAACAAAATACATTTAAAAATATAAAATCTTTATTTTTATTGCCTTGAAAACTTAAGTCATTAATAAGGAATATACTTTCACTTTCAATTTTATTTGTAGTTAAAATTTCGGAATTGCAAAATCAAAACAAAAAACGTCATAAAATACGCGAAGAAATATAGATATATATATACATAATTCTAATATACAAATCCGAAGCACCTATTTTTTAAGAAAACATAATTAAACACTTGTTTTAAATAGAGGAAAGGCCGAATTTGCCATTTCCACTTGAACACTTTCAAAAATCACTTTTTTTTCTATAATAATTAACCTTGAAGTTTTTAAACACTGAGAACTAAAAATTTATGTATAAATGTTAAAAAGTGTTCACATTCCATTAGATTCCTCAACCTTTTTTTAATATATACGGAAAGTTTTAAAAAAATTGGATTTGTTTTGGTACTTCGGAATCCTTACCTCCAAAAGATTCGTTTTAAAAAAACGTTCCCGCTTCAAGATTTTTTATCTAAAGTGGTCTCAAGATATGGATAATATTTAAGTGAAGCCATATAAAGCATAGTACTTTTTATATGTGGCTGAAAAGAGGTTGAGTAACACTAATTGATGCAAAAAACCTGAGGTTGCTTGCTTTCCTATACAAAAAGATATAAGAGAGCAAACTTCATGAAAATTTCGTGTTTTTTGTCAAACGTCAAATGTTTTTCGCTTAGCCGTGGAATCGCTATCAAAAATTAGAAAACCATTTACAAAAATGTTTGATACAATGTTTTTATCATGTTTTATACTTGTAAAGTTACTTTCCAGCTACTATTGCTAAGTAAGGTCGCATCAAGTTGTTAAAATAAACAACCAAAAGTAACCAGATCAAATATCAATTTGTCTTTCAGAAAAGTTTTATTTAGAATATCATGAATTCAATAAATTTAACAAGTTCATAGAAAGCAATACAAATTTTATTATTTCTTTATAGCGATATTTCTCTTCGTCGTTAATGTTCTGCGTGTTTTTGATTCCCTTTTATAATTTTTACACCTTCAAACATTTTAAATATAATAATATCATTGAAATATGTGACTTGGTCGAGTAGATATAAACGAAGTAAAAAGGTACATCTTCAAGCGCAATCACTGTATTTTCGGTTTTCTGGGGCTTTCCAATATAGCGGCCGTACAAAATATTGGCTTCACTTTTGATATTAGAGATGCGCTATCCAGTTATTATAGAGATCAGTGGTAGAGCCACGATCGTGGCTTTAAAAGTGTTCATCAGAACTACGACTTTTTCTACAGAAATACCGCTGTTCATAATTTAAAAATGGTACCATTGAATAGAGCACATTTTTTTCTATCTTTTGGTATATTGTTTGTGTATATTTTGTATTAAAGATGAGTGACAGCGAAGAAAGTTTTACTGAAGAAGAAAGTTGTACAAGCGAAAAATATTTAAGTAGCAGTGATGATAGTTTATTTGATGAAGGCACAATATTTTTTATTGAAAAATTGTATACAAATTTATTTAATTTAAATATATCACCAAATCTAAGCATTTGAAGTTTTTGTTTTTATGTAGACTCCGGTTCTGATGATGATGTTTTAGATTTGTGGCTTCCTGTTGTAGGAGATGACAATGGCCCTAATGTTTTTGCTTTTACTGGTGTACCAGGACCCAAACATACTATTTCACCAGAATCAAAGCCCATTGATTATGTTGAATTATTTTTCACTATAGAGTTTTTGGAAAAGTTAGTAACTTATACCAACCAGTATGCTGATGCATGGATACAAAGTAACCAACAGCATTTGAGATCTCATCCATTGTCGATAGGTCATGTATGGATAAAGCAAGGAAAATCAAATCTTTTAGAAATAAAGGCATTCCTTGGTGTTGTTATCAATATGGGTCTAATCAAGAAAGCTAGTATTAAACTATATTGGGATATTAGTCATCCTTGTGCTTCCACTCCCTGGTTTGTTACTCATTTCAATCGTGACCGTTTTCAACTTTTACTTAAATTTATTCACTTTACTGATATCTCTATCCCTAATCAACAGCAACTAAATAAGATTTATAAAGTTCAGTATTTAGTTGAACATTTTAACAAAAAATTTCTCTATTTTTATATTCCTCAAAAAGATATTTCTATAGATGAGAGCATGATTGGTTACAAGGGAAAGACACCACATCTCCGCCAATATATGCCAAACAAGCGTCATTCTCGATTTGGAATAAAATTATGGTGTGTTTCAGACAGCACTAATGGGTATTTATCTAAGTTTGAAATTTACAAGGGAGGAAAAAATCCAGATGAAGCTGTTATTGCCCATGGTATGACTTACAACTTGGTTTTTCGTCTTTTGCGTCAAGCCAACCTCCTTCATCAAGGTTATCACTTAGGTATTGATAACTATTACACTTCTCCACAACTGCTATTGGATCTATATCTACATCAAACCACAGCAACAGGAACAGTAAGAGTAAACATAAAAAGATCTGACAGAAATCTGCCTTAAAACAAAATTAAAAAACAAAGAAGTTTGCCAATATAGAAAAGGTCCTTTGTTATGTGTGGCATATCAAGATGGTAAAAAAAAACCTGTATTACTGTCTACTGTTGCCAAAGCAGGTTTTACTGAATTGCGCAACAGAAGAGGTAATTTAGTTATGAAGCCAAACGTTGTTGCCCTATATAATCGAACCATGGGAGGGGTAGATTTGGGAGATGCACAGCTCTACGTTTACCTGTATCAGAGCGTAAGACAATAAAGTGGACTACAAAAGTTGCCTTTTCTTTATTTGGCAGGGCTATTCTTAACAGCTACTTATTGTATAAGCTTAACACTATTGAACGTAAGCCTATGTCTAGAATAAGTTTTATGATGGCAGTTGTGGAAAGTTTAGCTGGAGGGTATCAACGAGTAAAAGTAGTATCAAAAAGACGAACATCTAGGGAGATGGAAACGGCAAGAAGTACAATTGTACCATACCCACTTCCTCAACACACAGCAATTAATAATCCTTTATATGGACATAACCTTGTCAAAATTGGTTCAGGAAAAAAAATAAAATGTGTAGCTGGGCACCTAACCCGTGTTCGTACCAGTTGGCAGTGTCAGTCATGTTGTGTTGGACTGTGCCCTGGACGCTTTTCAAATTACCACACAACAGCTATAAATTAAATACATCGCATTTCTTAAATTCTTCTAAAAACTAGAAGAAAAAAAACTAAAATTTAAAATAGTTTTTTTTTTGTTTGTTTGTTTTTTTTTAGTTCAGTTTCTCCGTACGGTGTTTAAGTTTTATTCCGCGCTCAAAGGGTTAAGAGAGGGCTGCGAAGACATAAAAAAAAGAAATTATCCTGTAAAAGAAATGGCCAAAGATATACTTCCAGCTTTATTACACCAGTGGTCGAGTGCAAATTTGGAATTTACATCGCCTAAATTAATTACTGATAAAACAATTTGTGATAAAATAGTGACTTAGTGGAACAACACTTCAGCAATAGCTTGTCCAAGAAAAAAAAGAACTAAACAAATAATAAAATTTAAAGAAAAACTTGATAAACTTTTTGATATACTAGTATGCAAATGTCCAATTGTAAAATGTGATGATTTTATTTGTTCTGATGATTGTGATAAAGAAGTTCATTGTAAATGCAAATGTATCAAAGAGTACAAAATACCATCTATTGACGTTAAGTTTATATATTTTCAAAGAATTAAAACTGGAACTGTTAGCAAGTTTCAAATTGGATTACCTGATAGTATTAAAACCAGGAAACAGTTCAAAAGATTTCCTAGAAAAGATCGAGAAAAATATTTTGAGAATAAAGACAGCAATGTTATTTTAACTAAAAAACAAAAAATTGAGTCAGATCAGATAAACTTTCAAAAAGAAAGTGATTTTAGTAATGAAATAGAATTAAATGATAACATTGATGATATTACTAATGTAGAATTACCTTTAGTACTAGAGAAATCATTAGGAAAAAAAAGATGTTACAATACCTTAGAAATTTCACACATAGCTATGAATAGCGTAAGGTATAATTCTTTTTAAATAAATTTGTTTTTTAGTAATGTATTTATCCTTATAAAGGTATATATATATATATATATATATATATATATATATATATATATATATATATATATATATATATATATATATATTTAAAAATAATTCTATTTCTGTGTAAATTTTGCTCACATAGATATGGGGTATCTGCACGTGCTACAGCTGCAATTGCTACAGCAACACTAATTGATGCAGGATTAATAACATCTGATGATCAAAAGTTAATTATTGATCATAGTAAAGTTTCGAGAGCGCAAGAAGAAGTTATCTCTGATCTTATTAAGGATTTTGACAAAATAGCAAAAAGTGGAGAAGTGAAATGCATATTTTTTGATGGGAGAATTGATCAAACCAAGCAAATAATTGAACTTGATGACTCAAATGCAAAATTTCCAGTAACAGTGAAAGAAGAACATTACTCTGTTTGTATGGAACCTGGAGGAAAATATTTGTTTCACTTTACTCCTGAGAAAGCAGCAAAAAGTGTTAAACATGCAGAGATTATAGCAAATAAAATTGTTGAATGGCTGACTGAGAGAGGTATTGACAAGTCTTTACTGGCTGTTGGTGGAGACTCTACAAATGTAAACATCGGTTGGGAGGGTGGAGTCATCAAACATATAGAAATAAAATTAGGAAAAAAACTTGTTTGGCTTATATGTCAACTCCATACAAATGAGTTACCACTGAGACATCTTATAACCAATTTAGATGGTCAAATGAAGTCAAACAATAAATGGTCTGGTGTTATTGGTTCCATGCTTGATCATGCTACAGATCTAGATATAAATCCAGTATTTGAAACTATTAAAATTGGCAATCCACTTATTTCTCTCGATGATAAAATAATAAATGACCTATCTGCAGATCAATTTTATGGTTATAAAGTTGTTTGTGCCATTAGAAGTGGTATTTTACCACCAAAATTTCATTTATTACAAATTGGGCCTGTTTCACATTCAAGATGGTTAACTACTGCTAACAGAATATGTAGAATATGGATCTCTAAACATGGAATTCAAGGTAAAGATTTAGAAAATTTAAGATCTATCACCGAGTACATTGTAGGTGTTTATTTTCCTTGTTGGTTTAAGATTAAAGTTGAACATTCTTGGATTGAAGGTCCTAAACATGTACTTTACCAACTGCAGCAACTTAAATTTCAAAAAGAAGATGTCATTAAAATAGTATCACTCTCTATTCAAAGATCAGCTTGGTTTTGTTTCAGTGAGTGTATACTACAAACATTGTTGTGTTCTAATACTGAAGAGGATAGAAGTGTAGCTATAAATAAGATAAAAGATATTAGAGGTACTAGACATGAAGATCTACAAAAAGGTGATTCCTCTTCTAGACCAAGAAAAACGCCTGTTCTGAACTTTAATGCTGAAAAATTGGTAGATTTAATATCATGGGAGTCACCGGTTTATGAACCAGTCTTAACTACCTCTCTAACAACTTCTGAAATTAATGTGTTTTTATCAAATCCTATGCAGGTGCCGATTTGGCCATGTCATGGACAATCTGTTGAACGTTGCGTAAAGCAAGTTACAGAAGCTTCAAGTAGAGTGTACACTCATGAAAAGAGAGAAGGATTTGTCCGAACTCAAGAGGCGAGTAGAAAGTTAATGCCTAAAAATAATAGTAAGCAAGACCTTGAAAGTTTGACACAAATGTTTTTGTATTAAACTTATAATATTTATTAAAATAATTCGGGTTTTTTTTTTTAATATCTTGCTGTATTTCTAGCATCAATACCAATAAAATTATTACGCGATGTTAAGGCAAACTGTATTTAAAATACATTGAAAAATATTTTAATATATACAAGGGTTGAATTAACGCATCGCGATTTGCGATATCTGTTAAATTATCTGGGCGATATGGAGCTCATTTTAAAAAATCGTGCGGAGGGGGGGAAGGATTTTGCTACTGACTACTCTAATGTGCTTAATAGAAAGGTAGGTGGGGGTGGGAATTTTAGTCAGGATGTATAAAATGGGAGGAGGAAATAATAAAAAAAGCGGGAGGATTTACAATATATGTTTTATTATTTATCGGTTACCAATATATATATTTTTTAATTTTAAGGCCAATTTTCACTAAATTTTTGTTTTGAGATTATAACAAGTGACTTGTTATAAACAAATAACACGATTTTCAAAATCAGCCCCATATCGCCCATGCAACCTAAAATTAGTTTAAAAATAGGACACTTTTTATCTGTTAACCAAAGCCCCCACCCCCACCCCCCCGCAGTTTCGCCACTGAGAGTAGTACTGACATTTACTTAAAACTAAAAACAGAGGTGTTCAATTTAATAAATTTCAGTTATAAAGAAGTATATTTAGAAATATATTTTTTTGTCTTTACTTTTATTATGATTTAATTGATTAAATAATAAAACAAAATTTAAGTTTTTAGCATCCCCCCCCCCTCCCCTTTTAATATAGATTTCTCCTAAGAAGTAAATTACCAGTGTTTTTATTGGTTGATTTTAAAGTGAACGCGCGTTATTTCCGGACCGTTAGTAAGATGTTTAAAAATGCTAAACTGTTTATAAAAATATTTATTCGTAAAAGTTGCTGAGGTTTTTAACATTGTTTAATTATCCATTGTATTTTTTTTAGATGCATTACTACTTTAATTAAAGTTTGGAATTACTTAACTAAATCATTTTTATTTTTAATATCTTGATTAGGTGTTGTTTGATCAAATAATAAACTATAAATGTAACTTAAAAGAGTGTTATAAAAGTAACAACACTGTAGTGTTATTACTTTTGTAGTCATAAATTTATTGTTTTGTTTTTCATAACATTTTCACTAACAAATTAAAGTTTATTCGCCTATTCCGTAAATTTTTGAAGACCAGATAATTTAACAGATATCGCAAATCGCGATGCGTTAATTCAACCCTTGATATATATATATTGAAATTAATTTTTAATATGCATATTAATTTAAAACTGAAATTAAATTGAGATTAATTTATATATAGATAAATTAATCTCAATTTAATTTCAGTTTTAAATTAATATGCATATTAAAAATTAATTTCAAAGTCTAATTTTGAAATAAGAAATATTTCATTTATATTTTATGCAAATTCTTAAAGAAAGTACTATAATATCTAAAATTAGTTTTAATCAACATTTATATTTCAACTGATATTTATCAAACAAAGTAGAAAAAAAGCTTATTAATTTCCAAGTAAAAACCGGGTTTTTTTGAGAAACCAGGTCAAAATTTTATTGAAATATAAAAAGTTAAATCACCTAAGCAAAAAATTTTTTAATTCAATTTTTAAAAACATATTTCTCCGTCAAATTTTGCAACTTTTAGTAACTTCCCAATTTTTTTCTCGAAAAAAATCAAAAATCGACACACCCTAATAGGTAAACTTAGGTAAAAAATACAAATGTAATTTTTGCAAATGTATTTGCTGTACTACTATTTCTGCAAATAAAATTACATTCGTATTTTTTACCTAAGTGTACCTATTAGGGTGTGTCGATTTTTGATTTTTTTCGAGAAAAAAATCAAAAGTCTTCATTGCTCTTAGGATAATAATTTTTTTTATTTATTTACACAAACTGTGTGACATGTCATGAAAAAAAAGTAAAAATTTAATTCCACCCAGAAGCGAATCGATTCAAATGACACAAATTCCGGCCGGAACCCGATACATCACTAATGGTAAGTACCGATGACACGGGAGCATCCCCCGTGTTATTGGCCCTGCAATACGCCAATAAATATTTTTTATGTAAAAAGAGAAAAAGTCCGTATTTGTAAAACATTCTACTTTAATACAATGTCAATTTTACAAAAGCCAGTTTACATAGCTCACAACACCAAAGATGTTAAATAACAATAGTCAATAGACCTTGAGTTACACCTTAATGTTTAAAAAATGCATAATCTTCGCAAAGAGAAATGTGTAAACGAAAGTATTGTTAAAAAATTTATGTACTAACATATATTTCCGTCAAATCTAACTTTGGTTATCACGTTTTGTTTATTCATTATACTTTTATTATAGTTATTCCCAAAAAAGAAAGATGAGAAGTTTAAAGTTGCTGATACTGATACTATGTCGGAACTCTGATACTATGTCTAAAAACACTGATAAAATGTTTAAAAACACTGACTTTGAACGACATCAAGTTTTTTTTTAAAAAAAATGATAGATATATGTGCTGAAGAAAAAAAGGACAAAAATCTTTTGGGTTTTAAATGTAATTTTGACTCCACACGCAGAAATTAGTTCACTTTTTTATTCGGGGGAAGCCAAACGTATATAATTTGAAAGCTTATTTTTCAACAACCAAAAAAATGTACTGTGCATTATCGACTGAATAAATGGCAGGTAGAGACGGTAATGATTTTGCCAGTGTCTTTTCCAAGATATTGAATAAAGTGGCATAGGAAACAACGTGAGCGACCAAGTTACTTGGTCTAACCTTAAAATTGTAACAGTATAATATCAAATGTTGAGTTACATATTTTAAAAGACAATCCTAACATCAAGCCAATCACTATGAAGTATTCCCTTCTAGGTCATTCATGCGTCTAGGAAGTGGATCATGCTCATAACGAAATTGAAAAGCTGGATTGATAGAAATGCTAAAACAAGTTAACCGAAAAAATGCATATCGTGTTGTTTAAAGGAAACCACTTGACTTTAAGAACTATTCAGTAGTTAAGAGCTATTCAGTAGAATTTAACTTTAGTAGAATTTGACTTTAAGAACTATTCAGTAGAACTAACTTGTGTTTTAAACGACAAAGCTGTTTAAACACAAGTTAGTTCCTTTTTTCTAACGTTGCTGTGCTAAAATTTACTCAAATATCTCGCATAATACAATTTAGATCTAGTCATAATTGAAATAAACCTATGAAATGTGCTAATGTCAGATTCAATGAATAAATAAACAGAAAGAACGCTGGCATCAGGCCATTAACTTACCCTGTTTTAAATGTAAAATCAAAGATTCCAATTCCGAGGATCGAAGTTACTAACAAGTAATTCTTCATCTATAAAATTAACGAATACCTTGAAAAATTTAGCCGTGTACCTAATGTAATGGTTTTAAAATGTACCAATAAAAATGCAGTATATATACTGCATTTCTATAGAAAAGAATTTAAAGGACTAAACAAAAATGTTTAAGTTGTAACCTTGTCTTGTAACGAAGACAATAATATATTTTATGATAATTAACTTTTCGTTATATTTTTTTTTTAACATCTTTGCTTCCAACAAGGCTGCAAGCAACCACTAATAAGTGTTGGAAGTTACTGAAAAAGAAAAGATGAAGATTGTAGAGCAAGATAACGATTGACAGACGACTTAAAAGATTGCAAATTATATGAATCAGGAACGCAAGATGAAGGAAGCGAATTTCAAAGAACTGATGTTCGAGGGAAAAAACTAGACGAATAACAGTTTTTAGAGCACTTAGGAACAGTAACAGAAAAAGGATGAGACTTAATTGAATGACGAGTAATACGAGAATTAATTTTAGTAGATGGCACAAGAGACGCTAGCTCTTTAGAGCAGTGCCCATTATAGTATTTGTAGAAAAGAGAAAGAGAAGCAACATTACGACGATGTGACAAAGGTTGAAGGTTGGCTGCAAGAGCAGGTCCAACTATGTTTACAATGCGTTTTTGCACCTTGTCTAAAGGAGAAAGGGCATCATTAGAAGATCCGCTCCAGATATGGCAACAGTATTCCATACAAGGCCGGATTTGAGATTTATAGAGATAGAGAATAGAATCCAGAGTAAGAAAGTGACGAGTTCGATAAAGAGAAGCGACTTTAGCAGATGCTAATTTTGCAACGGATTTGATATAAGGTTTCCAAGAAAGATCAGAAGTAAGAGTTAATTTTAGAAGATGAAGGGTAGGAGACTCATTGAGTACATTACCGTTCATAAATATAGGAAGGTCTGAATTATTGCGATAACTATTGGCTGAATAAAATTGAGTTTTATCTGAATTAAAGTTCACTAGCCACTGTGAGCTCCATGCTGTAGCAGAAGTGAGATGCCCCCTGCAAGCAATCAGAGGGAGTTGGCTTCTTATCGTGACAAGAATAAATGGTAGTATCATCAGCGAACAATGCCATCTTAGATGTGAGAATATCTGGAAGATTGTTAATGTAAATTTAAAAGAGTATAGGGCCAAGGATTGAACCTTGAGGAACCCCTGAGGTTACAGAATAAGAAGAAGAGTGCTGTCCATCGAGGACAACTTTTACACTACGATTGGAAAGGAAGGATTCAATAATCTTAAAGATGTTTCCAGATACACCGTAAGAAGAAAGCTTATGGAGATGACCAGCATGCCAATCTTTATCAAACGCTTTAGAAATTTCAAGAGCGATGGCCTTAATATTATTGTTTCAGTTCCAAAATTTAAACAGGACTGTCCCAAAGAGATCTCAAAGGAGAAGGTGAAGTGTCTGTTTTTTGCCGACTAAGGCCTAGAAATTTTTTTTGGCGACTAAGATTTAAAAAAAAAGGACCTTGTTGGCTGGCATTTGCCGACTGCCAATTACAAATCCAATTTTGATGTTTCCAGTGTCCCATGTGCTGACTAGTAAATTTCTTAGGGAGACTAGAGTTCCCTAAGGGGACGTTGGGCCCTCTACGCCCCCTCTGGGCGCCTCTAAGTTTAAAGTAACTAACTGTTGCAAATACAAAAGTAACTAACATGTTTCTAACTACCGCAGTAACGGCAGTTAGATCCTTGTCACAGTGGGAGTATGATTATTTCACGATGACAAGATTCTAACTGCATTATGGGGGTATTTATTTTTCTATTAAGAGTAAAACATTTTTTGGTAAAAAATAGTGATACTTATAGCAATAGCTTATGTTATCATGAGTGAAAACTATTATCGATTGATTTTAATGGATTTTGATGCTAGAAACATAACAACTTTTATAGAAAATAGAGCAGTTTAAAAATGAATGAAAACTTTTCTTACTTATGGATTTTAATATATACGATTTTAAATGTGTTTTTTTAATTAAAACTCAAATACAAAAAAATACAATAAATATATCACTGTGCAAAAAAATACAAAAAATATATCACTGTGTGTTTCAACATTTTTTTTTTTTTTTCATTACCTTAATTATAGTGTTATCTCTACAGCGTTTGCTAATTTATTGACGTTATTTCTATGAAGTATATTCATTTAATTATGTTATTTCTATGGTGTAAATTAAATTATTTACTTTTTATTTTTAAATCTTAGTTTAAACTTTTAAGTTTTAAGCAAATGATAATCTTATTTATTTTTTCTTATTCAATTTTAAACAATTAGAAAAAAAAAAACTTTTAACATTGATTTACAGAAAATACTTACGGATCAGTTTCAATGACCGGATGTTATGTACCTTGAGGTGCAGATATTTTTTTAATTTTTTCTAATTTGACAATTTTAGTCGTTATACAATAAAATAAATTATTAAAGGTTCTTTACAAACATACATATAAATACATTTTTTTTTTCCAAGGCATAAAATTTTCAAAACATCGAGTTTAAATATATTTGAAATTTTAATTTCAATAAAATAAGGTTTACAATGAGACAAACGATCAGCAAAGTTAAGAATTGCTCATTTCTGACAGCGGTAAAGACGATGTAGTTTGCTATTTTCAGTATTTCCCCAGGCAATATTAGTATAGTTTATGTAGCAGTAAAATAAATGAAAAATAAAGTTGTCTTTATTGCATACATAATTAATATGCTGGTTTCAAGAAATGTTCTTATTGAGATAAACACCTAAGAATTTAATAACGAGTCTCTTTTTACTTCAACTTCATCAATAAAGATTTGAGGCAAGATAAAAAATTTTTTTCCTAAGCGAACAAAAAAGAGTCTATTTAGTTTTGTTAGTATTTAATGTTAATTTATTGGATTTGAACCAGCATAAAAGTTTAAGCTCTTTATTTACCGTGGCACAAAGTTCTCTAATATCACTCTTAGAGATAAATAAATTAGTATCATCAACGAACATGATGCTTATCAGATTAGTAGCTTTATTTAGAACGTTTAAATAGTTTTAAAAAAGGAGGGGTTCGAGGATTAAACCTTGTGGAACTTTACCTGTTTTATTTAAACAATTGTTGTGATAGTTGTCATTGTAAACAACAAATTGCTTTCGGTTCGTTAAGTAACTTCTAAACCACCTTAAAACTTGGTTATTTACTCCATAGTATTTTAGTTTTTCGAGTAGGATGTGATGATAAAAACCTTTTACTTTAAAGTCATTGTAGTAAAGAAAACAATTCATATCCCCAATAAATAAGTCCAGTAAATTCAGTCCTCAAATTCAGTCCGCATTTAAATTCAGTCACAAGCCAAATCAGTCTTCAATTATTAAATATATTTTTTCTATAAAATATATTTTTTCTTTTTGGCATCACCTTTTTTAATGTTTTGCAAAAACATGCTAAGGTTTTTACTCACACCAGCAGGTAGCCGGTAGCCGGTAACAACAGCTAATCAGTAAGTCTCTGATAGTAACAAAGAAAAACCGCTTCTAAAAACAAACCTTACAGTTTCGTGCACATAATTTAAAATTCAACTACCTCGTTTTTTTATTTGTCTCAAAAAAAAAAGTGTAGGTACTTTATGGACGACCCCTTAGTTCTTTTAAGTTTTTTACTTAATCTTTGTATCGTTAAAGATTAAGAACTATTGCCCGAGGTGTTCCATCTTTTGTCTGTCCAGTGCGATTGGCACGCTCAATTTGAACATCTCTAACACCAAGTTTTTGTTGGGAAAATAAATGAACTTTTTCTTCTGTTTTTCCCTAAGTCATCAATCAAATTTAAAATTGACACAAAAATTTTTTAAATTCGAAAACTATGAACAATAAAAAGTATAAAAAAGGTAGGGCTGCTCGTTGACAAAGTCTTCTAATTTTGATGTAGGAATAATTTCAACCTTAGTTTCAAGTCTCTTTTTATTCAGATCTTTTAACTCCAAGATATTATAAGAAAGAAGCTTGTTTAACAAGTTGGTCTTAACTTGGGTTTTCAGATCCTTATCAGCAAGAGCAAAAATAACTTGTTGCGGAGACAGATACCAAGTACGACGCATAAAACGTTGGTAAAAAACCTTTCCTATTGCTGCAAATTCTTTAAACTTGTCTACTGTTTGTAGATGAAAAGCAATATCGAACGCCATTAAATCATTTAAAGGTGCTTGAGAAGCATTACGAGCTATTATAAAAAGAAGATTCCATAAAAAAATACAATGTACCTGGTTGCAGCTTTCAGATGGTTTATTGTATTTTTTCCAACTGTCTTGGATCAGCAGAGTGGTACATTTGAGTCATCTTAATAACCAGTAAGTATATATAGTCAGCCATAAATCTTCCTTTATGATGAGCTCCAGGCTGTTTAAATAAAAAGTTTGATAACTCAGCTCTTAGAAAAAATACCAAAAGCTCACAAAGATACTTGTAATCACTTTTCTGGAAAGCATTCTTATGAAGAGCTGTGATACAAAACTCTTTAGTATCCAAAGCAAGTTTTAACAGTAATGAGCCGGCCCTGAAAGCATTTTGAAACCCGTCAAACTTTACAACTCTCAAGTTTGTTTACATCTTTGTAAATCTACGGCCATAATTTCTTGCTGGAACTACTTGTTGGACCAAATATTTCTTTCATCACAAGAGCCAGGTGCCTTTCATAAATGTGATGTTTGCATATTAACCATAGAACCGGTCTTTTAAGGTCATAGGAAATAATAATGCTTACTGCACCTTTATTTTTAACAGTGTTAATGGATATTGTGTCAGAACACAATCCAATAATCTAATCCGACATTTCAGAGTATTCATGCATTGTTTGAATTGCAATGGCTTCATTATTACAATCTCTATTACAACTTTATGAGAATAAAGTGTAAGACATAAAAAACAAATAAAAATAAAGATTTCGTTATTAATAGAGAATTAGGAATAAAGAATGCGGAAACTCGAAGAAGTCCTTGAGATCTTGTCGCAGAGAACCACTGGAATCAAAACGCTTTAAATAAATTTATTTTTATTGATTTTTTGTAAAGTTTATTCGCTTTTGAATTGAATCTGTTTCGATAAATAATTATAAAAACCATTGCAATACTTTATTAAAGAATAGTTAAAAATTATTAATATACTTCAGTATAATTATTGATGTGGTTTGATGACGTCATAGTGCTTTGGTGATGTTAATATAAATCCGTTTTTATCGGTTAAATTAAAAAAAATGATAAAAATAATTGTATTGAATATTTCTTGCATTAAAATTGTAGAAAATAAAATCTGGTTGGGGTGGACATTCTTGTTGATAATTAGCTCTTGTTCTAATATAGTTTTTTTTTATGTATATATCGTGTTACGTATCGTGTATGTATCGCATCTTTACCATACAAGACATCATAAGAACCTGGATCTCCTACTTATAAAGCAAGCGCTGTAACGACTGCGCCACGGCCGCACTTAATAACTTCCCTTGAAGCTTTCAATTTTTGAGATGCCAAAAAGAAAGTCTAGTGGACCAGACTCTGGTGAAGATGCACCAATAGCAATTCTTTCCTCGTATTTAGACATTTCTTTTTTCCAATCGTATCTCTTCAAAATCTTGGTATCAAAATGTACCACAATTTTTAAACCTCTTATTTTATCTATATTTTCCTCTCTTATTATCTGTGCCTAAGACTCCACAACATTATGAGTTTTCCTGTTTAGAGTTGATCTTGATATCGACATATTATCAATATTAACTTCACCAGCCTTGTAAAGAGAAGACACAAGACAATAACCCGGCCTAACTCCAATCCCAAAACTGATCATGATTGGAATCCAATTGTTACGAATATCTTCCATATTTAACTGAAGACAAACTTTGTCACTTTGAAATCTTTTCTGTTTTTTCTGGACTTTAGCTGGAGTTAAATATAGTTTTTCGCACTCAAATTACAAATATAACTGGCAGGACTTCCAGAAGATCAAACGATCTTATCATGAAGCCCTTTACAATATCAAATATAAAAAATAATAACAATAAAATAAAATTAAGCAATAAAAATAAATGAACATAAACTATATATAACTGTGCATTTAAAATATATATATATACTGGATAAAATATATGAACTAAAAACATGAAAAAATGTTTTCTGCTGAAAAGATAACTTCTTTTAATTTTCGTTTGAAAGAAGGTAAAGTCCGTTTCGAAAACAAATTAAAATTTGGCAAAACTATTTTATTCCATAAATAAGAACCGCGATAAGAAATAATTAGTTGTTCAAATTTAGTTTGGCAGAAAGGTTCTTGTAGATTTTTTCTATTGCAAAGATTGTATTTGTTTATGGGTTTTACATTATAAAGGTTTATAAAAAACTTAGAAGATAAATGATTTTTACATTTTAACATAAAATATTTAGTTAGTATACATTTAAGGCTTTCATTTCCCTTAGAAGTGGTTTTGAATTTGAAAAACGATTTACAAAATTAATTAAGCAAGCTGCTGCTAATAAAGTTAGTTTCGTGCTTCCCCATACAATATTTGCATAATTTAAATGGCAGTGGATAAACGAATATAGTTGTTGTTTATTTAACATGTTGAACTTTACATATAATTTCAATATTTTTAGTAACTTTCAATGAGATATTATCGATTTGTTGCTTCCAGGATAAGTTTTCGTCTGCAAGAACTTCGAATAGTTTTGTAACTTTTTCCCTTTTTAGTATTGTTATTTCAATGAAGAGGTCATGCATCGTATTTGGTAAACATTTTTTTCTGGATTTTGAGTAAAAAAAGTGTCTATTTTGTCTTATCAATATTGAGGGACAATTTGTTTTTCTTAAACCAATGAGATTTTATTTAATTCTTCTATCATATTATCAAAAAATTTATGTTTTCATAAAATTGGATTAGGTTTGTGTTATCAGCAAAAATTATAGTGGTTAAGTAGAGGCTTTGTTAAGGTCATTTATATATATTAAAAATAATAGGGGCCCAACTATGGATCCCTGTCGGACACCACATATTACATTCATTAATAAAGGCAAAAAAGAGTATTATATATTAACTAACTGCTTACAAATACTTAGATAGCTTTTGAATCAGCTTAGGGATTTGTCTTTAAGGTGGTAGTATCCTAAAAAACAGGCTAAAATTTTTTTTCAAATTTTTTTTTTTCAAATTTTTTTTTTAACAATTTACATTCATTGATCATGTCTACTCTTATAATAATTCAAAAAAAATTTAATAAAATAAATAATCAAAAGGTCTAAATTATCCTTAATAATTTGGTACTGGAAAATTAATTGCCTTAGCAACGGTCCTTAGAGATACATTTCTTGCTATATCTTGAAAAATAAAAGTTTAATTTATATGCTTTTTTTGTGTGCTTATGACTTTTGTTCCTTTTTGTTCCTTAAGAACTCTTGTTGGTTTTCGATCTAATATCCATAAATTGAAACCTCATAATTGTTTCTGTAATATATAGTTAATTATCCTTTTATAAAATTTTCTTTGATTGATGGATATTTTTTATTAGTTGTCTGATAAATGGGTTCAAAAAAAAGGATATGTTAAATCAAGAGCAAAGAAAAGAAAATTTCATAAGTAAGAAAAAGATTCTTTAAATAATTCAAATGCTTTACAACAAACTGTTTTGTCTCCACATTCACCAAGCAATGTAAGTAGATTGGCATCTGGAAAAAAAAAAACTTGTCTCTTTTAGATGTAGAAAACTTTGGTTGTATAGAAAAAGAGTGTAATATAATTATAAACTCAAATTTATTTTCAAGTTTGTTGAAAACAGTTGGAAAATGCCCAGAATGTTATGTGTCAATCAATATTATACATGACATTAATAAAAAAGAGGGTCTTTCTCACACTTTCCTAATTTCTTTTCAAGATTGTACATGGACGATAAATTTTTTAACTTCGAAATCAATAGAAAATAAAAATGAAGTAATCAAAGGTAAAAAAATGAAAGAAATTAATCTATGTACTGTGTTAGCTTTTATTCGATGAGAACCTTTCATGGAAAAACAGTGGCGGATTGAGGTTTAGCGTCGCGGGGGGGGGCCAAGTCAATAAATAGGGGCGACCGGAGTTGCCTTCAGTAATTTAATCTTATATATATATATATATTTTAATTGTTTTAGGGGGCGCCGTTAGACCGTTCTAGGGGGCGTGGAGGGCGAGCTGCCCCCCCCCCCCCCACGCTCTATACTAAATCCGCCACTGAGGAAAAACCATATTAGTCTCGTTGAAACAAAAATATCCTCTGCTATTAGTGCGATATATAAATCTAGAGCCTTTCTTGATTATAAATCGCTTAAAATGCTTTATTTCAGTCTTGTTCATTGTCATCTCTCCTACGCTAATATTGTTTGGGCAAACACACACAAAACTAAATTAATAAGATTACAGAGTATACAAAACCATGCATGTAGGGCAATTAACTATTTAAACAGATTAGAAAATCCTTCCCCTATAATGAAATACATTAGTGTACTAAATATATCAATACTGAAAAGCACTTTCTCTTTTAAACGACAAATAAAATTGCATCTCCTAAATCTCTGAAACACATGTATATATATTTATTTACTTATTTATCTTATATATATTAACTATATATATTTGACATGCTTCTGCGTGTTTATTTTTAATCTTTGTTTGGCTGAAATTTTTTATTGTTTATATTTGTAACGGAGTTTTTAATTTATGTTTTTTACGTAATATATCTTATTGTAAACTTTTTAAAGATATTTGGCTTTAAATATTATTGTTAAAGGGGCTCTATGAAAAGATTGTGCTGACACCAGTCATCCAGATCTTCTTTGAGCCCCTGTCTGTTTATATATATACACTTTGTTTAACGTAAAATTTTCTTTGTAATTTTATTATTTGATTATTATATGAACAGCGAAATATATATTATAAAAAAAAAAAAAAAAAAAAAAAAGCTTTTTGAGAAACGGGGCAAGGATACACAGCAATTAATACTTTTTGTCGTTTAAGGGGGAAACACCCTCTAATTTACCCAAAATTTGTAAAAAATATTTTTACTTATTTATGCATTTAAATGTATGCAGAATTAAAAATTATTTGTTTATATACTGATTTTTATCATTTAGGCCTTCAAATTTTGTATTTTCTTAAGGTAACTCAAAATTTATACCCTAACAACGCCCATAGCAACGGTGTAGCACCTTTATAAAAGTTCTAATAACTAATGTATACTTTTAAATAGCTGCAGTAAAATGCTTGGTTTGGCTTCTTTACTCATTCAACTAGCGAAAATAGTCTGGTTCATCAAGTTAAATTACAGCTTTCAGTTATTCTGAAGCTTTTGAAGTTGTCAACTTTGTTAATATTTTTTAAAAAATGAATAAAGCCTGTAGAATAAAATCAAGAACAATAATTAAAAAAAAGAGAAGAGGTTTCTTAGGGAAGAAATTTAACTGTCTCGACAAAGAAAATATTAAAATAAGGTTGAATGATAACCCTGCTGTAACAATTTTGACTGATTCAAATACTACAACTGTCAATAATAACTCTGTAAATAACGAATCTGAGTTAAATTTATTTTCTACATCTGTATCTGCAAAAAAGGTAAAGCCAATTGAATATTCCAGACCTTTTACAAGAATGAAAATATCTGGATATAGGATTATAGATTGCTCTATATTATCTGACATATTTAGTGCTTTAGCATGTCCTCAATATAATGAATGTTCATCCTTGTCATTGTCCGAAAAAATGCAAGACAAAAAAGAACTTGCCTCAAAGTTAATTATCAAGTGCTATAACTGCAAATATGAAAATGAGTTTTATTCTTCAAAACAATGTAACAGAGCATATGATATTAATTGTAGAACAGTATACGCAATGCGTTCACTTGGACAGGGACATTCTGGTAAAGAAAAATTCACCACTTTAATGAATATGCCACAACCAATGACACAAAATAATTATGATAAATTAGCTGTGAAAATAGGTGCTGTCACACAAAAAGTTGCTGAAGATACCATGTTTGATAAAGTAGCAGAATTGCGAAAACATGCTGCTAATGATGATGTTTTTGATATTGGTGTGTCATATGATGGTACTTGGCAGAAAAGCGGTTTTTCATCATTAAACGGTGTCTTTTCTGCATTATCAATGGACACTGGAAAAGTTTTAGATGTGTAACCAATGTGCAGGTTCTGCAAAGGTTACTTTTTGAAGAAAGATCTTTTAAAAACAAACCCTACAGGCTATGCCCAATGAAAAAACCCAAAACGTTAAAGAATCCTTCAACAGTATGATTTGGCACCGATTACTAAAGACTAGGTATGTGTTATTTGATAATTTGAAATTTGGTGTGTATGATGCGGTTGCAAATTTCAATATTGGTATGAAAGCTTCAAAGTTAGTTTTTGAACAATTAAATATGTTACTAGGAGCTTTTATGGTTAAAGGTTTCAATAAAGTAAACAATAAACGAATAAAACAATTATAATTATAAAAAATATGAAAAGAATAATTATAAAATAAATGAAAAGAATAAGTTAAAACGACAGCAAAATATAACAAAAAAATTTGAAAAAAATGACAATAATTTGGAAAAAGAGGGTATGACATATGAACCAGGAGAATTTAAAATACTTTTTTTTATTTAAAGAAGTTAATGATTGTTTTTTTTTTACATGTTTTGGTGTTATTTAATTAAAAAAATGTTAATTTGCTTTTTTCTCAGTATGAAGTATTTAAGACGCCGGCCAACATTGCTCGCCAACCATTCAAGAGCCCTTCATAAAATTTTCAGTGAACGTTTATTAAATGGTGTAGAGTGTTTTAAGTTGAACAGTTTTTTTTTTTTTTTTTTTTTTACGCCTGCTGTTTATGCTGTTTTAATACTATATTATTAAATATTGAACTTTGACTTCAAAATGCCCGAATTTATATTTGTAAAAAAAAATTCTGTTTAACTTAAAACACTATTCTACTCTATGTAAACACCATATACAAATTTTAACTAGGGTTGTTTTGTTCCCTAGGGTTGTTTTGTTCCCACAATATTGGCTGGCGTGAAACCCGTTTGTGCTGTTTTTTGGTATTTGTTTATGGTTTCTATAGCAACAGGTTACCATTTTATTTTTTTAAATACTTTTTTCTTATTTCTTTTTATATAAGCTACTGATTTGACAAATATTTTTTTTGTAAAAATTGATTTAAAAATCAAAGGGGGTTTCCCTCTTAATGAATATGCCTCCTGGTATGACTAAACGTGGTTACCATAATATTAATAACAAACTTCACCTTGCTTACATTGAAACCTCTAGACAGAGTCCAAAAAAAGCCTCAGAGGACATACGTAGGGAAAAACTTGGTGAAAATTATGATGAATTATCAATTGTTAATGTTGCTATTAGTTTAGATGGTTGATGGCAGAGGATACTCCTCAATGAGTGGTATAGTCACAGCAATATCTCATGGAAAGTGTATTGAGGTAGCTCAGGAAGTATGGAATCTGTAGGCGCTGTACAAATATTCGAGCAATCTGTCAAGGAGCTTAAACTCAAGTACCTAACATACATTGGAGATGGAGATACCAAGTCTTATGTGCAAGTTTGTGATGGAAATCCATACCCAGGAGAAGTTATTGTGAAAGCAGAGTACAAAGGACATGTTCAGAAGAGAGTTGGTGCTAGACTACATATGTTGCGAGATCGTTACAAAGATTATACATTATCAGATGGAAAATACATCAGTAGGAAAGGAAGATTAACTGATAAGTGGATAAATACTCTTCAAAACTATTATGGAATAGCAATACGTTAAAATATTGATAGTCTATATAACATGAAAAAGGCTGTTGCTGCAGTACATCAAGTTCATGGTGTAAATATCATTCAGACCAGAAAAATTACAATCTCTTGAGCAATGAATTGCTCAAGAAATGTTTACATGGCCTAACTCAAAATGTCAATGAATTGCTAAATGGGATGGTTTGGACTCGCGCACCCAAAAGAGTACGTGTGGAAAAAACAGTTGTTGAGATTGCTTTGGCCTCTGCAATAATTAGCTTTAATAATGGAGTTCAGGGTTTACTACCAGTGTTTGAAAAATGTAATGTTGTGCCTGGATATTTTACAACAAAAAGTTCTCTAAATGTAGATTATGTACGCGTTAAGCAGAATGAGATAAAAAGTACAGGTGCCACAAAAAACAGGAGGAAAAAGCTAAGAGCTATTAAAAAAGGCTTTATTGACCAACATAACGAAGCAGAAGGTGATAATACAACAGTGGTTGTTTTTAGTAGGTTTTATTGTGTAAAAAGCTTTAACATTTTTTTTAAATTGTGTTTTCCTAGCGATTCACTTTTTGTGTATCTTTTAATTTTAAAACAAAGATAACTTTTTAACCGCTCATTGGAATTCTTTCAAATTTTCAGCAATTATTCTTGAGTGTATTTGTGATGTGCTGAACCAAAGAAAATTAACTTTTTTTATATTAAAGTATTAAAATTTGAGCTTCAGCAAGCTGTGCTTAAACTTTTTTTTTTTTAATGATACAATTTAACGATTTTAAAGTTATTAAATGTTATTTATTGTATAAATTTTAATTCAGCACTTTTTTTAAACATTTATAAAACTACTTATTAAGTTTGGTTTGTAGAACATGTATGGTTCTCAAGATATTCTTAAAAAAAGGTCCATTTTTTTTGCCTAAATATTGCTAATTTATGCGCATAATTATCGAGCAAAAGGGTAAAAAAAAAATTTTGTTATTTTTAGAAATGATTTAATCTAACACTTTAGAAAAACATAAATGTTTCCATATAATATCAAATTTTAATTTTTTTCTTTTCCTAAAGGGTACTACCACCTTAATGCCATAGAGTTTTTTTAATATAATGTAGTGATTGATAGTATCAAACTTTTTGTTTTTGGGACACCCTAATATACATAATACTGAATAAACGTCTGGTAATAAGGCATCAAAATTTAAGGACGGCAACGTTAATTCGACACTTCAAAGTATAAGGCTAAACGCTTATTAGAACTCTAATGAAACTACAAAATTTAGTAGTGCTTGGAGAAAGCTGTTATTTCTATGCAATACCTCAAGATTACCGTTAGATATCTTTAAGATTGGAATTTTGATTGCGTTGTGTATCTTAGTATTTATTATCATATATTAATATATATTATAGTATCCACTATTTCAATACTTAACAAAGATATTATTATATCTTTGTTAAGTATTGTATACTATCCCCTTCAATAAAAACATTTTCAAATATAATAATTAGCGCCTAAACATATTATGAATTTAAGAGCCAACGCTGTTACAACGCATTACAATTTTAAATCATTTAAAAAATGACCGCAAGACAAACTCGCGGAAATCTCACTTGAGAGAAAACCTTTATAATGATATTTATATCAAGGTTTTCTTTTGCAAAATGTGAGATAACCTTGGTAATATACATCAAAAAATTCAATGATCTTTCGCTTTTACGGAGCAATCATTGATGTAAGCAACGAGGAAATCAGAATATTTACAAAATAATGCATTCTACTACAAGTAATGCAAAATGCACAAATGCGCTTGGCAATGCCAATGAATGCAAAACAAACTTGATCCAGTTTTTTCAAAATAGAAATTAACCTAAGCAATCGAAGTAAAAAAGTCGAAAACTCACAATATATTCCGCAATATATAAATATATTCCGCAGTTGATGCAAAATTCTATGAGAATCAATTTTTTTTTTTTTTTTCACAATTATGAAATAAAAAAAACTAAAGTAAAATACAGCTTACAAGGAATTTTAATAATTTTAGGATCAGGAGCTTTAGGATCAGCGAATGGCAAAAACTAGAAAGCGAATTAATTTAAGTATGTTGCCAAACAGTAATGAAACTAAAACAGAGCAAAAGATAGAGAGAGAGAGAGAAAGGCAGAGGGATTTTGAGCATAAATATTCGAAATAACAAGTAAAATAAACAGACTTCAACCTTCCCATAAATGAATCAAAACATATAAAACGGCCAGACATATTTCATAAGTTATAAATTAAATGGCTCAGGAATCTTCTTCATCTAAAATAAAGATAATTTTAACACGTTTTTATTAAAAAAACAAGCAAAATCAAGTTTAAAAAAAAAAGTGTAACTTATCAAAAAGTATTACAAAAACTTACTCGCATTTTAGCATCTTCTTCTTGTCTTTTTTCATAATGTGCAAAGTCATCAAATATAGACGTCTGTGCTTGATAATTATGAATTATTTTAATCACTTGTTTTCCTTTTTCAGGAGACACTTCCTGTGTGTCACGAGAATTTGTTACTGGCTTATTCTCGTTATTTTCTAGGCGAATATGTCTAAGAATATTATTAGGAACGTCCTTTACATATATCCACCTAACGTCAAAGCGTCCTTTCCATTTGTCCTGAACCCAAATACCTGTTTCAATGTTTAAATCTACTTCAGATGTCATTTCTGCAATTCCACAAAAATGTCCACTGCTATTAACACTAAACAGTAAATACATAGGAGTTTTAATTCCAGTTTTTTTCTGTTCAATAAATGCTTCATTAAGTCGTCGATTACCGTGTTCTGTGGAAGTCCAGCTCGAATACTTAATTGAGCGGAAAATATCGTCCTCGCTATAACTCTTTATAATAAAAAATCTCGAATTTTTAAAATCCATATTCAATTCTCTAGGATTAAAATTAAACTTGGACAATAGCTTTTTTAACAATGGAGAATTATCTTTCATATTGTTAATATCAAGATGGCTATCATTAATGACAGCTACAACATCATTACTATTGTTACTAGTACTGCTACTTAAACTATTTGGACGATTCCAACGAGAACTAGACTGCTGTGGTTTGCTTTTACCATTAACATTCGCATTGCCATTTTGCAAATGATTAGATTTAACAGTTTGTGGTGGAGTCTCTTTAATAGGTTTACGAACAATAGGAGTCTTACTTTTGGCTGGTTGACTAGCAACGCTTGCCCAAGAAACCGGTTTAGAATGGGAATTAGATTGTCCAGATGAATTATTAACGGCAGTACTTTTAGAAGTATTAATTAAACCTGAGTTCATGCTGGTCACAACAGAAGTTTCTCTATCAATTTCCTTATCATTACTAAGACTAAAATTTGACAGAGATTTATCAACTGAATCAATAGAGTTTGGTTCACTTGTATCAAAACCAGTATGTGTTAGATCATTTTGTAATGAATCCATTGTCTTTTCTTGATCTGTTGACAATTGGGGTGGTTTATATAAATCTTGCAGAAACCCATTAACTGGATTTTCTGCATTTGTACCCCAAGTTAAGTTCAAATCGCCAGTACCAGTAGGAAAAAAGAAAGAATTTGGATTATTAAAATATGACCAACTACCATTCATGTAAGGTGCAGAAAATGCACTTTGATAACCTGAGTTATTTTGGTTAAACAAATGATCTGGAGACACATACTGGTGATTTTGTGCATTGTCTGCGGTTGGAACAGCTGTAGGAGCAGCACTTAAGGTACTGTATTGCATAGCATCAAAACCCTGTAATGTGGCTTGATGACTGTTACCTCCATTCGACCATTGAGAATGAGGTTGAGTAAAATTAGCATAAGACATACATTGCTGAAAAGCTGCATTACTAGCATAATAACCACCTGGAGAGATATAAGGTTCAGGCATGCTGTTGCTGCCAATATGTGTCACTATGGGTTGAGCCGTAGTTAATGTAAGATTATCAACAGCCTTAAAAAAAATAGTAAATATTTTAATAAACCAAGATTTTATTTAATATTCTTTGTTAAAAAATTTTTAAAAAATATTTCAAACCAACAATAATAATCATAAAGTAATATAAATCTCTTAAAAAATAAAATTGAAAGTAAAACAAATATTTTTGATCTTACTTTAATACGATAAATGAATTAAATTTCTAATACTGAAAAATAAAAATATGATACAAGATACTTTCTTAAGAAATTTTGGGAGTTTTAAAATTTGCTATTATACACTTATAAAAAAATAAAATCTCTGTTACAAATAATGCTTTACAAAAAATAGCTGTTTGATTTTATTTATTAAAACAAAATACTTTTTACTACTCTTAGATGCCAATTAAACATTGAAACCGACACATTTAAAAAATGTAAAAAACAGTAGCAGGAAATTGTTCAATAAAATTTTAATTTCCGAAACTTTAACTTTCTTTTAGCCAAGTTGCAGTTAAATAACTAATTTACTTAAGACAAAAACAAATATAAATTTTTTTTTACTCTAAATATTTTAGTAAACTATAATAAACTCTAAATTAGTTTATTATAGTTTATTAAAATATTTAGAGTAAAAAATGTTTTTATTTCAATGGTTGTGAAACCAATTCACTTCAATGTGGCTTTTGTTTTTAACAAAATTGTACAAGTAAAAATAAAAATTTGTAACTATTATAACAAACATATACAAAATATATGATACTCTAATAATATAATGTATAGAGAGAAAAAGAAAAAAAAAAAAGAAAAAGCTGCCATGCATAATTATAACTCTATACAAACCTGCTCTTTATAATATGGCGTATGGTGTAAGCTGTTGTCAGAAATATAAACTAAAAAAAAAAAAAAGTAAAGTTTTCAATTATAATAAATAGATACAAAAGAAACCATTCTTTCATTTATATATTATATATAGCATTAAACTTTAATAAAGATGTCAATTTCAAGCTATCTTTTCATATCAAACAAACTTATTTTTTTATTAACTATAATTAATAAATTAACTATACAATTAAAATAAAATAGTTTAAAAAAAAACAACTAAAAAATAATGTAAAAAATCAAAAATAAGTTGCGTTAAAGTTTAATAAAGGAACAGAAAAAAAAAAAAATTTTAAAGTGTCGTTTATTTTATTGACAGAAAAAAATAACTTGTTTCTGCATAGATTCAACCAATTCATGGATATTTTTTATGGGACCTTTAACCAATACTCATTCAAAAGTTGCTTCAAATGCTCAGCTTATAGAGTTGTTTGTTTTCTTATTTAAACATTGATACATGACTAAATTATTTTATTTGGGTTAAGATCTTAACTTGAACCAGTGTATTATGTGTTGCGTATGTGTGCACCAGAGGTAGAAAAAGTAAAAAAAAATGTACTCAAGTAAAAGTACTGTTACTTGAGTGAAATTTTACTTAAGTACAAGTAAAAGTTACCGGTTAAAAAGTTTACTCAAGTAAAAGTAAAAAGTAGCTTATTAAAAATGTACTCAGAGTAAAAGTTACTGCGTTTCTTTTTCAGTAACAAAGCTGTCAAATAAAAAAAACAAAAATCATGTAGTCTATTCTTTTCTGTGCAAAAAAAAAAATTTTTTTTGCACAGAAAGTTTTTTTTATGGTTGTAAAAAGTGAAAATGAACCAAGCTAAAGCAGTTAAAACTCGTTATGAGCGCGCTCAACATTTTTTTCTAAACAATTTTTAAGTGTCATTTTTAAGTGAGCAAAACTCAAAAAAAAAAAATAAATAAATAAAATCATAGTATTTGTGAAATTAAATAATACATAATAATTTTTTTTACTCAGCAACGCATATGATTTCAAATGTAGAGAGGTACAATACTTTAGAACAAAAGTAATTAAGAAAAAGTAAGAGTACCCATTTAAAATAATACTCAAAAAGTAGAAATTCTCATAATAACTACTTAATTATAGTAACGTGAGTAATTGTAATTCGTTATTTTCCACCTCTGGTGTGCACCTTACTTGCTGGAAAATGTATTTTTTTACCTCTGCCATACAAATGCCTTAACAGAATCAAATGTGATTCTAGTATTTTTTTAGGTATTGGTTGATTCAGCCATTATACACCTCACACACCTAATACTTTTCATGACTCCACCACCTTGTCATAAGATGCTCTCCGACACCAATTTTCAACACATTTGCATGCATATTGGAAATGAGGTTATATTGCAAGTTAATCTTCAACAATTTTTAGTAATTAAAATACTGATTCGTCAAAATTATTTTTTTAAACATCACAAATACACAGTAACTTTATTAATTAAAGCAGTAACCAAGTAAAATAATTTGTTTCAAATTGTATAATCCATAAAGTTGATTAAACATTTGTCATCAATAAAATGGGTAGCCTAATTGCCACACATCTAATGGCTTTTTTTCAGCTAATTTATCAATGCAAAACATAAAACTAAAACTGAAAAAAAACAAAAAACAATTTGTTAAATTTTAAAATGAGAAAAACCAATATTTGTTATGAAAGTCTTCTTATTAAAAAATCTCCATTAAACCCTTGTGCATAGCTGTAAATAAATTACTTGAATTATTTAACTGCAGCCTTTGTAATAATAGTAGTTTTGGTAATTTGTAAATATCTAGCATTTCTGGCGCAATATGCAACGCATGCCGCACAATAAAACGAGATTGAAATCAGAACTAGTTAAATGGCTTAAGACAAAGTTTAAAATTTGATTTTTTTTTTGTTAATTCACCTCCCCAAGGCCGAGAAGGCCACTACAGACGAGGAGGCTACTTAATTGTAGTTATAACCCTCTCTCAAACTCTCTCAAACACAAAAACTCCGAAACACAAACCTTGATCTTAGTTGGAATCTAAGAGAAACAAGTTGATCTTAAAATGGAATCTAAGGTATTTGAAGGTCATTTGTTAAAATTGTAACTTTTTGTTAGATTGCCTGTAACTAAAATTTGCGCAAACTATTTTAATTCCTGAATTTCTTTACAAAGTTATTAACTGTTCTATAAAACAGCAAATTAAATTCATTAATTAATTTAAATATTTATTTACAGTTATTCATATTTTACAAATTTGTAACAAATTAAATTTAATACTAAAAAATAAACTTATTATATGTTACCTTGGTGATTATTTTGCTTTCCTCTCTATAATGAAAATATTTACAAATTAAATTTATTATATTTAAAACAATTACAAACATGCAAACAAATAAAATTCATTACTATAACAAGCAAAATAACTTTTTCATTTAAAAAAAGAGAAACAAAATACAAAAACAATAAAACCAGGAATAAAGTGTTGAAAAATAACTTTTCTTTTTTACCTTGATAATCATATTTTAAACAATATACTATTTAATAAAGTAAAAATTAGATAAAACAATTGTAAAAAACCTATATATATACATATATATATCAAGCCTTCCTGGTAAGCGCATGGGGTCGCACGCCTTGTTCGTCCACATTTAAAGTAATTTTCTTAGACACACACCACAGCAATTTGTAACTTTTAACTAATGAAGCGTTTCAATAATTCGCGGCAAAAAGCTGAACTTATCTACTGAGGAAAAAAAAGAAATTCCTAAAAAAAGGAAACAAAATTGAAACGAAATATTAAGTTTAACCTAATAAACTATAAAATTTAATAATAAAAAAACTAAAAATTTTTTTTTTCTAAAATTTTAGCTACCGAATTTTACACAAGTTAATGAATAATAACATTAATGTTGAAAATTATCTTTTATAACAATTTAACAAAAAATGAAAGTATATGCTATCTATGATATGCTATCTATTCACAATTTTTATCAGTCCGTATAATAAAGAAACTAATTTGTTATGTACGCTAGAACTATAAGAAATTTTGTTAAT
This sequence comes from Hydra vulgaris, assembly GCF_022113875.1. NCBI lineage: Eukaryota > Metazoa > Cnidaria > Hydrozoa > Anthoathecata > Hydridae > Hydra > Hydra vulgaris. The sequence continues at coordinate 28,989,240 of NC_061167.1, forward strand.
TTTTTTTCTTATGTTCATTCGTTTTGACGTCTTTTTTGCTTTTAAAAATGTTTTTTTTTAATGTTTTTTCTCAATACTTATATAAAAGGAAAATTAGAAAATAAATTGCATTTATTTGTAAAATATATTTGATTAATAAATTTTGTAATGACGGAATAAATTACAAAAAAGAATAACATGGTCTCATTTGTAAATGTATTTACTGCATTTGATGCATGTCTAAAATTGTTTCTTTTATATAACCTGTTTGAAAAAACGTATTTAAAAACTAAAAAAAAAGAGTTATAAAAAGGCTCCTAAAAATATTTTATAGTTAAATATTAGACTATTATTTTTTCACATGAGAAATTTGTTAAAAAACATTTTACAAATTAATAGCAATTAGGTTTCTCGTATTCCTGTATATTGATAAAAACAGTAAAGTTTAGCATAAACATTTGAAAAAAAAAAAAAAAATTAAAAATTGTCCATGTTTCTTGCGCAAATTATAAAATATTTCCTTAATATACTGAATTATAAAGTATTTCCTAAACATACTTATTATACTGAAAAAATTCTCAAAAAGTCGAAAAATGTTTTTATTTTCGTTGTATTCTTATCTACTTTTTTTCTTGACTTGCATCAATTTTGTTAGTGAATAATAACAAATGCCCTAAAAAAAAAAGAAAAACAAAAAAGAAAAGAAAACACAAACAGTTAAGTATTTAGGTATATTTCTTTTTTCACAAAATTTTACTTTTTTTAATTTTCAATTTTTTTTTTAGTTAATTGTATTTAGATTTTCTATTTCGTAAAGTATTTGTTTCCTTTCTATGAGTATTGCTGTTTTATTTTTTATAGTTTCTTTTAAGCTTTATTTTGTTCCAAATTTTAAAAAACGTGGTCAAGTTGTTTAAAAAAATTACATTAGGCGTGGACAAACAAGGCATGTGACCACAAGCACCCCGAAGGCTCGATATATATATATATATATATATATATATATATATATATATATATAATATATATATATATATATATATATATATATATATATATATATATATATATATATATATATATAACAGGTATGATAAAGAAAATATTAACAGGTATGATAAAGATTCTCTCAGATCTGATACACAGTGTTTTCAGCTTTTTGTAACTTTAATTTATTATTAGAAATAAACGACTAGAACCCAAGTTATTAAAATAAAATTTAATAATTTCATAAAAATAAATTACAATAGATTCTACCTGATAAAATTTGCTAAATATTACACAAGCTACACCTTAAAACAAAATTGATCTATACTTTTGACAGATTGTATAGATTTTTTTCTTCCTTTCTAATAATTTTTATTCATATTGGCAATCAATAATAAAAAAGTTAAATATTTTCTCAAATGATTGATTTTAAAAAAGGGATTTAATAATGCTAATATTTGTTTAAGGATAATCCAGGAAAAAAATTTAAAAATATTTTGGTAGGAAATCTTAAAAAATATTTTAGGCTAGTATAACAATATTTTAGGCAAACACTTAAATAATTATAAAAAATAGAAAAATTTTATCCAATTTTATATATAAAACTATGCATCAAAAACTAAAAACTCAATACTAAATTAAAAATTAAATAAAAATATAACTTGATTTAACACAGTAAAAAATTTAAATAGTAAAAATGAAAACTAAAAATAGTAATTGCAAAAATATATTTTTTATTAAAAAATCTTTTTAATATATTCAAATTTTTCTAAAGACCATGCTATCAAAAAATATTTGGGACGAAAAAACATTAACTTTGCATTAAACTGGTTTATTCTAAAAACTAAGTGTCTATCTTACCGAAAATGTATGCAATGTTTGCAAGAAAAATTATTTTTAAAAATGAACAAAAAAATCAGTCTTATCAAAAGAATATTTTAAATATTTATTTTCACAAATTAATGTTTACTAAGTTTACAAAAACTTTCAGAAATTAAAAATTATTACAAAAATTCCTAACTTACTGAGAAATATTGTTTAATACTTTGAAATTTAAATATTCTTCCTAACAAGTAAAACACTAATTTATTACTTCTCTATTCTTTAAAAACATTTATTTAGAAATCTTTTGTGAATAAAATAACTCAATATTTGGAAATGCTTCTGGTTATTACATTTTTAAATTTTTAAAAACTGTCAACTCTTTTTTTATCACTAAACTCAATAGCGGTTATTCAATAAAAAATATTTATATTCATCTTGAATTATGATCTGATTTTATATGAAAATCTTATTATAAAATCAAATAATTACTAATAACATTAATAAAAATTATGATTTAAACTTTAACATTTTGTCTTGACAATAGTCAAAATATACTTTGGTCAAAAAATAATTCTTGTTTATTCTAATGTACTTCATTTCTTCACTTGGGCATTCACTGCTTGTGTGTGGCCATTCGGCGAATTTAATATGCCAAAGTTTTTTAAAAAAATTTATTATAAAATCGTATAAGTAATACTATTCCTAATAACATTAATAAAATTTATGAATTAAACTTTAACATTTTAATTCATTTGACAAATCATCAGATAGGACTCAAAAAGAGAAAGCATACAGTACAATGTAATATTAAAAAACAATTGCAATCACAACAGTCTAAAAGAATTTAGCAATGATCAAATATTTTAAATAAAAGAAATCACAAAATAAGATATGAAATACTTTTCTATCTTATTTAATATTTTCTTGTAAATTATATAAAATTAAAAACAGGAGTTTAAAAATATATGAAAAAACTAATTTAAACATTTTAAACTTATTTTAAAACAAAATAAAAAAATTATAATGACTTATTTTAAAATATATTTTTTATTATTAATTTCTAATTTAAAACATTTAAATTTTTAAATAAATAAGTTCTCTAATTCTACCCTTAAACAAAAACCGATTTTCAATGTATCATAAAATGCGTGAATAGCTTTATTATAATTTTTTTATTAGTTGATTTTCAATCACCGCACAAATTTTTTGGACCTTTAGTAATTATTATTTTTTTCCTATAGCTTTACTTTTTATAATCCTTAAATTACCTGGTGTTTAAATAAACAATAATTTAAAATATGTAAGCTTTGACTGTTTTTATTTTTGCAGTAGTAAATTTATTGTTTTATTTTTTCATTAATTTTTGCAATATGCACTGACCGTTTCATTAAAACAGTGTTCATGGTTTTTAATAAACTGAGAATTTGGTGACAAGAAATATTTCCAGGAATCGCAATTCACGATCACCTAATTTGAGCCTTGTATATAAATGTATGTTAGTTATAAATAGTAAAAAATCACTTATGAAACTATTTTTATTTTACAGTGTTTTATCAGTAAAGACTCATCAGAAAATTAAAAGGAAAAAAGGATTTCTGACGAGTCTTTATTGATGAAACACAGCCTTAAATGGAAAAAGTTCGATAAATGATTTTCTACTAACTTATTATTGCTCTGTCCTTTTAAAAACATGAAGCATTCTATTTTGTAAAATACACTAATTGTAATTTTTTATTTAAAAATTATATTCTACTTTGTCAAAATTCATTAAAATCAAGCCTATATATGTATATATAGATGTCAGCATTCTACAATGTCAAACTTAAAGTGTTTGAGGTCAACAAAAAATTACCAACCTTGTTTCTGTTTTATGGTAAAATTTTTGTATCAAATTTTTTTTTGCTGACCTAATGCCAACCTCTAAAAGATTGAGTTAGGCAAATTATTGCTGACCTAATTTTTTCTAATTCCAAGGGTTGATAGATATATATTACTGTTTTAAAGGGTAAAATGGCACGCCATTTTAAAATTTGACGCTTTATTATATATCTTCTAGGCTTATTTAATACATATCTTCTATTAATATATATCTTCTACGCTTTGATATATATCTTCTAGTGCAATATTAAATTTTGTCTAGGTCTAATATCATAGACCTTATTTTAAAAATCTGGAAAATTGTTTGGGTAAATATCCAGAAAAAATCCAAATTTTCCCTTATTTCTCCCTTAATTTTACTTTTAGCTGAGTTGTTTCAAAAAATTTTTTAAACTTTTTATAATTTTTGTAGGAGTGATGAGTGAAAAAGCATAAAAAACAAATATACTACAAAAATACACACCTAAACTTGTATGTATGGAAAACATTTTGGATATCTGTAAAATTGAATTTTGAGAAAAATATCTGGAATTCCGGAAATTTCTGGAAAAAGATAATCCCGAATATATATGTTTATATTAGACCTTGTATATATGCAATATTAAATTTCCCCAGTCAACTTATGTGCAATATTAAACTTTGTCAGGTCTAATATGTTTACATTAGACCTCGTATAAATGCAATATTAAATTTTCTCAGTCAACTAATGTACTACTACTACTACTACTACTACTACTACTACTACTACTACTACTACTACTACTACTACTACTACTACTACTACTACTACTACTACTACTACTACACATTTAAGTTTATTTGGAATCTTTCAAATTCAATTAAATAACATATCTTAATATGTATTTTTATATATACAGACTTGGCTGGGTAGGCATATGATTTCACGCTATAATATGACCACGCAAATGCTATTTGATTTTGAAAATTTGACCACTGTTGTTAAGATGTTGTGAAAATTTGTATACATTTTTAAAATGTGCTGAAAAATCTTAATTTTACTATAAAGAAACTTAAAAAAAATTATCCTAAAGAAAGCAAATCTTCGTAAAAAAATAATGAAAAATATAAAAATAATTTAACTAAAACTAAAAAAATTAAATTAAAACTTAACTAAAATAAATAATAAACTATAACAATAAGATTATTTAAATTACATTTAGAATAACTTTGAGTTGTTTATCTTTACTTATGTTTTTATGACATAATATTATGGGAAACCCTTTTAAATAATGTAACAATTTTAAATAATGTAACAATTTACATCTAACTATTGTTTAATAAATACGCACATTTAAAAGTTAAGTTCTTCACAAATTTTTGCAGTAACGTAAACAAAACAAAAAAATCATTTCTTTAAAAAGTTTATAATTATAATTAGAAATATATTTTTTTTATTTAAAGAATTTATAATAAAAAAATACATACTTATATAAATACAAAAAATATATTATTCATTATTACTTTAAATAAAAAATCATTAGCACTTTATTTAAATGTGTTTCAATAATATAAAAACGTAAGTAAAGATCAAAGCTATTTAATTCAAATAGCTACAAAAAGTTTGTCTTTTGTTTTTTCTCAATAAAATCTTTCTTCTTTTTGAGTGTATTAACTTTAATGATTTTTATTTAAGGTTTATATAAGGTTTAGACAATCATTGATTCAAGTGATCGGTTATATAATTTAATTTCTTTTTAAATAAAATTTTTGATAAAAAAATTTTATATAATTAAATAATATAAATATAGATTTATACAACTTTCATTGATACTTTAATTAAAATCATTAGTCACTTTATTTAAAAACGTTTTGCTAATATAAAAATGTTAGTAAAGATAACCATGTCAAAGTTATTTATTTTAAACATAATTAAAAAAAAAAACTTTTTTTTCAGCGGATTTTTCAAATGTTAAAAACAGTGGTCAAATCATCAAAAGAAAATATTATTTGCATGGTCATAAACTTGTTTTCACACATCTTCCTGGCCAAGCCTGTATATAGATGCTACTCAACTTTCTCCCCCATGTTTGGTTGATTATGATAGCATGAGCAATTATAATAACATATACTAGATTCAGGATCATAGAAAAACATGTCTAAAAATTAAAGAAAAATGCTCTAATATAATGTTATGATGTTAAAGTTTAAATTTTTTTTTACTAAAACACTTTAATTTGACATTTTCAAATTAACATACATTAATATTACTTTCAATCATTCAGAAAAACTATTTTTAATCATACAGCCTGAGTTTCATTGTTACTAACATTAAAATTTATTTACAATTTTTTACATTCAATTATTTTGAATATTTTTTTCAAACTAAAAATACTTTTTATAAAATGTTATTATTTAGATATATATGCATCAACTGACATAGGGATAGACTTAACACAGATATAGACATAATTAATTGTACATACATTGGCACATAGAAATAGCATAGAAATAGAAACAAAAGTACATGGTTAGGGTTACAGATTAATCAGGGACTATTTCATCTTTTTATTTTATTGGCAATAAAACCAGGCTGTTCAAGTATTTTTCAAAGTTTAATTTACAAAAGGAATCAAATCATAACCAAGTGTTAATAAGTTAACAAGTTTCAGAATTTTGTAAATCAAATTTTTAAACATTTAACCCTTTGAAATTCTTTGCAATATTTTGAAAATTGAAAATTGTTTCCAAATGCCTCTGTTGTGATGTTACAAGTTCATGGCCCTTTTTATAATTCATTCTTGTTCATCATTAATATATTCTAAAGTAATAAAATTTATTATTGCACATATATTGAGCTTTTATTTAAAATGATTCAGTTTCACAAATGTTTTCTTTTAAATTTGACAGATAAGCAAGTTTTTTCAATGCACAAATCATCATATTCATTAAAATATATTAATCAAATCCTACTTATATTGCCCAGAAGTGTGTGGTGCATATCAAACACAAAATGCAAGAAAAAAAATTAACATGAATGTATAAAATGTGAGTGAGACTTTGCACAATTCCATGCTTTGCTAACTAATTATCTACTAAAAAGCTAACAATATTAATTAATAAGCAAAATAGCAGAGCTCAGCACAAAACTTGCAGCATTACGCTCAGATTTATATATAGGTTTAGGAAATCCACCAAGTTTTTATCTCTACTTATTGAAAACAACATACTTCCGATTACTATTTATGCTCATAACTCAGTTAATTTTTGTTTTTAGCCTTATGTTTGTGTTTGGCTACAACCTTAACACTAAAAACATAAGATATGTAAACATCTTTACTATTGAATTTACAAGTCTTTTACTTCATTGCATCATAATTAACTACAAACTTTTATTTAAAACCCATACTTAATAATAATAGTAATAATAATAGCTATGATAATTTAATATGTATCTAGGAGAATTGACGATAACCAATAACATAATTAAAAATATGTTCAATGAACCAACGTTCTGAAAAACCATTCTCTATCGTCTTTAGTATAATACTGGTGAAAATTCAAACAACTAAGCTACCTGGTTTAAGCAATGAGACATAACAACCATACAAAAAAACTTTTCGTTGATACGCTCGAAGTAAACCTCAAAGATAGAAATTCTTTTTTTTTACTTCAGCGTGGAATCTGTAACACAAAGAGATGAAAATATTAACAGCTACAATAAGAAAATATAACTTAACACGGGGGACAACTTTTTATCTAAACCTTTTGCCATAACACAGTTATCAATTTTATTTGAAATTTATTTGTATTATTAAAACAGTATTACATATTTAAAAAAATAAAAAAATATTTAAAATTGAAAAAAAATTAAAAAATAAAATCAGACGAAATCATATACATTTAAAAATAAAATAGTTGAACACCAACACCAAACAACATTTTTATTTCGGCACATCCATAAAGTCACGCCTTACGTCACTTTACAATAAAAGCGGCCGAGCACTTCATAACACAAGATAATTTAAATAACTATTTTAAGTAAAAATAGTGTCATAAAAGTTATAATTTATTATAAAACATTATAAAATTTGTTAATGGAATAATTTAAGAGAATACAACTATTTTTAACGTATTTTACATATAGTTATATTTGATTTAAAAGTAGCAATAAAAATTTGGCATTAACTTTATGTAAATAAGAGGGTGCGGTCGGAAAACATTATCTTTACAACTAACAGGGTCACAAAACAATTGAAAAATGCCAAAAGAGATAAGAAACAAAAAAAAACTTTTATAACATAGCATTTTTTTATATCGAATAAAACTAAGAGAATGATATAGTGTTATCTTTAAAAAAATTTTAAGTAATTTCTAAATTAAAATAATGACTTTGTAATCGTACGAACCTAAAGCGTCATATAAAAATTTTAAACATAATCAAATTTTATATCCTATAAGTACATATCCAAAAAGCTGCTGAATCTGAGCACACACACGAACACAAAAATAATGTAAAATTATAACAAATTACAACTTAAGATTACTTGAAATAAATTACAATTTATTTTAACTAACCCTAACTAACTTATGATGTTACTCTGTTAATTTTAGTCTCGGGTTATATAAAAAGTTATAATCCAAAACAACAAGTATAAAACGCAGGTTGCATTGAGTTACACAGACATAAAAAAGTATTTAAAATCTAATAATAAGATAATTTTAATGCATCCAAAAGGATAATTTTTACTACCAGAAAAGAAATCTTTACTATTGGTAAAGGTATCAGTAAAAATATATCCTTTACTTTATCAGTAAAAATATATTCTTTACTAAACTTTTCCGCTGAGTTCTGTGACAAAACCGTTAGAATTTTTTGGAGTATCTCAATAACCAGATAAAAAAATTTATAAAAAGTTAACCATAAAAAAGTCTTGTACTTGTTACTAACTATAAGTGAATTTTACTTTTTTTGAATTTAAAACCAAGCTATATATATATGAAGATCTAACTTAATTATAGTTAACCGGATAACTGGATAGCTTATGCTGCAAGAACTCTATGTTTCTTATTACTATTATTATTATTATTATTATTATTATTATTATTATTATTATTATTATTATTATTATTATTATTATCAAACTACAACGACATCGTCGTGAGAAATGGCTATATAAAGACCATTTATGGTTGTTGAAAATATGCATTTTTTATATAATTGTCATAATTGTTTTTAAAAATGTTTGTTGTTTTTGAGTTTTGACAGTATACCGGCAGTTGATTCCATTGTTTGATCCTGTTTGTGAAGAAGTTGTACCGGATATCAGACTTGTTTTGTTCTCTGGTTAGAAAGTTTTGTTGTCTTGTGCCATAATTGTGTTTTTCTTGGGCTAAACTAGAATATAAATTTATTTATATTCTAATTTAATCCAAGAAAAACACATATTTAGTCCATTTTTAATTTTGAACTGTTGTATTTTGATCTCCTCTTAATCGTCTTTCTTCCAATATTGTCAGACCAAGGCAGCGATTTTTATTAGATTTGTTTATTATTAGATTTAATGTGGTAAATCACTTATCAAAAAATCATTTGAGCTCATTTTGTGCTGTTCATATCTGTGCAAAAATTTATGAAAGCGTCTAAAAAATTTGCATTAAAATTGTGCAATTGGTAACACAAAATACAGCCAAATAGTAAATAATAAAGTTAAATAAACATCTAAAATTTATACTTTATCATTAGATGATATAATTGTTTTCAATTAATTTTACTCTACATTTACTTTTTAATGTATATATATATATATATATATATATATATATATATATATATATATATATATATATATATATATATATATATATATATATATATATATGTTTATAGCATATCTTTATGGTTGACAACAGTTGGGTTATTATAAACTTTCTAGCATACTGTAGAGGGAAGTTAAAAACTGAATTTTACATATCGCGACGTTATAATTATCTTGTTCTATCTCCACATTTTTTAGTTTTGAGATAAAACGATTTAAAAAACAAAAACTTTAGGAGACGGCGTATAAACTTTCTTTTATAACATGTTTTTTCCGCAACTTTTTTACTTTTAACTTAGGTTTCAATTCAGTAGAAAAACATTATTTTGAGGAACACAACACTATCATTAACTCAATTTTTTCAGAAAGTGGAGATAAAACAAGATAATTCTAACGTCGCGATATACTAAAGCATGCAAATACTGAAACGTGCATATAAAATAGTAAGGCTTAATTCAATAAAACTAACACATTAAATTATTTATAAAATGAGCTTTATAAAAAAAAAACTTGTTCATATATTTAATACATTTACTTAAAAATAATAGTATTTTTAATGTTGCAAATAAAAGAAAAACTAAATAACAGGAACACAGCTACTTTAAATAGCATAAAAAGATTTTTTGTTTTACTATTTTTTCAATACTTAATAATATTTATTCAGTTATGTATTTTGTAAATTCGTTGGTAATTTATGATTCAAACTTTTTAAAAATTTTCTTTTAATTAGAAAAGTGCCTGCCTGAGACAAAAACCCTTAATTGATATATGACCACTCTGTTTTTAATATATTAGTAAATGTGTGTACTTTCCGCTGCAAATTATAGATTAGTCGATTGAAAATAAAGTCATCTATAATCGGTTGTGAATTAAATTATCTTAACAAATCATCTATAATTGGTTGAATATGAAAATCAATTAAATCGGTTCTTAATAAAATCGATCGAGAATGAAAACGTCATTTATTGGTAAAAATGAAAAAGACTATAATCGGTTGTAAACAATTTAGGCCTCAGCAAGACATCTAAAAATTATTTTCATTTTTTTTGTGGATTCTTTTTTTGTAGATTAAATTTGTAGATTAATAATTTTGTAGAAACAATAAAAAACAGTTTTTATACCATTATGTTTGTTGTATTAAATCTATTTAAAGTAAGAAAAACGCGAGTCAAGTCGACTTTACAAAACCAACATCTTGCATAAAAGTATTATTGTTTAGCAATTTTTTTTTTTTTCAACATCTTCGCTATCAACAAGGCTGCAAGCAACCACTATTAGAATTAGAAGTTACTGGAAGAGAATATATGAAGTTTATCGAGCAAGATAACGATTGACAGACAACTTAAAATATTGCAAATTATAATAATTATGAAAATAAGATGAAGGAAGCGAATTTCAAAGAACTGATGTTCAAGGAAAAAAACTAAACGAATAAGAATTTTTAGAGCACTTCACAGTAGCAGTCACAGTAAAAGGGTGTTAATTAACTGAATGACGAGTAACACCAGAATGAATTTTAGTAGATAAGATTTAATATATATGGTTTTCAAGAAAAATCGAAAATAAGAGTTAATCTTAGAAGATGAAGGGTAGATTACTTATCAAGTACATTTTTGTTCATAAAAATAAGAAGATCTAAACTATTTTGGTAATGAATGGCTGAAAAAAAATTGGGCTTTATCTGAATTAAAGTTCACCAGCCACTGTGAGCCCCAGGCTGTAACAGAAATGAGATCCTTTTCAAGCTCAAATTCCTCCTCCAAGCAATAGAAAATAAAACCTTAGATGCGAGAATATCTCGAAGATCGTTAATGTAAATAAAAAAGAGTATAGGGCCAAGGATAGAACATTGAGAAACCCCTGAAGTTACAGGATGTAAGAAGAGTGCTGTCCATCGAGGACACTTTTATACTAGCATTGGAAAAAAAGGATTCAATAGTCTTAAAGATGTTACCTGATGCACCATAAGAAATCTTATTGAAAAGATTAGCATATCAAGTTTTGTCAAAAGTTTTCGAAATTTCAAGAGTGATAGCCTTAACCTCTCCACCTCTATCTAATGCACGATAAAACCCCTCGGTTATTACTGTTAGCAAATCAGCCGTAAAACGAAAAGATCGAAATCCATATTGATAATCAGAAAGTAAGTTATTACATTCTAGATGAAAGATTAAGTGTTTGTTAATTAAAGACTCAAAAGCCTTGCCTATGACAGGAAGAAGACTAATGGGACGGTAGTTAGACAAGTCAGATCGCTCTCCAGAATTTTTGAAAATAGGGATAACAGATGCCGCTTTTCAGCATGCCGGAAAACAAGACTCCGATAAGCACTTGTTAAATAGTTTTGAAAGTATAGACGACAGCTTCGGAGAATACTTCTTCTCAGGTATGTTGTCCAGACCACAAGCTGTAGAAGATTATAAGCAGAAAATTACTATAGATACAGAAGCTGTCGTGATACGAATGTCAAGCAATGGATTTACCTGTTTGTCGGCTATATCAGGTAGAACGCAACAAGTAGAATCAAGAGATGATATTTATGAAAAGTTTTTAACAAACAGTTTTGTCTTAGGTGAAGTATCAAAATCTGAACCCTAAAAGAGAGGTGGAACAAATTTGCCAATATTATTGATATTGTTAAAGATTCTTCTGAAGTCACGTGAGCCTAACTTTTGAGATGAAATATCTCCTTTGACTAATAAAAAGTATATATGCAGGAAGAAAAGTCAAGTATATATTTCTAAAATACCAAGTATATTTCTGCTTATTCACTACAGAGAAAAACTTTCAATATCAAAGCTTCTTTTAAAATACGTCAAAACGAAAATACGTTTCAATATCATAAGCATTACAATACTATGTATCCTTTTTTTTATTGAGCTTTTCTAGTATAAATGCACTTTATCATAAATGAATAAAAAAAAGGAAAATGAAAACTTAAATACAAATTTTTTCCGTCCATTAAGTGAAAAACTTTGCGCAAATATTTTTGACCTGAACACTTAAAAGATCCAACTGGTGCAGGAATTGAAACCACGAGATCATTATATGCGCCGTTATTTTGCTAATTGGGCTCAAGAGCAGTTAGCAATTGACCCGCTGTTTTATAGCTAAATTGTGATCAGCGAAAAGCTTAGAAAATATTTCGTCTGACTTTTTTTCCCTTGAACTTTGGGAAGTCAGACGAGAAAACTTTGGTTAAAAAATCATGCAGAAAAATATTTAATAAACTTGTTTAACAAGTAAGGGGTACTAAACTATTTTTGTAAAAAGTTAATTGAAAATGTACTAACAAAAAGAAATTTAATATATTTCCTACTCTAAAACATCTTTTTTTTTTTATTATAACGCAACTGTAAAAAAGAAATTTAACAATTTTAAATCTTTTTAAAAGGCTAGAAAATAAACAATAAAAACCCCCTGACACTTCGCAATATTCCATTGTTTTTTTTATAACTGCAAAGTAAAGCCGCAGAAACATATTTGTTCCAGTAGATTATAAAATACATTATAAAAACCAAAGTTTTTTCGTCTGACTTCCCAAAGTTCACGGGAAAAAAAAGTCAGACTAAATATCGTGTACGAAAAGCTTTATTTTTGGCTTTAATTTTTTATAATAACAAAATTGCGGCATATGGAGCGAAAACGATATTCAGAAGACCCTACAGACTTCATTACATTAAGAAAAATTCACTATTTGCTGCGGTTTACAAGCTAATGGCATCATTGGATCTTATTTCTTCAAAAATGAGATCATTCGGACAAGATTTGGTTTCAACAGGATGGTGCTACGTACCATATGGCGACGGCAACCATCGACTTATTTAACTCAAAATTTGACAACAAGTTGATTACAAGAAACGGACTTGTCAATTAGCCTCCAAAGTTGCTTGATTTGACTCCTCTAGATTATTTTCTGTGGGGCTGTATGATGTCACTGATTTATGCTGATAAACTAGCAAGAATTGACGCCTTGGAAGCCAGCATTAATAACGTTATTCATGACAGACGGCCAGAAGCGCTCGAGAGAGTTGCGCAAAATTGGACTTCAAAAATGCGCTTCGTCAAGAATAGCCAAAATATGTATTAAACTTCATTAAAAAAAAAATTATTTGAAAGTTTAATACATTTTTTGTGTTGTTTTGTGTTTTACTATTTCAAGTTCGATCGGGCTTAAAAAAAATGGAATCGCCGCAAACCCTGCATTATGTTTATAGTGTTAATGAATTAAAAACAAAAAGACACGAAAAATAGAAAAAGGTACTTACGGACGATTCTAAAATAAGGAATAAGTTAAATGAAAATTATAAATGAAAGTTATAAATAAAGCAAAAATGAAAATAATGGTTACAAAACACGCTGGCATAATTTGCCTTCGTGTCATGATTCGATAATTTAGTGAATTTTGCTAACGTTTTTTCATTTTAAATAAATAAAAATTATTTTAC
>NC_061167.1:29005633-29013133 GCF_022113875.1 Hydra vulgaris
TTTTCCATAACAATCCATTTAAAAACAAAGAAATACAGTGGGCGGCAAAATTATTAGTTATAGTTTGTTTTTTCACAAAAACTACAATTAAATATAGATTTTAAATGAATAAAATTGCTTCTACTCTTAGATTCTTAAAGATTTTATTATCAATAATAGATTTTTACATTTTTTTTATGAAGTTGTAACATTGTAAATAACTGTGGCAATTTTTAGCATTGATAAGCTATGCAAGATAAGAATATGCAAAAACCTGCGAAATACATCTTTTTGCATACTCTTTCCAAAAGTATTATTTGCATGCATAATAAATAAAACTTTTAGTTCAACTGTTTAGTGTTTTTGTGATTCTGACTCATTTTTATACATCAATTAATTTTAACTAAATATATATATATATATATATATATATAAAATAACTTTGGTACCTAAAAAGGGAAATAACTAAAGATATATCGAACAAAAATATTTCAGTAATATCTGCTTTATTAAAACATTTAAATCACTCCCAAAGAAAAATTGCAAATTTAGGTAATGTTTCTGTGATGACAGTAAACAGAATCGAAGGTAAACTTGATTAAGAAAATACCTGTACTAAGTGTCAGAATTGGAAAATGTGAGAGGGCACATATCACTATCCCAAGAGATGAACAGACAATTCATTTGTGTTGAAAACAACATTTGTGTTGAAAACTAAAGAAAAAGTATAAAAGCAGTTACTAAAATCATACAAGAAACCAGAATCAAGATTTCTAACAAAACTACAAGGGGTTGATTAGCAGAACTGGGGTTTAAATGCTGCAGATCTGCGAGGAAACCTGAATTTATGTCAGCAATAAAATTAAAACGCTTCACTTAGGCTAAACAACACCAATGTATATCTGCTGAAGATTGGGAAAATGTGAGTAAATACTTATTTAACTGTTTATTGCAACAGCATTACTGATTAAAACATTTAAATGAGTTTTTATATTTTTAATTGTTTCAGGTGTGTTTCACAGATGAGTCCCAATTTGAAATAATAATGGATAATTCTTGTTTTGTTAGACAAAGAAAAGAAGAGAAATATAACCTAGACCGTGTTATCAAGACGGTAAAACATCCTCTGAAGGTGTGACCCAATGAAATACTAAAAAACATTTTGTATTATGAGTTTTCTTAAATAAATGCTTAAAAATAGTAACAGTGTTTAAGTAAGTGTTTTACTTTTTAAAGAAAAATATTTATTTAAGCTAGTAGCAGTTATATTTATATATAAATTTAACATAAGAATATGTAAAAGAGCTTCTAATGGTTAATATATTTTTTGCAAGTGTAACTAATAATTTGGCCGTCCACTGTACATAAACCATGATCTCCATAACAAATTGATAAAAAGCTAAATTTGAGACTTAACACAAAATTAACACTGTTACCTCCATAAAGTATTTAAAATTGATTTAAAATTGACCTTAATCTCTTATATAAATCAATTTGTTAAAATTTTATACAAATCCATATCTACCATTTTGCTATATTTGGGTCACACTTCAAATGTCCTTATCAAATATGATAACAATTTAAGTCATATTAAGATTATCTCAAAAAAAAAAACAACAAAAAAAACAAAAAAAAAGTTTTCAACTATTTATTATCTATTTGGAACGCTTTTATTCTAACCTAACGTTATCTACTTTTTATTCAATCTAGTTAAATTATGTGAAATTATGTTAAATTATGTGAAATAATTTATGTTAAATTATGTGAAATAATTCAGCTTTTAAATCATTTACACCAAAACCTTTTTTTTATTCTTATTATTTTTAGTCTGAAATTTTATTAAATTGTAGCAATTTATAAAAAGCTTTTTAAAATTTATAAGCTTATAATTAATGCTAATAAATTCATTATTTTTATCATATTTTTTTTATTATTGTTACTAGTCTTTTGCTATTATTTTTGTAGTCATTATTATTACATTTTTGTTAATTTTTATTGCTTAAACAATCGTAATTTAACTTGTTAATTAATTGATTGAGGTGTTTACTTTATATCGTTAAGGTGTTTACTCTAAATTAATGTTTAAACCACCTGTAAATATTTCCTAAATTGAAACAGATGTATTCAAAAATAAGAAGAGGTCAGATAAGTGACATCAGATAAGTGACATTGATAAGTGACATCAGATAAGTGACATCAGATAAGTGACATCAGATAAGTGACATTGATAAGTGACATCAGATAAGTGACATCAGATAAGTGACATTGATAAGTGACATCAGATAAGTGACATTGATAAGTGACATCCGATAAGTGACATTGATTAGTGACATCAGATAAGTGACATTGATAAGTGACATCAAATAAGTGACATTGGTTAGAAAAGAGGCATGAACTTCCTGGTTAAATGTTTTTTTGTGGTGCTTTGTGGTAAGACCGTTAAACTTTCTTGGAGTACCATAATAAATAATGAAATAAAAAAATGACATAAGTTTGAAATAAACTTACTTTAAAAGAAAAATTTGCAAAAAATTGCATGCTAAATATAAGTTATATATAAAAACATATTTTTTATTTTAGAGTACTGATTATACACTTTTGCAATTTTTTTGCCTCAAAAAAATTGCAAAAGTGTATAATCAGGATCATTGTAGGTTGCTCAAAAGCTTCTTTGGCAGAATTGCCATGATTGATATATATTATATGTTTATAAACTTCTTTTTGTTGTAAAACTTATCTAACGATTGTGATTTTTAAATTCAAGTAGTTTTTAACCCCTTTGAGACAATTTGTTCATGTCTGTAACATCACAGAAAAGATTCACAAAATTTCAACTTTTTGATCTCATTTACCTGGTTTTGTGTGAAACCTACTTTCAATTTTTAAATTTTACTAAGAAATTGTGGTTTCAATTAGTTTTACACTTTCATTATAGATTTTATATTTTATTTTCATTTTACATTTTTTTTTTATTTTTTTGCTTATTATAATTTGACACCTGAAGATCATAAAGATAACATTCAGGACCAAAAGTTCCTTTGTCGCCATCATTTTTATTTCTTCCCACCTGCTATTCATAAAGTTTGCTATGTCTAAGATGCTCTTTATATACCATTGCAATGTCTAAGATGCTATTTATATACCATTACAATGTCTAAGATGCTATTTATATACCATTGCAATGTCTAAGATGCTATTAACTTTAAGCATTCAAACAAGCTAAACTCATATCTACTTTTTGAGATAAGTTAACAATCAATGCATATGCATATAAGTGTACTAATGCATATGCAACTTATGTTATGTGAGTTGAATTGACAGGTGTTTGTTAATATCCTGCATAAGAACAACATTAATTTTTGCTTGATTAAATATTTTTTCAAAAAAAAAAATCTTAAAAATAAAGTTTTATTTTTATTGTTCAGTTCTCAAGGTTTTATTGATTTTTCTTTAGTCTCATGTCAAAAAAATGTAAATAATATTAAAGATATTAACAATAAAAATAATGACAACAACAACAATAATAATAATAACAACAACAATAACAACAAAAATAACAACAATAATAATAACATTAAATGACAACAACAACAATAACAAAAATAACAATAAAAATAACAATAGTAATATTAACAATTAGGTTAATGAAAAAATAACTGTTTGAAATGATGTAACTCAAACAGAAGTTGATAGGCTAATAAAAGTGATAGGTTCATAAAAGTAATAATAGCCAATGATGATCCTCCCTCACTAACATGAGAATGGTGTCAAACAAAAATCTAACACCAATTGTTGCTAATAATCACTAATTGTAGTAATAATGTTAACTGCAATAAATGCATTATAAAAGAAAACAAGAGAACAAAGATAAAGCAGTGAAAATCACTAAAAAAAGTTAAAAAATAAACAAACAACAACAAAATAAAAAACAACAACAAAGAAAAAAACATTCAATGCTAACCAACAAAAATTACACTTAAAAGAAAATACAAAAAAAAAGTACAATATAAAGCAAATATTATTATAAATTGTTAAAAAAACATACTTTAATAATAATATATCATAAAGAACAACATAAATACAAAAAAAGACAGTCGAGGTGGCTACTTTAGTTGTGGTTACAACCCTCTCTCAACTCTATAACTCCAAAACACAAACATTGACAAACAAGCCCACTGTGTGGAGAAACAAGTTAAGTGTGGTACTACCAGAAACATGGTAAGGATCAAACTCAAAACTTCTTGCTTATGAGGCAAGCGCTCTACCACTACACCACTACCACATATACCACTACACCACTGCCACATATACCACTACACCACTACCGTATATGAAGTTTTTCTTAAACAAACTTTTCTATAAACCATGTTTTTCTTAAACAAACTTTTCTATTTGCTAAGCCATTGATAGAAATCAAATAAAGCTTTTTATTTGAACCATTTTTCTCTCACTCCTGACAAGACTGCAGGCAACCACTATTCAAGTTGAGAGATCAAATTGGTTAAAAAGAAAATAGTTGACAGAAGACTTGTATATTGAAGTCTGAACTTTTAGCATAAAACTGATATTTCATAAAATAACTGAAAACATAAAATATGAAATTACCTGGTATGACATCATCAAATCCTTGACTACCATATCCTAAGTGTGGTGGTATTATTAATTTTCTTTTCTCCCTAAAAGGCAAAAAATATAATTTATCTAACAGGTGTGGTTCTTTATTATAATACATTTAGTTTTTACATTTTTTTTTCTAAAATTAAAAAAAAAAAAGATTGTTTAAACCCTCTCTAATTCCAACAACTGCACACAAACCTTGAAAAAATAAAGCAGCTGCAATAAATATTCATACTCAATGCAAGCTGCAATGCAAGAAATGCTCATACACAATACAAGCTGCAATGCAAGAAATGTTCATGCTCAACGCAAGCTGCAATGGAGGAAATGCAAATGAAATGAGATCAATGCTCAATCATAGTTATCAAACAATGAAGCATTATCAACTCATATCAATGCAAAAATTAATTTTTAATGTGATACCATCTTTACACACATTTCAAACGTGAAAAATATATTGTGATCTAAGTGGTCATCCATAAATTACATCACGCTCTAAAATTTAAATTAAAATTAAAATTTAAGGAGCTTTTTTTTTTTAAATGTTTTTTTTTTTACGATAAATATTGTTATTTTTGTGAAAAAACCCCTGATTTTTAGCTAAAATTCACCAGAACGAAGGGGTAATGCCGCCCAAATTTTTTTCCTAGAATAGGCCTTGGTGGGGGTAGTGGTTTTGTGCCAAGTAATACAGGACTTGTTCCTAAAGTGTTACAATGATTTGATGAAGGATGGGGGGCAAGAAAGGGGTCAAAATCTGTGTGTAGTAATTTATAGACAACCCCTAATTGCATTTTTATTTTAACAATTTAAAATATTAAAAAATTGATTTTAATTTATAAAACTTCAAGATAAATTATCATAAATTATAAATAATTGTTAAACTATTCTCTTTATAATTGATAAACTTGATCTATATTTATATATAACTATATTAAAACTATAAAAACTTTTTTACCCAATACACATTCCAATCATACCTCTTTCCCAGCCTGGAATTCATCAAAATAAAAAAAAAAACAACAATTTAACAACTTGATTTAATAAATTAGCAAAATTATTAAACAATAACTAAAAACAATAGAAAAATAAAGAGAGATTACATAAAAACTAAGCTTACCTTTCACAACGTGGCCAGAACCAATTTGAAAGCTTGCTGGACCTCTTCCATTTAAAACTGATGCATCAAAAACTCTACCATCTTTAAGTAAACCCTTAACAAAATTTTTTGTTATTATTTCATATAAACCTTTAATTTTTATTGCTTTATTAAATAACGACTTAGTTTCTCATAGTGCTTGAAATACAGTATTGGACAAAACATTTGCAACCAAAATTGAACAATGCTAAAAAGCGTTTGTAATTTTACATGTCTTAAAAACTAAACAAACTATACTACCACAGCAAACAGTTCAGGAGTCTGGAGTCATAGTATGCCATAGCATGCCATGACATGAGCAATCAGCTGACAGGTGACAGCACACAGGCAGAATTTTGTTGACAAGTACCATTTTTTGCAGCAGACAAAACAAGTGCAACTTTTTTGGTTTGTTTCATTTTCTTTAGTCTGGTCTGTGTCAATGTCACAGAAGTTTTTTAATAACTAAAGGAAGTATTCAGAAGTTTCCAGAAGTATGCAGAAGCTTCCAAAAGTTTCCAGAAGAAGCATCTGGAAGCATCCAGAAGTATCCAGAAACATTCAGAAGCATCCAGACGCATCCAGAAGCTTCCAGAAGCATAGAAAAGAAGCATCTAGAATCTTTCAGAACAGGTTCACACAGGTTCATTTTACTATATAAGAGACATGTAAATCGACATGTAATTCAGTCAGCATATGGAAGTTAATCAGTCACTATTATCAAGACAGTTTATCAAAGTGAGTTTTATCAAAGTCTTTTATCGAAGAACATCAATACAAGAATTGAAATACAACAAGTGTTTCATTACATCAATACAGTCCACATCCAACCAAGACTTGTTCTACAGGGCATTATTGTATCATCACAAGGTAAATGTAACACGGTAAGCCTTGAGAAGCGTGATTATTTATTTTTATTATTTTTATGACTTCAAGTGCAAAAATGGCCCCCGACAGTCTTGGATTGGAACTAAGAAAGAAAATTATTGGCGATTATGTAAGTGGAATGTCACAAAAAAGTATTTATGATAAATATTGCGTGAAAAAAATGGACCGTATCAAAGACTATGCTCCAAATATCGTTCTACGGGGAAATTGGCAGCAGATAACAAAGGTGGAAGACCGCGTTCCACCACTTCTAGAGAGAATTCTATGATCGTCAGATCTGTCAAGAAGGATCCCTGGATATCATCAGTCGAGATACAAAAGCAATTAGAGCTGCTTGTATCGGACTGAACAATCAGACGACGTGCTGTTGAAGCCGGATAGTTTTCAGAACGCCCTGCAAAGAAACCCCCGATTTCACTAAAGAACCAGAAGAAAAGATTCCTGTTTGCTACATCTCATATTGACTGGAATGTGCAGAAATGGCGAACTGACCTGTTCAGTGATGAATTGAAGTTCAACATCATTTGGAGCGATGGCATTTGCCGTGTACTGGAAAAGGGTAACGTAAGTCTAGGCTGGAAAATGCCTAGATTTACGTTACTGCCATAAGACCATGAAGCATGGTGGAGGCAATGTAATGGTCTGGGGGTGCTTTTCTGCTAACGGTCTAGTTCCAATACATCGAATCGATGGAATAATGGACCATTTCATGTATAAAAATATCCTGAAAGATGTTATGTTACCTCGTGCTGAATGGAGTATGCCAATAAAATGGGTTTTTCAGCAAAACAATGATCCGAAACACACTACCAAAGTAATCAAGCAGTGGTTTCAAGACAACCACCCATCGGTGATGGATTGGCCGCCTCAATCTCCGG
>NC_061167.1:29018133-29040633 GCF_022113875.1 Hydra vulgaris
TCACGCTTATTTATTCCCGCCAAGGCCTCTCTCTCTCTCTCTCTCTCTCTCTCTCTCTCTCTATATATATATATATATATATATATATATATATATATATATATATATATATATATATATATATATATATATATACACACATATATATATGTATATATATATATATATATATATATGTATATATATATATATATATATATATATATATATATATGTATATATATATATATATATATATATACACATATATATATGTACATATATACATATATATATATATATATATATATATATATATATATATATATATATATATATATATATATATATATATATATATATATATTTTAAATTGTATAAGCATTTATTTCTTTCAAAAAGTTGCAAAAATAAAAAAATAAAAAATTCTTTAAAAAATACCTTCATCAATTTAAACAAGGAAAATTTTAATTTCATGCTCTGATTAGTTACTCAGCATAGTTAAGGAGAGATCCAAAGAAAAATTTAGTGTTTAGGCTTTTTCGTTTTCAAAAAATGCTGTTTTGTTTTGTGTATATATTGATTAGTTTATTTTTTTTTTTAAATCACGAAGCTCGTTGTTTTATATCGTTTACAAATATTCAGTGATTTTATTATCACGACTTTGAAGCTTTAGCTAAATACTATGGGGCAGAAGTTATATAAAAGCTGAAACATTTCTGTTTAGTAATTTATGCAAATGACTATAAAGAGATTATGGAAATTGCTATGAGTGAAAACTAATGTGAAAACTTCAATTTTAATGTTTTTAATGTTTACGGAAAGATAAAATAAGAGGTTTTTAGTCATTTATTGAATATTTTAATGTTGTAAACAAGCAGTCTTTTTACTTTCAAATAAAAGAGATATTTTTGGAATGTAAACACTTAACGCATTTGTTTCAGCTGTTTTTATGACGCTGCCCTGACGCGATTTATGTATTTTAGTGGTAGTTTTGATGCTTTAATTAAAAAAAGATTTATAAAAAAATAATAAATTATATAAGAAAAGCTTAAATTCTACTTTTTAAAAATACTAACAGTAATAGTCAAAAATAAGCTGAAAATACAAGAAATTGAAGTTTAAAAATGTAAATTTTTGTTTTTAAGAAATGCAAATTGTTTGATCTCTCCTCAACTATGCTAAGTAGTTAAGTTAAAAAAAAAAATTTTTAAACAACTCTTTGTAAAAATAGAAACAAAAAAAAAAATAAAGCAATTAAATCATTCCATTGCATCGGAAAATTTAGTTTAGCTTATTCATAATTTAATTTTTTTTTTGAATCTTTCTAAAACTCTTTTAATAGATTTTTAGAAAGATTCAAAAGATTTTTGGAAAGCAAAAACATTTAAATTTATCATAAAAAATACATAACAAAAACTTTATTAAATAACGTTATTTGTCAATTAACGCAAAATGCATTTATTTTAGACATTCACTATAAATAATTTTTTATTTTATTTCAAACGCGTAAAAAAAAAACTTTAGAAAAGATCGAAAATTAAAAGTTTTTTATAATGTAATAATTTTTAAAAACTAGTTTCTGGACAGTAACATACTTTGCAAACCGGTTACTAAATCCTCCAAAAACGTAACAACATATAGTGCTCTCGCAATATTTAATGACTCGGAGTTGTCACACAACAAAAATGGCTTCCCTGACAAAGACAAAACACAAATAATCTCTTAAAATTACAATTATTGGATATTACACCATATTACATCAAAATATTGAAGACAACTTTAACAAAGTAAGTTACTATGCTATAAATAATAGTTTAAATTGATATGAGATCCAAAACTAACAACGTTAGATAGCGTTAGATATTATGATTGCCACAATATGAAAGAGTCTTAAATTAGTACATGTTGTATTTTTGGTTATTTCTTAGAACAAATTCTGAAAATGAAGAGACAGCAAAGAATGTTCCACTTTGTACAGAAAGTAAGAAGAACTGCAGATACTCTGGATGAGACTGCTTTGTCTTCAGCTACTGATACTGCATCCCTGCATGATGCTATGGTAGAAGAAGAAACACATACTATATTAGTTCCTAATGCAATGCTACAAGAGAAAAATACTGATTTATCTCAGGATACTATGCTGCAGGAAGAAATGAGTACCACCTCAGCTCCCAACGCTGTTCAGCAAAAACAACAACTTCCATACTACCGGAGTATGAAGCAGTATGATTCATTTAAACAAAAATATAATGGATCATTTATGCAGAACAAAAAACTTGGTTGCTTGAATTGTGAAAAATTTAATTTTCTGAATATGAAAGGCATACATATTTCAATAGAATAGAAAAAGTGTCAAGTATTAGCATTAGGGAAGAACAAATCAACCCAGCAAGCTTCCCTCAGAAAGAAAATGAATGAACAATTTACATCCAAGGCTCATGCAATTTGTGCAAACATGATACCTTACCAAAAGCATTGATAAAGCTAATGAGAAGTGCAGCAGTTCAACATGAAAAGCTTTCAACACAATGTATTGCTTAGTAAAAAGGAGCAGGCTATTTAGTGATGTGGAAGACAAAATCGAACTCCAAATTAAAATCCGAATTGACATGGGTTTCTGCCTTCATTCCCGCAAATCTGCAGTAAAAATAGTATTTCACATTGCAAAGGACATTTGAGGTCAAATACTTTCAAAGATTATGGAAGAAGGCCGTAAAATATGTGTTATTGTCAATGAAGTCTCTACAATATCAAGTAAGCCTGTTCTTATAATCTATGTGAAAGTGGAAGATAATAAGCTTTTTCCAATGATTTTCCTGGGACTTGTGGAACTTGAAGGACAAGGAGGAGAAAACATACACAGGTATTTAGTAGAAACGTTAAATAGTGTTGGTTTTGGTATGGATTTTTTGAAAAAACTTTGGCATTGCTTAAGCCATCAGCTGCAACTTGTTTTGGATGATGCCATAAAGGAAATAAAACAAAATTAATCAATTCAAAATCTTTATGGATAAGATATATTCAATCTTTCACCAGTCAAACAAAAATCAAATGCAGCTTTACAGTATTGCTCAGCAGCTGGGACAAAAGATCCTGAAAATAGGCAGAATTTTAGGGCCAAGATGGGCTGCGTGTAGCTTGAGAGCAGCACAAGCAGTGTGGCGGAATTATCCTGTTCTGCATGAATTTTTCTGCAGCAATGCAAGTTTTTAGGAATGGATGCACGGATGTCTACCAAATATTTCTTAAATGACTTTTTTTTTTTTCTAATTCACCTCCTCAAGGCCAAGAAGGCCACTACAGACGAGGAGGCTACTTATTTGTGATTATAACTCTCTCTCAACTCTATAACTCCGAAACACAAACTTTGACGAACAAGGCCGATGCGCGGAGAAACGAGTTGAGCGCGGTACTACCAGGGACATGGTGGGGATCGAACTCGAAACCACTCGTTTATGAAGCGAGCGCTCTACCACTACACCACATACTACTTGGCACTCATGTTAGATATACTTGATACTAACATGAGTGCCAAGTCATTTAAGAAATACCATAAACTTCTCTTCTTTCAAATGCATTGCAATCGAGAAGTGTATCACTGCCAATGGTTAAGAAATTAATTAAGAGGACAGTAAAAGCATTTGATATGCTCAAGAAAGATAGAGGACAACATGAAAAAGAAGTTTATGTAAAACTCTGAAAATTTCAAGAAAATAGGTTTTACTGACAATTCTAAATTTTTCAATTTGCCAAGAGAGAAGCTAGAGACAATCATAAAGGTTCACATCTAGTGCATGATCTCATAAACTTGGTAGAACCTAAATCATGGAATATTGAACAGGTCACTATACCATGGATGGAGGTAGAAGAAAAACTTTGCATGTTTTAGGAAATTTTCTCCTATAAAATTGATGTTAATAATTTTAGAGACTTTGTTGAAAGTGCAATATAGAATGATGAAAACTACACCATACTACCAAGCATTAGAAAGGCTCTAAGTATTGTGAATATCATAGCTGTCAGTTCAGCAGAAGTTGAAAGAGACTTTTCAAAAATGAATATTATCTATTCAGATAAAAGAAGTAGGTTACTTCATGAAAATGTGAACAATTTAATGACTATAGATTTGCTGGGTCTACCACAGAAGACTGGGATCCCCAATCATCTGTAAAATCATGGCTGAGACAAAATCATTCTGCTGATGTATGTATGATGTATGTATGATGCTGATGATCTTGTAAAACCAAAAAAGTTGAAAATCTGCAATGAAAATCAAAATGCTATTTGGAATTACTTGAAGTAAATATGTGTGTGAATTGTATTTGTTTTATTTTTATTTTGTTTATATGCATATACTTACAATTGCAAATCTGTAGTACTTGGATGCATCATGCACCAAAAAACGATGGTAGTTCTAATATTTAAGATTTAATAAAACAAATTACTTTTGATTATTTTAAAACAAAGTCACAAACTACTTTTGATCAATGTTAATTGTCTTACATGATTTTTTATTTATATAAATATGATTTTTTTTTCTAAAAAAATAAATGCTAGTTAAATAAAACAACATTTATTAAATAAAAAGCATTATCAATTCTTTTTTTAAAGTCATTTTATTCTTTGTTTAGTAAATGAAGTTTTTTTCTTAACAAAGAAAGATTTATTCTTTTTAATAAATGTTTCTTCATTGTAAACAAAAGAAAAAAGTAATTAAACCTTGGTGCTTATAATTATGTTTAGAACACGTTTAACTTTAAAAATTTAACCATTTTTAAAAATTTTTTTAAAGCTTTTAAATGGCTTTTATTTTACTTAGTTTTTTAAGTTTACATTTAATCTATTTTCTCTTTCAATAAATTTCTTTGAAAATTTAGTAAAGTATTTTTTTTAGTTTGCTCTTTAGTTAGTTCAGCTTAGCTCTTTCAGTATATTTTTAAAACACTTAAATTGTTGGAACATGCAAACAGCCATGCTCAAGTTGACTTGACCATTGCTGACCATTAAAATATTTAATACCTGAACAGACAAAGCGTCCGCTGCACAAGCTTCATGTAACAGCTGGATATATATAGTCGTATCTCTTTAATTTAAATTTTATGGAGAAAAATAAAGTTCAACTTATAGCGATTTTCGATTTATAGAAAGTTGCCGATTTTTCAAATATGCTGCTTAACAAATAGAACAAAATTAACAAAGTAGAAATTAACAAACAACTAAATAGTGGTTCTAAGGCCTAAATATATTATTTGTTTTAAATTAATAGGCTGTAAATTAGGGAGGCTGGTTAAAAGTAGCATAACAAAACTGTGTTGTGCAAATTTTAAATTATGCAATTGCCAACTTAAAAATCACCATACCTAGAAATTTATCCTCCTAATAGACAGCCTGGAACCACCAAATCAAAAAAATCTAAAAATGGCCCTCCATTATTAGATGATCTGGCTTTGCCCTTATCCCAAATTGTGAACCCAAGAGTTTTTAATTTTCTAACAACCTCTAGTAATTCTTATTTACCTTAGACGATTAGGAAATATTGAGGAAACAATTTCAGTATGACAGTATGACAATAGATATGTGACAGCTATTTCAGTATGACAGAAATATGCATGTTTACTTTTAACTTTTTTATGAAACTGTTTTTTGCAGCCAAATTCTGTGATAGGCTTTTTCTAGTTTGTTGAAAAGTTGCACGGTATAAAAGCTGTTTACTTACTTAGCTGTTTACTTACTAGTTTAAAGTATTATTTTTTAGAAATATGTATTAACATAAACTTTTTTGAATAGTAGAGTTATGGAAATTTAATTCTGCATGGATTTCTTCAATGTAAAATTCTATTTATTATGAATTTGATTGTTGTTTAAAACTTACTTATTGATTGAACAAGTTTTTTAATATTGCAAAATTGCACTCCTAAAATAAGTTCTATTTAAACTAAAATAAGTTCTATTAGTAAGTAAACCTAAAATAAGTTCTATTTAAACAACACTGGATTTAAAAATTTTTCAAATTAAAAATATTTTTAGGATTCCCTTAAGAACTATAAAACATTAACAAACATAAAACCAAGCATTTAACAGGTACCTAATATTATCCAAAAAACTTTTTTATTTTTAGTTCAAAAATATCATTTTTTATGCAGTTAAATCTATATTTATTTAAATTGTAATTTTAAATATTAAAAGCAAATATGATGGGTAAAGAATGGTTAAGCCTTTAAAAATATATCAAACAAACATCTGTAAAAACTGAAGATATTAGGATAATTTTAATGTAGAAAAAGACTTGATTATTAATAACAACAGTATTACATTAATATTACTACTAATATTATTACTGTGTATTTGATTAGTAAATTACAAAATTTTTGATAGTATTAAAAGTATTACAATAATATTACTACTAATATTATTACTGTGTATTTGATTAGTAAATTACAAAATTTTTGATCAGAAATATAGGATTTTATGAAAAAAAAAGTAAAAGAGAGATGAATTAGATAAGTAGACATACATCAATTATAACTTCTAGCTCTCCTGGTAAACCAAAACATTCGCTAATATAAATCAAAAGGAAAAAAAGTAAAACCGAAAGAATACAACTAGCCCATTGTTTAAAAAAATACATTAAATCCATTGCATCGTAAAAAAAAAATACTTTTAACAAAATATTGTTTATATTTTTATCAATAAAGGCGCTCAATAAATGGAATATAAGTTTATTACTAGCGGTCCGTAAGCGATGTCATGTCCGAGACAAATGAAGAGTATCCAGCAGTTCTCTCTTTATCTCACAAAGAAGCTTTCGAAGCTACGAACGAGCTGTTACAGAAGCTATTAAATGATGCTTTACTTAAAGATTTGCCAAATGATGTTACATCTAAAGACCTAAAAGCCAAAATTGCTTTAGAAAAAGGAAGAGCTTTTATAGTTTATCTAAAGCGAGCAACAGAAACAGGGCTTGAAGATATACGTAAGTGAATAAATTTTTTTGAAATTAGCTATAATAAACAAATGTGTGTATATATATATGTATATATATATGTGTATATATATATATATATATATATATATATATATATATATATATATATATATATATATATATATATATATATATATAACAATAACAACAACAATAACAACAATAACAATATATATTCTGAAATAAAAGTTTACATTTCATGGTTGTTTACTAATAGTACAAGTACTAATCTAAGGTAAGCACCAATTAAATAATAATATCAATCATATTATAATAATAATGTAAATTAAATGAAGACGATTATAATAATATCAATAATACTATTAAATATAATAATGACAATAATAATGATTATATTAGTAATTATAATAACAACAACAACAATAATTATAATAACAATAGCAATAATAGCAATAATAACAATAATAATAGTATTAACAAATATCACATTTATATATTAAACAATTTTAATAAGTAATAATGATGGTAATAAAGATGTAAATAAAATGTAAGTAATATTAACATTACATATGATAATAATACTAATAACATTAGTAATAATAATCTATTATAAGCCTAAGATTTTAATTAGAGTATTTTTCTATCTAAAAGTCAAAAAGATGGGTTTTAAATTGTGAAAAAGAGTTGAGGGATTGAAAATGAAAAGGTAAAATATTCCAAAATTTTACGCATTGGTTTGTAATAGAATTATCACCGTATTTTACCGAACAGCGATTTGGGATAGATAATTTGAAGTTACTCAAAGATCGAAGGTAATAACGAGAACTTTTTTTAGTGGTAAAAAAAATTGAGAATGACGGAGGGAGGTTTACTTGTTTATGATTCCAGACAAATAGACAATTTAATAAATAAACAAGATCACATAATTTGAGTATTTTTGATAGAAAGTAAAGGATGTCAGAGTTAGAATGATACTGTTGAAAGAATATTATTTTTAAAGCTTTGTTTTGTAGGTTACATAACCTTAAAAAAGCATTAGACTTGCATTGTCCCTAAACCTTTTATACATTTTAGATTGATTTGATTTGAAAATAATAAGTTCAGTTTTGTTGGTATTAAGACTTAGTTTGTTAGAGCGCAGCCATTGAAGAAGGTTAGATTAATATGTTTGTTAATTTTTTTTTATGATTTGTTTGTTATGAGTAAGTTGGTGTCGTCAGCAAAATGGTAAGCCATTGAGAATTTTAGAGAGATATTAAGATCATTTATAAAAATAAGGAAAAGCAATAGTCCTAATACAGAACCTTGTGGTACACCCGTGGAGCATTTTATTGGAAAAGATTTGGCATCATTGACAAATTGCAATCTATCAAAAAGATATGATGATAACCATCGAAGTATTACCTCGAAAACCGTAGTGTTCTAATTTACTTAAGAGGATGGAGTAGTCAACAGAATCAAAGGCTTTCTCTAAGTCAAGAAATACTCCGCATGCAAAAAGTTTATTGTCAAGAGCATTTCTAACAGTTTCAGTTATTTTAATAAGTGCATGAGTTGTGGAGTGTTTGTTACGAAATCCATACTGATGTTTGTAAAGACATTGGTTTTTGTCAAGAAAGCTATAAAGCCTGTTGTACATGGCTTTTTTAAATATTTTGCTGATGTTAGATAAAAGAGAAATGGGTCGATAATTTCTGTGGTCCATTAGAGAGCCCTTTTTATGGATAGGAATAACTTTAGCTATTTTAAAAATATCTGGAAAAAGACCTTTATTAAAAGAATTATTCAATATGGTACAGAGAGGCTTGCAAATAAAATGAGAAGTAAGTTTAAAAAGGTGTGTGGGGATACTATTTGGTCCTAAACTTTTACCATTTTGTAAATTTTTTTTTATTAAATCAGACACTTCATTTTCAGGATTAAGAAAGAAAGAATTAGAATTAGCATTTTTTAAATAGTCAGAAAAGATACTTTTAGAAGAAATCATTTTATTTTTGGGTGGGTGTTGTATTGTTTCATAGTATTTGTTAAAAATGTTAGCAACAGCCATACTGTCTGAGATAGTGTTACCATTAGACTCGAGAGTGTAAGATTTAATTGGTGTAGAGGGTTTGATGTTAATAATTTCTTTTATTCTTTTCCATGTATTTTTTGTATTGTTGAGGTTTTTGTTAAAAAAGGAGATGTAGTATGACTTTTTGGAAATTCTTAATAAATTGCTAATTTAATGTGATCTGAAATTGATATTGTTACGTTACCAGAAATAAGATTAGGAATTTGAAAATTTAAAAAGATGTTATCAATAATTGTTTTAGATTTACAGGTTACTCGCGTTGGTTAAATTATTGTTGGGTAAAAATAATAAGAACAAAGTGAGTCAAGGTAATCAGAAATAATAAGGGATTCATTGTAGTTAAGTAAGTCCATGTTAAAGTCACCCATTAACATAACCTGTTTATTTTCAGAACTAAGTTTTTCAAGTAAAAGATTAAAACAATCAGAAATAAACTCTTTTGGGTTCATTGAAGGATGCCGGTATATGCAGCCAACAATGATATTTTTCTTAAAAGGATTGATGATTTCAATAAAGATAGACTCTAGGTATTTTAGGGCATATACTATAAGATCTCTTCTGATATTGTAGTTTAGATTGGATTGTAAGTATAGAAGAGCACCGCTTTTTTTAGCTTCAGTAGAGCATTGTTCAATGTTATAACCATTTATAGTAATGTCAGTTATATTGGGATCGTTAATGTACAATTTAGATTCCGAAATTCCAAATACTGTTGGAAGAATGGTAAGTGAACTTATGAGACTGCAAAGTTCATCAATATGAAAATGCAAAGAACCAATGTTTAGATGAAGTACAATTCAGAATTTGGTTTTAAAGTTTTATTGAGATCAAGAATATCGTAGTATTTGCAGTTGGAATAAGAATTAGAGATTTTATTTATATCCTTATAAAAGTTTTTGAATTGTAATGGACTTTCTAAAGAATTTAAGGTACTAGTTGATAGAGTTTGACATGATATAGTTAAAGAAAAAGTCCGAAAGTGTGCTAAATGGCATATTCTTAATTATGCAGTCACTACAATACCAGTCAGAAGAGTCTTTGACAAGAAGGTTATACGAAAATTTGTTGATTGAATTGCACTTAGCATGAACCCAAGAAGAACAGCAGTCACATAAAATGCCTCTTTGATGATTGGCCACTGCTTTATATATATATATATATATATATATATATATATATATATATATATATATATATATATATATATATATGTATATATATATATCGCCGTGGATAGCCTACCAAATGTGGGTGGCGGAAAAATAAAAATTATCTTACCAAAAGTTTTTTTTATTGGTTGAGAATATCACATGTCAAAATAAACAATATTTGTTATACCGTAAAATGAAGAAAATTCGACATATTATTTTTAAAAAATTAAAAAATTTCTGAATAAAAAATATAAAAATTCACTATCTTTAAAATAATAGTATCTTCAAATTAAAAAAATATAAAAGAACTATTTTTCTTCTTTAAATAAGTATTTACGTTAGACGGAATAAAAATAAACTTTGTTAAAATATTTTAAATGATTTTGGGTCACTTTTCTGTTTCTTGGCGATTTTAATGGAAGACCTGTCTTTGCTGGGTGTATATGAATACTGCACTGGACTACACTGGACCACACGGGAGTGTAAAAAACAATCTTAGTAGAGTGAAATATGCATAAGTTACATTCGTAATATATAAATGCAACAAAAATTTACACACACACAAAAAAAAAAATTAAATTTTTATAACAATTTTAATTGTGCACCCACAAGTAAAAATATGTATTTTAGTCAGAATTTTATTGCATTCGTGTATTTCATTCTTGGGCGCGCACCCCTATCACATATTAATGTTTTTGATTTTTTTGAAAAAAAAAAATTAATTTTCATAAATGTGTTTTGATTTAAACAGAGCGGTAGGCTTTTTTACGAGATTAATAAGTTATTCTTTTAGACTGCTTGCCCTAACCAAAAACCCTTTGCACCTGCATGTACACTCTACTGCGCCTGTACCTATTTTAGTCAGTTGATTTATGGAAACTCCACTGTGCCTGTCCCCTATTTTATTCAGTCGATGTATGCATACTCTACTGTGCTTGTCCTTATTTTAGTCAGTTGAAGCATGAATCACAGCCCCTGTTGCTATTTTTAATTTAAATTTAGTTTTTTTTTAATTTTATTGTATATATGTATCACAAGTATAATTTACGTATGTTTTGCTCTAACAAAATTGTTTTTTATACTCCGGTGTGGTCCGGAGTTAGTCTGGTGTGGTCCGGTGTCGTATTCGTATACACCGGTCTTGGTGTATACAAATACTACATCAAGATTTATTGTGAGTCTTAAGCTACATGCTTGATTGTTGAAACTTTATATACTTATAAACGAATGTCTATTTTATTAGATTTTTGGTGGGCATTGATGAAAAAAAAATTTTAAGTTAGATTTTGTAGCGTTTACATTTTTTTTATTACTTGTTTTTGTAATGTTCACTAAATTATTGAAACTACAACCTTTTATGCACATGAAAATCAAAAATATTACTTTCTGTACTTCTAGCTATAATATCAGATATGTCTTTAATCTTGGCAGGTTTAGCAACAAAATTTTTAGTTACATGCGTAAAATTTGTGTTGACCTTCAAAAGCAATGACTTAACTTTAAATGTTACTTCCCAATTTACTATGTAATTAAATTTATTAAAACAGCTTTTTTAGTAAGACAAATTTTAGATACCCATTCGATTATTATCATCAGAAGTTAGTTCTACCTCTGCAGTATCTCTACTCAACATACCTTCTCTCTGGTTAAATAATAAAATTTAAGTCTCATAAATAACAAGTTAGTGTTAAAATATAGTTTAAATGAAGAATTTGTAAAAGTTATTGTCACTATTGTGAGTCTGTTGAACAAAAACTAATCTTCTGGTTTAGAATGGAGCATGAATCTATTATTAACTATATTATAAAAACCGTATGCATAGAAATTTATTTTGTAATGCATTGAATTTATCAACTTAGTGAATTATTTTCTAAAACAAGAACTTCTAGATTTAAAAACGTACTTATTTAACAGCTAATCCCCCTTTTAACGACATTCATTTTTTTTTTTTTAAATGTGGTTTGCTTGCAGACTTCAATAAAGACTGTTTTAGTTAACCTTTAACAATTAAGTAAGTTTTTTTTTATTTAACAATAGTCAAACAATGAGTTTATTTGATAATAACTATCAGAAATATATTTTTCTGATTGTTTTTTGATAAAAAGTTACAACAAATGACTAAAATTTCGCCAAGTTAATCATTTGTTGCGTTTTTTATAAACTAAAAGAAATTTTTTTACTATTGTATAAAATGTGGTATGATAAAACATATTGTTGTTTTTATTCTTTTTACAAAACAAATTTATCTCTAATATTTCAAAAGTTATAAACGTTTTATTAACACTCCTTAAGTCAATATTTAAAAAAAAAACAACAAGAGGTCTTAAAACTCACTTTGAAACAGCCGTATAGCAAAAACATTTACTGATAATATTTTTAGATCACCAAGCATAAGCATATTAAATATTTAAAATTATGTCTTTTTTATATATACAACTATTACCAACCAATTATATCATGATGCCAATTAGTCATTTGCTATAACAACCTTATAAGTTCTTATTGCACACAACTTTCTATTTTAACAAACTTTGTTTATTACAAATTTTCTTATTATTTTTGAGCAACTATGTTGCCATAATTAAATTCTAAACTATTTTCCATTTGTCGTTTTGTCAAGACAGTGCAAAGTTGAGTCATTAGCAAATAGAGCCATTTTAAATGTAAGTTTTTCAGGAAGCTCATTAATATAGATAAGAAATAAAACAGGATCAAGGATAGAACCTTGAGGTTTAATCAGAAGTTAAAAGAAATGAAGAAAAGTGTTTGCCTTCAAGAATGACTTTAATAAAGTAGTTAAAAAGAAATGACTTGATAATCTCAAAAGCCTTTCCAGAAAAACTATGGCCATATATATATATATATATATATATATATATATATATATATATATATATATATATATATATATATATATATATACACACCTAGTGGCAAGAATATAGCCACTAGGTTTAAGTTTCCAATAAAATTTTATTCTGATAAAGTAATCTGTCTGATACACAAACAGGAGATAAAAATCTAGTTGCTCCAGCTGGTTTTTATTTTATACTAATTGGATATTTAATGGTATTGATATGTTTATAACTAAACCATGTTTGTTATAGTGAAATTTACTTTGTTGAAGTAAAGCTTATTTTTTCAAGCTCAATTATTCAATTAAGTTTTGTGCTGCATTAATTGAATATAAAATGTTTAAAATTCTGCTTTATAAATATTGTGCTGATAATATTTAGAAATACAGTACTCTCTCTAATTTTCAAATATTCTTCTCAAGTAACAAATAGAAATCAAACAAACAAACAAATAGTAATTTTTAGGCCTAAATGCAATATATATTATGTGTTTCAAACTTTTACATTTAAAAAATAAAGTCAATAATAGTAGACTACTTTTTATGAGCTTGTAAATCCATGCCACAATTTTTATCTTCAAGTATCTTTGCAAATTATCTAGAATGTTACAATAAAAACTGTAATTTTCAAGTACAGTGATAGCATGTAATGCTTCTTTGCTTTTTTGAAAATTAAACTTTACGTCAATTTCATTAATCCACTCCTCAATTAATTGTGCCAACAGCCAACTTTTTGATTGGGCCCGATAATGACAAGGAATATTTTTCACACGTTTGAAACATCAAGGAGACTTTGATTTTCCAATTACAAACATTGAAAGACTTTCTCATTTAACATTACCTGCGGCCATCCTCGTCAGGCGAACCTTACTATGCTTGCCTCCTGTGGACTTTTCATTTTTTAAATGTAAACTTGTGTTAGGCAAACATTGATAGAAAAGTTCGAATTCATCTGCTCTTATAATTGGTTCAATAAACATATGTATAAGTTATGTCTAACCAATTATAAATCATGCAATTTATAATTAGTTAAACATAACTTATACATATGTTTAAATATAACTTCAACGTCTTTGCAAGTTTCCAAAATATCTGATTCTGGAATTTATTTATTTTATTTTCTTTAAAAAAAAAAAAACGCTGTAAAATAATCATATGTAAGCTGTAAAATAATCATATGTAAGCTGTAAAATAATCATATGTAAGTTGTAAAATAATCATATGTAAGTTGTAAAATAATCATATGTAAGCTGTAAAATAATCATATGTAAGCTGTAAAATAATCATATGTAAGCTGTAAAATAATCATATGTAAGCTGTAAAATAATCATATGTAAGTTGTAAAATAATCATATGTAAGCTGTAAAATAATCATATGTAAGCTGTAAAATAATCATATGTAAGCTGTAAAATAATCATATGTAAGCTGTAAAATAATCATATGTAAGCTGTAAAATAATCATATGTAAGTTGTAAAATAATCATATGTAAGCTGTAAAATAATCATATGTAAGCTGTAAAATAATCATATGTAAGCTGTAAAATAATCATATTGTAAAATCATTAATCATAAAAATTGTATAAAATAAAGTAAGAAATTAATTTACTTTTTCTTTAATTTGTCTATATATTTAATTTGTCTATATATAGCCATCCATTTGAAAATTTGAAAAAAGAATTTGGCGGGTTAATGAACTTTTTACACGTCAGAAAATAAAAATGTTCAATTTAAAGAGAGAATTTTACTAATAGGTCTGAAAAATCCATTCAAATTATGGAGGTTTTGAGTTATAGAGATTCAAATTATAGAAAGTTAAACATAAGAGTTTCTTAAGTGCATTTCACTGTGACTTTGCATTTAATCAAATTAAAGAGATTCGAATTAGAGAGATTGTACTGTAGAAGACTTATTATAAGGTGGTTTGGTGTCATATTGTATTTTCTCAGTACAGTTATCAAGATCTATATCGTAAATGATTGTATTAATAGTGAAATGATTGTTGTTTTTTTACATAAAGCTTCATAAGATACTTTTCTCTTCTCTATTTTAGAACGAACTAGAAGGTGGAGTTATGAAATCAAATGGATTAGGCTAATCCATTAGCTTTAATCTGGTTTCTACGCCTTCTACTTTTAAAAATTGATTTTCCAAAAGAAACTCTATAAACTTTAAATCCGCATCAGTTTTCACATCTTTTTGAGTAACTAGTTTCACAACAATTGTTGAAATAATTTAATTCTTGTTAAAAAATAAAATAGTGAATAAATTTCCTAACGGAACATACAAATATCACAATTTTTTACTGGAAAATTTCTGAATATCTGTTTTTTTCTGCCTACTAGTATGTGTGCGCTATTTTTCTTGAAAACTAGAATGTAAACATTCGCAAAACATATATACACTAAATTTTAAATACGCAAGTTGTTTTTAGGAATTTTTTTAATAAAGAAATCTATTTGAACAAAAGAATTTTAGTTTTCTAAAATTTGAATGATTAAATTATTTAAATATTTTGTGATTAAAATTTATAATTAAAAAAAAAATCATAAGCTCAATAATTAAAAATTTCATTGCAGCGGTGTCCATAATACCCAGTAGCAGAGCAAGGATCATTCCTTAAAGTTAAACATATATCTAGCTACAGTAACAATATCAGATTTAGAGCATAGTGCAAGTGAGAAAGAAAGTTTTATTTAAATTGTACATTTTGAATAGTTAATTGTTTTTTGTTTCTTTTTAAAATAGTTTTAAAAGTAGAAACATTCTATTGCAAACATTAAACCAGTGATTATTGCAAATGTTAAACCAAAAATTAAATTAAAAAAAAATTGTTTTACTTCTGCTCAAAGCAATTTTTTTCTAAAAAAAATAATTTATGCAAAAATACTTTAACTTAAGGAAATATAATTCGATTTATTAGACCAAATTTTTTTCTTTCACTTTTTATTGCAAAACAAAATGAATGAAAACATCAATTTAAAAACCATTTGAATAAAAAAATAATCATACTTAAGTTTTTAATAGTACAATCAAGAAACAAAAAATTATAAAAAGCGTGGCAAATGGTTTTATTAATATTATTATTATAATTATATGGTCTATAGATTATAGACACGTATGGTCTATTGGCATGTTTTAGTGCAAGTATGAAGTTTTAAGTTTTATGACAAGAATGTTTTAAATTACTAGATACTTGCTCATTACATTATAACTGCAACTTAAATTTTAAATTATAGCTCAAGTTGTAAAATTATAACAGTAACTTACGCTATTTTAAACTGCACCAAACAAGAAAATTATAAGATAATATTTAAATATGAGAGACAGTATGTTAAAAAAACAACAATTACGAACTAATGTAGATACAATTTTATATTAACATTAATTAGATAAGATTTTATATTAACGCTACTTCTGATCCTTGGCACCGCTTTGCGGTAAGGGGGGTTGAAATTTTTTTTACAATTAGAATTTTTTGCAATAATTATAGAACAGTTTGTAGCATAATACTTATATTTATATGATTGTAATATACTTTTTGAACTGTTGTAATTAGTAAAAATTTTGAGAAAAATTTGATGACTGGTTGAAAGGCTTTTTTATAAATTTGTTTTTATTTTATCATTTATATTTAAAATTTTACCATTTTGAATTTTGAAACAAATAATACAAAATTAATTTTTAGCTTTAATAGTCGATCACAAAACAAAACTTATTGACTTGAAGTTGAATATTCAAAGAACATTAAGTAGAAAAATTAAAGAAGAAAAAGGGACAAGTTGTTTGAGTTGGTAAGCAAAATATGAATAATTAATTTCATTTTATTGCAATGTTTTTGTTTTCAAAATGATATTGTATATTGAATTTTAGCATTTTTCTTTGATTAATCTTTTTCCAAATCACAATTGTTAGATTCATTTGAACTTTTGATGTTAATTGAAAAATCAATAATAATCAAATGATTGATAGTTTTTTTTTATTATTTTTATTACATTGTCTAAATACCTTCTGTTTACTTTTGACTTCTGAGCAGGTTTAGTTTCATAAATTTAGACCTGGTTTTTATTATCAATTAATAAATTATTTAATTAACAAAAGTTATGAAGGTATGTGCACATGATAAAAATTTGATCCTGAATTCAAAATTAACATCAAAATATTGGTTTTAAAAGTTTAAAATGGTTAAATTTATCAGTATATAATAATTTTGTTATGCAAAAATTAGTCCAACAAACTGTATCATTACTATTATAAGTTAGTACTTCTAATAATATTCTAAATATATTATAATAAATACATTTATTTATAAAATAAATGTATTTAATAGTTTTGTTTGATAAATATACCATTTAAATTTTATAGCATCAGGAATAACAGCATCAAGTATATAACAGTATCAGACCCATGGTCATCTACTACAACAGAGAGCCACTCAACTAAAACATCCCAGTCACCATTACCATCAGAACCGGAATCTACATAAAAATCAAAAACTCAAAATGATCCGATTAGATGATATATTTGATTTAAATATTATTGTATGGAATTTTCCAATAAAAATTGTGCTCTTATCAAATAAGCAATCACTATTTAAAAATTCTTGCCTAATGTTTTCTTCAACCATAAATCTTTCATCACTGTTGCTCATCTCCAGCATAAATAAACAGTATACCTAAAGGTAGAAAAAATCTATTTAATTCAATAATACTACTACTTTTAATTAAAAGAGTATCTGACCAAACCACAACCCTCAGTTGTTGTATCTACATGTTGATTGTAAACTCAACTGCGCCTAAATCTTACTTAGTCAATGTGTGCACTCTGTTAACAGAGTAGTTACAGCCTGTTAACAGACTGTTACAGCCGTAGGCGCAATGCTTTGCGCCTACAGCAGTAACAGAGAGGCTTTGTATTTATATTGTCCAAGTGCAGAACTTTATTTAGTTGGTGCATTGAAGTGTGTAGCAACAAAAAAAACCTTTGTGCACTAAAAGAAATTAAAAAAATTTTGACACAGAGAGACAAACCTCAAACTCTTAGTTTATATATATATATATATATATATATATATATATATATATATATATATATATATATATATATATATATATATATATATATATTAAGGAGGTGTTTTTTTTCAAAAAATTTCAAAAATGATCATTATTTTATAAAAAAAACATTGAGAAACAAAAATTATAATAAAAAAAATCTATATATATATATATATATATATATATATATATATATATATATATATATATATATATATATATATATATATATATATATATACAACCGTCGGAATTAGGAAAAATGAAGTCTGCAAATTATTGCCGACCTCAATCTTTTTGGGGTCCGCATCAGATCGGCAAAAATTATTTGATACCATGGACTGACCATAAAACATAGAAACCAGGTCAACAATAAGTTTGATGATTTTAGGTTTCTAAAATCAATCTTTCCAATACTATCCTTTAACTCAGTATCAAATTTTGATTACAAACACATACCTTCATATCTTTAAGATAATTATTTTCTTATTAATTAAGAATACTTGTTGATTGTTAAAAACAACCAGGTCTAAATTTAGGAAACTGGATCTCTAGAAAAA
Organism: Hydra vulgaris; assembly: GCF_022113875.1. Classification (NCBI taxonomy): domain Eukaryota; kingdom Metazoa; phylum Cnidaria; class Hydrozoa; order Anthoathecata; family Hydridae; genus Hydra; species Hydra vulgaris. Next base: position 29,036,756 of record NC_061167.1, read on the forward strand.
GAGATTAAATAAGAATTACAGGGGTTTAGTGGTTAAAATCTAAAATTAATTCTTAGAAAAAACGATTTTTCATTATAATTATGTCACTAAAGACAGACAACCCTAATAACTACGGTAACTTGGTAACTATGATTAACTTGGTAACATGTTAAATTTTGGTTTTAAATTTGTTAATTAATCAGAGTTTTTCAGTTTATTTCTTTTTTTTTTTGCCTTTTTAAATTTTAGGAAATATTTTTGGAAAACATACTGGCTTGTACATAACAATGAAAAATTAACTGATGGCTCAAAGACTATGAAGGCGTATGTAGTTTTTGTTTTGAAGTTAAATTTTTTTTTATAGTTTCATGTTATTACATTATTTATACGACAATGGCGTGATGGTTTATTGTATTCTTGCTTGTTGATTGTTGCTAAGCAAAAACTTGTAAAAAAAAATAATGAGCTGGTTAAATTGCACAAAGCAAAAAGTAGCAAAACACTCAAATTATAAGAAAAAACTTATTTAAAATCTCTGCATTTTTTAAATCTCCAAACATTAGATAATATTTTTTAAAAACCTTTTTTTTTTTCACCAGCTGCATTCACACTTTTTGTCGAAGCTAAAGAAAGAGCTTCATGTTATTCAGAGCCCAGTTTTCTTATCTTTTCTCATTTTGCTTCGATTAGCTATAGCTTCTCATGGTATCTTCCGGATCCACACTGTCTACTTTTTACTGTCAAAAGAATTCATTGAGGCTCTTTTTTTTATAAATATGTATCATTGCAGGTAATCCTAGGATCCTTTTTGTATTTTTAAAGTAGACTTGTTAACTGATAAAAATACTTTTTTCCTTAGAAATCAGTGGAACATTTTTTTAGATGATGTTTACACACTTAAATTCATATATAAGTTATATTTTATATGCTAAACATTTTTTAAACGAAGCATCCACAAAAAAATTTTTCTTTTATACATTTAAGTTATATAGTCAAAAAATATTATAAGTGAACTACTGTTTATGTTTACACTGTCAAAATATTATAAGTAAGCTACTGTTTATGTTTACATTGTTTTTTAAAGAAATAAAAATCTCACATTTTTCGGATTTCTTTGCAAGTTATTGAAAATTTTAATTTTTTTTTTTTTACCTATTATATTTTTTTAAAAATCTTTATTTTTTACAAAATGTTCTATTTACGCTATAATAAAAAAATACTTTTTTTAAGCTTCGTTATAAATTAAAAGTTATTTTTAGCAACATAATAATAAAAAAGTTGCTTTTTTTTATTTAGCTACGGCATAAAAGAAAATGCTGAAATTATGTTCGTCAAACGTTTAAGAAAGACCTAAATTTTTTCAACAACATTCTTTGCGAGACTGAACTTAAAATATAAGAGCTTCTGGAATGAAGTATCAAAGCTGAACGAATGAATTCAAGATTTTTTGGGTTGGTTCAATTTGATGGAATTCACATATAATTTTTTTTTTAATCATTGTTTTCATTATTTTTAAGTTGAGTTTGATTTGAGAAACGTTAACAGATATCAGTGACCATTTCCCTGTTTTTTTAACTACAAATACTAAATGCTGTATAAATAAAAAAACCCATAACAGTATACATAAGGCATGTAAACAAAGGCTCGTTTGCGATTTTTAGACAGCTTTTGCGTGAAATCAATTGGGAGTTATTGAATGATTGCAATGACACATGTAGCGCATACGATTTCTTTATCCGCGTCTTTACAAGGCAATATGAAAAGGCTTTTCCTAAAGTTCAGAAAAGTATAAAATCCAAAAGTGTGCATAGCCCGTGGATGTCTAAAGGTTTTTTAAGATCATCAAAAAAAAAAAAAAAGCTTTACGAAAAATATTTAAAAAACAAACTATGAAAACGAAACTAAATATAAAAAATACAAAAACTATTTTGAAAAAATAAAAAAGCAATCAAAAAAAAACTTCTATTCTGGACTACTTCAGAAATCATTTGGAAACGCTAAAAAAACTTGGACTATAATAAAAGAAATAACAGGGAAAACAAAAATTACATCTAGCAACTTCCCTAATCGACTGAAAACTGATAAAGGTGAAATTTTTAATAAAAAAACAATTGCTGAGAGACTGAATAATTTTTTTATAAATGTTGGGAGAAATTTAGCCAAAGAAATCTCTCCAAGTAGCAAAAAATTCCAGTCTTTTTTGAAAAAATCAGATTTTATTTTGGACAATTCGGAACTTTCCATTGAAGAACTTCGTTCAGCTTTTAACATGCTTCAGAAAAATAAAAGTGCAGGTCTTGATGAAATTAATACAAATGTTTTGAAAAGTGTCTTTGATATTATCGAATTGCCTCGTTTCATTATTTTTAAACTTTCATTAAAAAACGGGGGCTTTCCTGATCAATTAAAACTTGCTAAAATAATTCCAATTTATAAAAACGGTGACGATTCTTTAGAATCAAACTACAGAGCCATCTAAATTCTTTCCTGTTTTTCAAAGGTTCTTGAACGTATTATGTATAATAGAATATATAACTTCATCGATAAAAACAATATTTTATATCCTAAACAGTTTGGATTTCGGAGAAATCATTGCACTGAGCATGCTGTGATGGATTTGGCCAGCAATATTTTGAAAGGATTTGATGGCAATAATTATACACTTGGAGTTTTTGTTGATTTGTCGAAGGCGTTCGACACTGTCGACCACGAAATCCTTCTCTATAAATTAAAAAATTATGGAATTCAAAATACTAATATAAAATGGCTCGAGTCTTATTTACAAAATCGTAAACAATGTGTGATGTATGATTTAACTTATACGCAGTTAGAAGTTATTAGTTGTGGTGTCCCTCAGGGCTCAATATTTGGTCCTCTGTTGTTTCTCTTATATATTAATGACATCCACTTATCCTCTAAATTCCTTAATTTTGTCCTTTTTGCTGATGATACTAATATTTTCTTTTCGGGGTCTAATTTAAAATTTGTTTTTTCTACTGTAAACACAGAGCTAATTAATCTCAATGAATGGTTTAAAGCCAACAAACTGTCCGTAAACATTGATAAAACTAAATACATTCTGTTCACAAAACCTTCGAAAACTGATAAGATACCCCTGAAACTTCCTGATTTATTTATAAACAACATTAAAGTAAAAAGAATTCATTCAATGAAAATCCTAGGTATAATATTTGACGATCATTTAAACTGGAAAAATCATATTCAATTTGTGGAAAACAACGTTTCAAAAGCTCTTGGGATCCTTTTCAAAACGAAGCACCTTTTGAATATAATGTGCTTAAAAAGCTTGTATTTTTCATTTATTCATAGTCACATTAGTTATTGCAATATAGCGTGGGCAAGTAATTATTCATCCTCTTTAAAAAAAATTAATACCAAACAAAAATAAGCGAGCCGGTTAATTTTAAATGCAGGTAGATATGCATGCGCCGAGCCTTTACTTAAAAAAATTAATGTTTTAAATATTTATAAACTAAACATCTATCAAAATCTGTTATTTATGTCTAAAATTTATAACAACATGCTTCCAACATATTTTCAGCCTCATTTCACCTTAATTAATCACAAATACTCTACAAGATATTCCATTGGCAATTTTCTCATACCTACAACATCCCTTGGAAAAACAGACTTCTCAATAACATGAGAACTATTTCCTGAATAGAGACATGAAAAACATGACTTCAATTAAACTATTTAAAAGAGCCGTTAAACTATACTTATTAGATTTAAATAATAAAAACATTCTTTTGTATTTTTAAAAAAACATTTATATATTGATTTGTTAACATGTATATATGCTTGTGGCCTATGTATATTTTGTGAACTGTGATGTGTTGTATTATGTACAAAACTTGTAATATTTATAAAACTTATAC
>NC_061167.1:29043133-29088133 GCF_022113875.1 Hydra vulgaris
TATGGTTCAGAGAAGCCAGAAGAAAATTTTTTTATCACTTTTAATGGTCATATAATATATTTGATGTATGATAGTGTACATTTGCTCAAAAACTTAAGAAATAATTTGATTAGTACCAAAAAGTTTATTTTCCCATCATTTTAGTTCACTGATTACATTTTTAATATAAAAGTCTCTGCAGGTGATATATCTTTGGGATTGCTTCATATTTCAGTGCATGAAAAAGATGAAACTCTATCAGCAAACTTAAGAAAGGCATCAAAACTAGGAGAAAAGACATTATATCCAGGTAACAATAAACAAGACGTCAACCTAGCATTAAATATACTCCATGAAACAACATTTGCAACAATTCAGTTATTTTCCTAATGAATTTTCAGCATCAGAATTTTTAAAACTTGTTAATTTATGGTGGGTAATATCTAATTCTAAAATGAAATACTCTAATCATAAGTTTGGAAATGCATCTGTTATGGGGGACGGTAAGCCACAATTTTTACGTGCAATTTTTACGTGCTCACTGGATTGATCAGTGGCAAAATTCGCAATACAGTTCCACCGAAAGATATTCTCTTACAGCTTAGACTTCTAAAGCCCTTATTGTAACACTGCAAAGTACTTCTAGTTTAATTGAAGATCTTCTATTTAAAGGATATAATTATGTTCTAACCTCTTGTTTTTAAAGGGATCCATTGGAACGACGTTTTTCAAAGTCAAATGAGTGGTGGCAGATTTCTTGCCGGATTACGTGAAGTAATAACTTCTGAAAAAATTTTGCAAATGAGATCATTATTAAGAGAATATTTTGACTTTTGGAAAATGGATTTAAAAACTTTCAAGTTGGTTGTAAATATAAATTCGATTTCTGAACTTTTTATTAATGATATTCAGGAATGCGATTTAGATGTATATATATATATATATATATATAAAAATATATATATATAAACACCTGGACATCTGTCCAAATATTATAATTTATCTTGCACTTCCTTGCACTTATATAAAATATTTCTTGCTTCTCTTAAGACTATTACGGCCTGACGGTTCCATATAAGTGGTGGAACTTTAATAGCTTCCACTGCGAAACAATAACAATATATATATATATATACATTTATATTTATTATATATATATATATATATATATATATATATATATATATATATATATATATATATATATATATATATATATATAAACAAATCAAAAAAAAAACTACTAGATGTTATTTCGAAAAACTACTAGATATTATTTCCCAAATACAAAAATGACACTGATTTATCAAAGGAGGTTTGGAGATTAAATGATAAAAACTTAAACCCGGTTGTTAGGTGGAAAATAATTAAACAGTGCGATGCCTATAACCCTGTAACAAAACGATGTAACTTATGCTTAAACGAAAAGTACGAAATTTTATTTTTCAAACACTGGCGATCAGCAGTGTTTCAGACACTGGCGATTAGCAGTTTTACAACTATGCTTCTTTTTTATTCGTTTTGTTTTGACGTCGGAACTCATTCTACTGCTGTTTTTGTATTTTGTATTTTTTAACGGTTTTTTCTTGATTTGTATAATACATATGGCTGAAGATTGCCGATAAGCGTGAAACTTTTAGTTTCATTATAAAGTTGTATTTTTCTATTTAATTATACTTTATTTATAAATATATATTGATCTATTTTGTAAAAATTATTTTTACATTGTATTGATCACTCTCAAGTAAACAAGAGGATTTGTATCTCAACCAGATACAATAATAAATAACAATATATATATATATATATATATATATATATATATATATATATATATATATATATATGCAGTATCGGACAAAACAAGTGCAACCAAATAATGCTAATTAGTTTCTTATATAAAAGTGCTGCATTTTTTTAATTTAGAGAAATAACTATGTAACTGTTTAGAGACAACGTTCTTCAAGTTTTATTCATCACAAAGTTCATTATTTGTACACGAAAATTAATAAATTAATTAAAAGTATTAAAAAAAGTTGATTTCCTTTTGGACAAAACAAGTGCAACTCCACAAAATGTTGACCAAACTGTATTTCGCTATCAAAATTTCGTAGCGAATCCTTTGTTGTCGATCACAGCCTTGCATCTTTGAGGCATAGATTCGATGAAACTTGAGGTGATCAATGAAACTTTGTGGAATCGCTGCCCAGGCCTTTTGGATTTGTTTAAACAGTTGATCTTTATTACGGACACTTTCACGATTAATTCTGCGATTGACGATCTCCCACAGGTTCTCGATAGGGTTGAGATCCGGAGATTATTATTATTATTTTTATTATTTATCTATTTTGCCGTTGATAAATATTACAAAAAAGAAAATAAAATAAAAGAAAATCCTGACCGGAGCAAAGTAAAAACGACAGAAAATCATGAAAGTTATAAAAACAAAAAAAAATGCGTTGAATAATTAAAAAAAAGAAGTAATATATGTAAACATAAGTATTTGGGCTGATTATTTAATATCATCAAAAATATGAACGAAATAGACAATTTTCTTTTCGCTTTGTTTTATACTAATGGTTTGAAACCATTTTAATAAAAGCTAAAGAAAGTGTTAAGATTTAATTTATTTTTAAGTGATTTAGTTTAAACCTTTAAATTGTTTTCAAAAAAGGTATTTGAAATCTAATATATTGAATTCCATGTTCAGTAAATGCCGTTTTGAATCATCCTTTAATCTTTGCAAAGCGCAGTTTAAAACGAAGTTTTGTTTTTTTCTAAAGATCGGAAGAAATTTTTTCCAAACTAAAGGTCCCCGATATTGAATTTGGTACAAACTTAATTTAAGAAGGCTTATGGGAACCACAAAGTTATTCACTGAAAATTTGGTTGGATATTTATGGGAGATTTCATTAAATTAGGATTGAAATGTTACTGTAGAAAACCCAAGTTTTGCTTTAAGCATAAATAACATTACTTGATATTAAGCTTATAAATATTTAAAGCTCTAAGCTGACGTAAGAGAGGTTCGCATTGTGTTTTTCTATTTGCCCCAAATACTATTCTGCAAGCATGTTTTTGTTTACTATAAATTTTTTTGAGTTTAGTGTGATTAGTGCTACCCCAGGAAATGTTACAGTATGAAAGATAGCTGTGTATAAACGAAAAATATAAACTTTTTAAAGACTCATTATTAAGAAAAGGTTTTGTATAACATGACAATATTTTTTGAGATCTTACCTTCAATATATTTATATGAAATTTCCATAACAATTTTTCATCTAAGAGCACTCCAAGAAAGTTTGTAGTCAATTCCTTTTTAATTATTTTATTATTGATTAAAAGATTAGGTAGTTTAAGATGGAATATTCTCGGCTTTACTAAGTTTATGGAGAGAAAACAAAATTTATCCTTTAATAGGATAAACTTTGTTTTCTCTACATTTAATGATAGTCGGTTACTTATAAACCACTCGTTGATCTTATCTAATTCTTCGTTAAATATTTTAAAAAGAACAGTAATATCTTTGTGAGAATAAAACAAATTAGTGTCATCTGCAAATAAGATAGTATTTAATACTTTTGATGATAAATATAAGTCATTTATATAAAGTAAGGATAATAATGGTCCCAAAATAGAACCTTGGAGTACTCCACAAGTTATTAAGTTGTTTTTTGAGTCTTTTGATTCTTTAAGTATAAATTGCTTTCTGTTAGTTAAGTATGATTTAAACCAAAGTAAACTTTGATTTTTAACACCATTGTTTTCTAATTTTTTCAAAAGAATTTCATAATTTACTGTGTCGAAAGCTTTGGATAAATCAATAAAAACCTCTATTGTATAGCAATCACTATTAAATCCATTTAATATATGCTTAACCAATTTAATTATTGCATGGTCAGTAGAATGATTTTTTTTAAAACCGTATTGATTATTATATAAAATCTTATTTTCAAATAGATATTTATAGTCTGTTGTACATAATGCGTTCAATTAGTTTAGAAAAGCAGGATAAGACTGAGATTGGTCTGTAGTTTGAAATATTGGTCGCCAGATTTGAAAATAGGTGTTATTTTTTCAATTTTTAGTTTATCTGGAATATGACCTGATTTAAGGGAGAGATTAAAAATATGGAATAATGAGGGTTCGATAATATCAAAAACAGATTTAATTACATTAGCATTAATTTGATCTATACCTGCACTTTTATTTTTTTTCAGACTATTAAAAGCAGTATGTAGTTCACTTTTGGTTAAAATCGGTTCTTCCATAATTAAATCAGTTGTTGCAAGTTATAAAATTTTTTTTGACCAACTGGAACTTACGCTGCTAGGTTTGGGCCAACATCAAGAAAAAAATTATTTAATTTCTTAATGATAACTTTTTTATGATAAATCATTTTTCCCTAAATAATAAGTTTTTGCGGTAAGTTATTTTTTTCAATTTTATTTTTCCCAATTAAGTCTCTAATAACACTCCACGTTTTTTGAGGGTTTCCTTTGTTTTTTTCAAGCAGTTTAGCATAGTAATTTACTTTTGATCGTTTTTTAGTTTTTTCAAATAAACTTTTATAATTTTTGTGATTAGTTTCATTTTTATAAGTTTTATTTTTTAAATATTTATCATACTATTTTTGTTTTTTCCTTGATGATTTTAGTAGGCCTTTGGTCATCCATAGGGATACAACCGACTTTGAGTTTATTACTTTTACTTTTAAAGGAAATGCCTTATCATACATTTTAAAAATCATAAGCATTATTGAGGCAGCCAATCCATCACCGATAGGTGGTTGTCTTGAAACCACTGCTTGACTACTTTTGTAGTGTGTTTTGGATCGTTGTCTTGCTGAAAAACCTATTTTATTGGCATATTCTATTCAGCATGAGGTAACATAACATCTTTCAGGATATTTTTATACATAAAACGGTCCATTATTCCATCGATTTGATGTATTGGACCTAGAACGTTAGCAGAAAAACACCCCCAGACAATTACATTGCCTCCACCATGCTTCATGGTCTTATGGCAGTAACGTAAATCTAGGCATTTTCCGGCCGGTTGACGTACACGGCAAATGCCATCGCTCCCAATGATGTTGAACTTCAATTCATCACTGAACATGACAGTTTGCCATTTTTGTACATTCCAGTCAATATGAGATGTAGCAAACAGGAGTCTTTTTTTCTGGTTCTTTAGTGAAATCAGCGGTTTCTTTGCAGGGCGTCGAGAAAACAATCCGGCTTCAACAGCACGTCGTCTGATTGTTCAGTCCGATACAAGCAGCTCTAATTGCTTTTGTATCTCGACTGATGATATCCAGGGATCCTTCTTGACGGATCTGACGATCATAGAATCCTCTCTAGAAGTGATGGAACGCGGTCTTCCACCTTAGTTATCTGTTGCCACTTCCCCGTAGAACAATATTTGGAGCATAGTCTTTGATACGGTCCATTTTTTTCACGCAATATTTATCACAAATACTTTTATGTGACATTCCACTTACATAATCGCCAATAATTTTCTTTCTTAGTTCCAATCCAAGACTGTCGGGGGCCATTTTTGCACTTGAAGTCATAAAAATAATAAAAATAAATAATCACGCTTCTCAAGGCTTACCGTGTTACATTTACCTTGTGATGATACAATAATGCCCTGTAGAACACGTCTTGGTTGGATGTGGACTGTATTGATGTAATGAAACACTTGTTGTATTTCACTTCTTGTATTGATGTTCTTCGATAAAACACTTTGATAAAACTCACTTCGATAAACTCTCTTGATAATAGTGACTGATTGACTTCCATATACTGACTGAGTTACATGTCGGTTTACATGTCTCTTATATAGTAAAATGAATCTGTGTGAACCTGTTCTTGAAGATTCTAGATGCTTCTTTTCGATGCTTCTGGAAGCTTTTGAATGCGTCTGGATGCTTCTGAATGTTTCTGAATGTTTCTGGAAACTTCTGAAGCTTCTGCATGCTTCTGAAAACTTCTGGTTACTTCCTTTAATTATTAAAAAACTTCCGTGACGTTGACCAAACTTAAGAAAATGAAACAAACCAAAAAGGTTGTACTTGTTTTGTCCGCTGCAAAATGTCACTTGTCAACAAAATTCTGCCTGTGTGCTGTCACCTGTCAGCTGATTGCTCATGTCATGGCATGCTATGGCATGCTATGACTCCAGACTCCTGCACTGTTTGCTGTGGTAGTATAGTTTTTTTCGTTTTTAAGACATGTAAAATTAGGAACACTTTTTAGCATTGTTTGATGTTGGTTGCAAATGTTTTGTCCAATACTGTACATCTTTATTTCAATGAAATATTGAAAAAGGTCACGCACAAACCAAATTGAAATGATTACAATTTAAAAATTTTTTTTAACAATGTTTATATATAATATAAGTCATTAAACCAACTTTATAATATTATTATTGAGACAGGCTTGTACCATGGGGAGTCGTTGAGTGAAATCGACCTCCCTTTTTAAAATTTAATCGTCTTTGTTTCACGCAAGTTTTGTTATAAAAATCCACCACTAAAGAATGGAGAGAAAGAGTTAGTAATTGTTTTTAAGCTTTCCACATGTGCGCAATTATAAAATTATTATGCAAAATTAGCAAAAATAGTGCTTTCCACATGTGTGCAATTATAAAATTATAATGCAAAATTAGCGAAACCTTTAAAAGACTATTAGCGCTGCAGAAAGAAACAAAATTTTAATGCTTTGAAAGAACTGAAAGTTAAAAACATTAAAAAGGTTAAAAGAAAATGGTTCTGCAACTTGAGAGCAAAGATCAAAGATCAAAAGAGAGCAAAGGTTGTTCCACTGGCAAACATGCTAGTGTCAAGACCATCCACTCTTTCAAGCAAAAGAAGGTAATCAAAGCGACATTGTCCACAGTTACCAGCTTGGCGCCACCTGATTGATCTGAAAATAGTACGGACTGCGACTCATCCGAAAACAGTAAAGACACTTCTAGGAATAATAAAATCACAGCATTAACGAGCAAAAGAAAGCATCACCCAACACGCAGTGCATGACGCATTGTTACAATCTCGAAGCTCTCTTCCTACGGAGCAGCAAAGGTGTGCCGCCAGCTTTTTGGTGAATGCAGTGAAATCCCACCCCGTGCCACTCAGCAATATATAAAGCAATATATATATAAGAGCTGCTCAAGTAAAGAAACACTTTGTGAGTATGCTTCAACTGGAGAAAGGAGCATACACTTTGACGGCAAACAAATTGATGGTTTTGAATATCAGGCAATGATCCTCAAGAAAGCAAAAGAAATTAATTTGACTGAGCTCAGCCTGAAAAATTGGAAAATCAAACAATCAAAGAAAGACTTCGCGATGTGCTTGAGAAGTTCAACCTGTGGGGATCAATCGTAATGATTGTTGCCGATACGTTATTGTTCGGTTGCAACAAATGTCCGAAGAGAAAGGTTTATCCAAACCCAATTTCATTAGTTGCCAACACCATGTGCTGGATTGCATTCTTCGTGTTGTCATGGACGGAGAGCTCAATGGATTAGCTAAATCATCACACATTGAGTACTTTTTTGTAAAAGATTTGATGAGCAAGTATGATAAATTGAAACCTTCGACAACGGTAAAAATGAGATTAAGGAAACAGGCGACTGGATAGACAACATGAAGTTTCTTTATCATCTCACTCCTGAGATGAATAAGATACCCTTTGTAAAGTTTCAACAGATTTCAAACACTAGTAGCGCACGCTGGAACTCTTAAGTCATTCTAGCCCTCCTTACGTTTATTTTGAAACCTATAACAGGATGCTTGAATCCCATAACAAACTGCGTAAAATTTGTTCATTCGTTTCCAACTCTTAGGCCGACCATTGGTTTAGCAGTCAATTGTTACGCGCTGAAGATTTTGATGAACTATCTGCAGTACTAAATGACTATCCAAAAGGTCTCAGGTGCTTGCAAAACCAATAGAAAACATACGAATTTCCAATCAACATTGCTCAAAGCAACGTGAGCGTGCGATCAAAGTTTTGCAAACCTGCATGACTCCCGCCGCAACAAACCTGCATGACTCCCGCCGCAACAAACCTGCATGACTCCCGCCGCAACAAAGACAACCTCTCACTAAGATTCATCTTGTCCAATGTTTTTGTGGAAGTCAATTATTGTAAATAATTGACTTCTTTGTGTAATTGATGACCTTATGTAGCAAAAATTTCACTCTGAAGCTTGTGTTCAATTTGTAACGGCTTAAAGCGACCTCGAAAATTAGGCAAAAAAGCTAATAAATAAAATTTTAAAATCATTTTGTGCGTATTTTTATCAAATCAGCTTAAAAGTAAGATTTTATCTAATCTTTGATGAAAGCTCATTATCACACAGCGAAAAAAGGTTGTAAAAAAGTCATTACCTTAACATATATATATATATATATATATATATATATATATATATATATATAAAACTTTGAGAAAGCGAAAGCTTCATAACGATAGTTTAAATTGCCATGTACCTTGCTTATTTTAAAATAGGGCTGCACTATATATTTGATATAATATATAAGAAAAATAAACTCTTTATAACTTAAAGAATAAAAAGTTTTTAATGAATCTATTTAGGAATGCGTCTTGTTATTAGTCTTCATTGTATTTTTATGATGAAAGATTTTTTACGAGCAATATATTTCATGAACAGGTATTTAAAATTCGGTAGATAATTTAAAGTTCAGAGATTTTGTTTCTGAAAAACTATCACGAAGTTACAAAATCCTTAAGTCAAAGCTTCAGATAACATTGGTACCAAACTATATCGCTGGCTTGTAAGTATGTTTCAATCATATCCGTGTTTCTTAAACTGACAATTTTTTACAAACTCGTTTTAAAGAATAAGGTATTTGGAATACCAACGTTTCACGTCATCTTATTTTCATATGTGTTCTATTATATTGAAAAAAAAAAAAAAAAAAAAACATTTTTTCAGTTATGGATACTTATTACGTTTACTTGAAAATGAATTGAAAAAATTTTGTTGCTCCAAAATAGTATCGAATATAAAATTCTCTGCGTCTGTTCAGAAGATGTGTAGAATCTCGTTTAACGGAACGCTTGTGCGCATTCATTGAGTGTTATTTTAATTCAAAATGGTGGAAAGGTAAATATAAATTTTTGAATTTGTTTACTTTAATATTCTGCTTTATTTTTTAATAAGAAATCAATAAGAGCAGTATTTATTTGTTTATTTATATTTTTAATTAACGCTTTTTAATATTTTTAATTTATTTATATTTTTAATTAACGCTTTTAGTTTTACATAAATAATTCAGCACTGCACATAAAACGTTAACATGTTTTGTTATTATTGCGTTTTTTTATTTGTAAATTTTTAAATGGTAGGGGATTGAAACTGAAATACTCTCTTGTTTCAATTCTTTATCATTATTACACAATTTATATTCTTTATTTGAATTGTATTAATTAAATTATTTCAAAAAACAAAAACAAAATGTTTTTTAAATCTCTCTAAAAATTGCTTGTCTAACATTCTTTAACTTCTTATTTTTATTTACTTATTTTTTATTCTTAAAATTATTACAGCATTTCTTAACATTATTTTGAATTCTTCAAATTTGATCTGGTATAAAAGAAAAATGACGGAAAGCTAAGCAATTGTATTGTAAAGAAATTCGAGGTTTCTATTATTTGAGGTTAGAAGTATTTAAAATCAATTGGTATTGCTCATAACATTTTTTCACCTTCCTTTTTTCTCAGCTCCAATTTTTTTCGATAATATAATGCATACAGTTTAAAATGCACAATACTACACTTCAAATAACAATAATGTAATGCACTGACAGGGCCGCCCCGATGAGATCTTACATGGAGGAGGCGGTGACGTATCTGTTTTTGCCAACTAAAGGTTCAAATTTGTCGACTACAGCTAAAATTTGCCGACATTTTTTTTTTTAATTTCAAACAATTTTTTTTTCTCTGAATTTTGGTATCAATCGATTATAGCATAAGCGTGGTGGTAACAAGTTAAACAAACCCGGTTTGTGTAATATTCACTTTAAATTGATAATAACTAAGTGTCCGTACTATAGTTTGAAATAAATTTATAAGATTAGTTTAAATAATTTATTTATTTTATATTTATATTTGAATTTATTATTTAAAACCGTTTGACGCATTGATGATCAACCATTGTATGAGACTATTATTTATATTTCAGACAATTGTCGCAACTTCCACTAACAAAATTTGAGGAGAGAATTGCTCCGGAAACGTTTTTTGAATCGAAACAAGTGTTTATGAAGATCAATGGTTTTAAAATGGAAATACCAACTTGCTTTATTTGTTGGCAATAATGATTTTATCAAATGACAAAGTTTTTATATTATGTCAATTAATTAAGATTATTAATTACTTTTAAATTTAAAGGAATAAGACAACAAGAATATAAATAGCTTTAACAGTGCTTGCCTTATGCATGATTTTTAGTGTATAATGGAAGAGAGATTTAGAACGACACTTCTACAATATTTTAATCAGGTTCGTCATTTATTTTCTGCCTTAATTTAATAAGGTTTGTCGACTTCTAGATCATATTTGGTAAAAGGTTTTTTTTTTAAAAAAATTCAAGGTGCTAAAGATTTTTTTGAAAAATTGTTTAATAATTTAGGTTGATAAAGAAAAAAAAGGACTCACGGAAGACCTAAGAAAAATTAAAGAAGACTTTTTTCGCTATGAAGAAGAAAAAATTCGCTACAGATGCGAAAACTTACATAAAGATAAAGTTATACGCAAGTTAACTGAGAATGGCAAGCTGCTTGTTGCAGAAATTGAACGACTTAAGGCACAGAATAAACACTGTGATTCTGAACTCGTAAAAGTTATAGCGGAAAATAATGAACTGCGGAAGAAAATTTCTTTTGAAAATGACGCCATACCACATTTAGAGAATGAACTGCGCAATTTGGCAGAAGAGAATCAATACTTAAAATTACTATGTAAGTACATTATAAAAGATGACATTAAATTGCATAAAAAATGTTGCTTTTTAAAAAAACCGACACTTTTGTTATATCTTACTTTAGGCAAAGGGAATATGTAGACTTACAATATGTATGTATCATACAGATATGTAGTTTACAATAAGGTTGAAAAAATGTTAACAATAGCGAAAGCTTTCACGTGTTCTTTGACGCCATTTTGCTTTCCGATTCAATACGTTTGTCTTCTTTACACAAAAATCAAGTAGAAAAACTCATACTTCAAAACCACCAACCAATTATTTCCAAGACTCATTTAGTTTATTGTTAGTTTATTGTTTTGTTTTTAATGTATTTTTAGCTGACGACACAAAAGTAATGCAGCAGAAAGATGAAGAAATCCAGAAATTTTCTGCTCAAAGTGAGCATTACAAAAGCTTATGTGAGAAGTATCATCACGATTTGCATTTGCAAGCAGAAACTTTAAACAAACTGTCAACAGAAAATAGTTTGCTCAAGTCAGAATATAAATCTATTACAGCTGATAGAAGTAAGTTATACAACGAACTACAACAAAAACAAGTAACGTTGCAATCGGAGTGTTGTCGATTAGAAAAAGAACGTGCTGATTTTGAAAAAGAAAACTTCGAGCTTAGAAACGTTTTGAAAAAATTAGACCTTCACTTGGCTGAAAAACAAAAAAAAATCGAACAGCTTGAGTCGAACATAAGTACCGAGCATAAAATGTTTATTGAACAAACCATGTACACCAAGCAGATCGAAGAAAGCTTTAATCGTTTAAAACTCCAAAATGAAGCATCAGTAAAAGATAATGACTTGAAAACTAGGTAAATTATTTTCATTTAACTTAAATGGGGACCAACATTTTGTATTTAAAAAGTAATCAAAGTAATTATTAAATTAAATTATATATATTTAATATACTAATTATAATATTTAACATACTATATATACATAAACAACTTGATACTTAGAAATCTAACCAACGAAAATTCAAATTTGAAACAAGATCTGGAAACTGCTCGCCACGAGCTTCAAACACAGAGACTTACAACTGATAATCTTCTCTATGAAGATGGCTTAAAAAAAATGACCATTGAAAAATTAAATTGCAAGATAAAAGATCTTCTTAACAAAATTAACGAACAGATCAAACGCGAGTTCAGACTTCAACAAGAGATAAACGATAAACAAACAGACTTTGACTCTATTGTTAGTTCTAAGAATGCTCTTGAAATTAAAATAAAAGATTTAGAAACAGTATTAGAAAGAGAAAAAGACACGAATGGAAGATTAATTAATGAGACAAATCATGCTAAATCAAGATTAGAAAGATTAGAAAATGAAATATTAAGTCATACTCGCATAAAATGCGAACTAGAACAGGAACTCGACATAGCCTATAAAACCATTGAAACATTGCGTAAAAGTTGTGAATTAAGTGATGAACAAAGAAACAAAAGCAAAAAAGAAGCAGAACATCTGCGAGAACAAATAAGTACTTTGGAAAATGATATGATAGCGATGAAAATCCAGATGGAAGAATCAAAAACGCAATACACAAGTGTAGTTAAAAAATTTGAAAGTTGTGAAATGCAAAGAAATCGCTTGCAAAAAGAAATGATTATTTTACAAAAGAAGTTATGTGAAAGTGTTTCTATTTTGCACACTAACAATCAAGAAATTGTTTGCGAAATGCCTGATATGAAAAAAGAAACTACATTTAAAAATGAATGTGCAGTTCTAAATCTTGAAAAAGAAGCTGAAACTAGCGAGCTTCATTTAGTGCAAACATTCAATTGGAAGGATGAATCAGCTCATGATGTTGAAAATTATTATTTTCAAAAAACGAATCAAAAACTCTCTGGTGAATTGAAAACATTAACGAATTCAATTGATTCAATGAAGAATTTATTAAGTGAAAGAGACCAGCGAATTGATATTCTTTCAAATCAAAAGCGTCAGTGTGAAGTGCAATTCAATGTTGTTTTGGAAGAATTGAATGACTTGAAGAAATCTGTCAATCTTTACGAACAAAACATAACTCAACTAAATGAAGAAAAATTGCAACTCACAAAAGAAATACACAAAAATGGTGCTTTAATAAAAGATTTGAAATTGGAAGTGGAACAAAAAAATAATCTGTTTACTGAATTGAGCGAAACTCTAGCGCTAAAGAATAAGTTAGTAGACGAACTTGCCACCGAGGCAGCCCAAAAAGACAAAACTGTTAAGGAATTAGTCATCGAGGTAAGACAAAAAGACGATATTGTTAAAGATTTAATTAACGAGGTATCCCAAAAAGATAAGTTTGTAAAAGAATTAGGCAGCGAGTTAAATCAAAAAGAAAATTGTATTAATGATTTATTTGGTGAATTAGCTGAACAAGAAATATTAATAGCTGATTTACAAGAAAAAATCAACCAAAATAATCAAACGTTTGACGAAGATAAACGAAAGCAAGAATCTCAGGTTCTTGAGCTCCAAAGTAAGTTAGAACAAAAGGAGCTGATTGTTGATGAATTAGAAATATGCGTTGAAAAGCTCCAAAAAGAGTTCGAAAAACTTAACGAGAACCAAAATAAAAATCTTCTTATAGAGTTAT
The DNA here is from genome assembly GCF_022113875.1 of Hydra vulgaris. Lineage (NCBI taxonomy): Eukaryota > Metazoa > Cnidaria > Hydrozoa > Anthoathecata > Hydridae > Hydra > Hydra vulgaris. The sequence continues at coordinate 29,056,717 of NC_061167.1, forward strand.
ATTCAGAGTTAGACGAAAAAAATCGTGAAATTTATGAATTAGAAGTCAATTGTAAAAACTTTAGAGACCTTGTTGATAGCCAACAAGAAAATATAGATAAATTAAACGTTTATATTCAATTGCAAAAAGAACGAAAAGTAGGCAAAGATAAAGAGGTAACAAAAGAACAAAGCACTGCTTCGTTGGATGTTACTAATTTATACAATACCTGCACAAACGATATAATAACTACAAGGAAACTACCTACAACAAATGTTTTAAGTGAACATCTTCATACTGATAGTATAAGCTCCAGTTTTGATATTTCTTCAGACACAAAAGACTTTTCAAATAAAAACGCGGTTTTAAATGTTCAGCGTGATACAGATTTCTTAAAGCAAACAACAAATGCAGTTATTGAATCAAAAACTAATGATAATATAAATGAGCAACTGAGTGAAGTTATTGTCTTTAAAAAAGAATATTTAGATGCATTAGAAGCGCTTAGGCAAAAAGATATCTTAATTCAAGAGCTTCGAGAGTCAATTCAAAATTTTGAAAAAGAAAATACTTTGAACGACTCGGGTAACTTTTTTGATAATACGAGTGATTCTAATACAATGGGAAGAAAAACAAAACCATTTTCTACATCTTCTGCACTAATGGAACTAAAACTTCCACAGCCTGGCTCCTTCTCCATTGTACAAAGTTCATCAGAAATGGAGAGTACTTCAAGAAATAGAACGGCATCACTGCCAACAACGCCAATCCCATTTAAACCACCACCCGCGCCTTCTTCAAATATAGCTGGAGCAATTACAATTTGGGCTGAAGAAAGAAGGAGGTTTGAATTAGAAAAAAAAGAACTGATGAACAAGTTTAATCAAGAAATACGATTAACCAAAGAGCGCAATCTGAAAGTTGAAGCCAGCGCAGAGGACCTAAGGACTGAAATAGTAAGGCTTAATTCTGAGGTTCTTGATAAAAAGATAGAAATAAGAAAGTTAGAAGATGACTTGAAACTTGCACAAAGAAAACAAGAGAGAGCAGAAGAGTCATACAGGTTTTAATTTTTTTTTTTATTAGTTAATATATCTAAAGTAAGGGGTTGAGTTGAATAAAAATAGAATAAGTTACTTAGTAAAAAAACAGATTTATGAAATATGTAATAAATAACAATAAAAAAAAATTTTTTTTATAGAAAGGTAGTGGCAAAAAATGAAACGTTAGAACATGAAATTTTTGAAAACCGCCGAAAAATTCGTGAGGTCCAGGCTAAAAGAAATGCCAGCGAGGTAACAGAATTGCATTACAAGAGAGAATTAAACAAATTGAATAACAGTGCTGAAAGTCTTGGAGAACATTGTTCTGTTTTAATAAAGGAACGCGAAATGCTCGAGGAAAAAGTAAAAATTCAGGATAGATATCATGAAGACTTATTAGAAAAACTTAAAAATTCTCAACGTGAGGTTGATTACTGGAAGCACAGCGTAGAGATGATTCAAAAAGAATGCCAGGAACTTATGTCGCGTAACGAGGACCTTGAAAACAAAAATCAAAAACAAAGCCTGAATCTTGATACAATTGAATCAAACTTAAGAGAAACTCAAGATGATGCCAATACATGGAAAGAAAAGTCAATTTATGTTGATGAAATCTGTGGAAAGTTAGTGAATGAAAATCGATCTTTAAAAAAAGATCTTTCGGCTCAATCAGAACACGTGCAAGATATTCAAAATAAACTGAATGAAGTTAAACAACACGGGGATATCTTGAATCAGCAAAACTCCGAGTACAAAAGCGTTATAAATGAATTAAAATTAAAAGTTAATGATTTAGAAGAAGAGATTAAAAATCTTTCACAACAAAAAAAGCAACTTGAACAAATGATTCAAGGAAACAACGAAACCCAAAAAGAATTACTTACAGAGAAAGATATAGCCGAAAACAATTCTAGGTAATCTATTTATACTATGATCAAAAATAATTGTATTATATATATAAATGTTACGCACAGATCGGAAAATCGCGCATTACACGAGCTGTGCAATTTTTTGCTCATTTCGTGAAATGGATAGCGCTGTTGCACAGATTGTGAAATGTTGAATTTTTACAGGTATATTTTTAAAAAACAGGACTCTAACAACACTGCTAGATCAAATATCATTTTTTTGCCTGCAACGCTTTAACCTCGTTATCTTTAACTTAAACTATATTTACGTTACCTTATGCAGTAGCTTAGGGTGACTAAGTTAAATTATGCAGTAGCTTAGGTTGGTTATTGGGAACTTTAATAGATTTATTTAACTAAACAAGTTCTATATTTGCATAAGCAAGTTAGAACATTAAAAAAAAAATTAATGAAAACGCAGATGAGCAATGAAATACCAAAAAATGCTAAACCCAATAGCTGGCTACTTGGTATTAACTTTCCATTTCCATCAAAACTTTACTCAAATTTCTTTCCTGTTTTTTTTACTACCTAAACATTTAAAGTTTTTTTTTTAATTTTTTTTTTAATATTTAATATTTTTTTAAAGAACAACTTTTTTTTATAGGTATTTACAGCATAAAATTAACGAGTTAAGCCAGGTTGTCGCACAAAAAGAAAACATAATTAGCAGACATAAAGAGAAAGAAACAGAATTAACAACACAACTTTCTGAAATAACGGAACAACTCAAAGTAAAAAAATGTGCATTAAAACAGACAACATCAAACTTAGATAATGAGTTAACAAATGTTGAACGCCTTGAAAAACTTAACTGCGACATGAACAAAGAAAACAAAAAATTAATGAACGAGTTACTTGCGTTAAAAGAAAAAATACAGGAGACAAATCGAGAAAACGCTTTGTTAAAGGATAAAATCAAAAAGCTCGAGAGAGAGCAAAATAATTTAGATAACATGATTGCTAAAACACAAAAATCGAATAGTGAACTTATGGAAAGTCAACAAGCGGCAGTAGAGGAAGTTAAGTCATTTAAAAACAAAAACAGCATGCTTGAGCAGGAAGTAATAAACTTGAAAAAAGAAAAAGATTTTCTTGCTAACAAGTTGCTATCAGTTGAATTAGAGTTTAACAAAGCTAAAGAAAATTTTACAAGAGAAAATGCTGAGCTTGTAAAAGAGTTAGAGTATACAAGGCGATCTATGGGAGAGTTTGAAAATATTTTAGACCAAGGACAACAAGATTTTGACGAATTGGAGAATCAACTAGAAGTCTATAGAAGAGAAAATATAGAGTTGGATGAAAAACTTCACGGAGCATTAAAAGAGCACATACGGCTGCAAGCTGAGCTAGAAGAATTTAAAAAAAATTGCGAAAAACAGATCAATGAGTTAGAAACAGCTCGCCGTGAAAGAGATAATGAAAAACATCAACACGAAAATTTAAAACAATTAAAAATCTCTTTAGATAGCCAACTTACCGAGAGACGCAACAGAGAAGATATTTTTGAAGAAAGGTTGCGTGGTTATGAGCAACTTTTGAAATCTAAAGAAGAAACACTTCTCTGCGAAAAAAAAGAAAAAGAAAACATGCAAGTTGATTTAATTAAATTCCAAAAAGAACTTATTGATTGTATTACGCGCCAAGATGAAACAAGAAAAGACATCGAAAATAAAAACAAAGAAATAATAGAATGGAGAATAAAATGCGATCATTTCCAGAATAAAATCACAACATTAAGTAGCGAAAATGTTAACCTTAAATCTCAGTTTGATACTTTGACAAAAAACTTTGACGAAACTCAACAAAAAATGTATAGATTCAAAGTTGAGAAAGAAGAGCTTGAACAAGAACATCGAAAATTTTCGAAACGCGTATGCGAGCTCGAGTTAAAGCTGGAAGATGAGCAAGCCACTCACGTTATTGAAAAAGATCAGCTTTTAACAGAACTTTCTGCTCTGAAGAGAATGACTAATGAAAAAGATATACTAAACGAAAAACATACTCATCATCTCACAAACAAGGAAAAAGAACTTTATAACATGTCACAAGAAAATGAGAAGCTAATTGAACAAATCAAAACAATTGAAGAGGAGCGGGAGATGGAAAGACAAACATTGTATGAATCTCTTGAGATGTGGAAAGATAAGGCTAATGCAATAGAAGTTGAAATGTCAGCAGAAATTACACAGTTGCGTGCAACAATTGATGCAATGGATCATTCAAACAAAAATGATGCTTCACTTATTCAAGCCACTGTTCAGGAAAATAAATCTCTCAAGTCTAAAATGGAAGAAGATAAACAAAGAAAGAAGCAAAATGAAATGGATATCGACTCTTTGAAGTATGATATCGTTCAACTTCAAAATGTTGTTGATTCGCTTGAAGGTAGGAACGAAGAACTGTCCAAACAAAACATGCAGATCAAAGATTTATTACTCGATTTAGAAAAAAAGAAAAAAAACATTGAAATTGAGAAAATAAAGTTGATGGAGGATTTAAATGCAAAGGAAGAATACATACAAGGTTTTTTATATTGTTAATCTTTTTTTAAGTTTATTTATTTTGAATCCTGTAAATCTGAACTTAAATTTCTGCTAATATATTATTTTATTAGTTTTTACGAAAACTTTTAAGTATTTCAAATAATATAGTGATAAATTAAGATAATTAAAAATTATTTGCCATATATTTAAAAAAGTAGCATTAAGTTTTAATAATTATTTACGAAAAAGTTTTAAAAAGGAATTAATTTGAATCATATAACACAAAATTTTTAATAATGCATAATAAAATATAAAATTTATAAAATATTGTATAATTACCATTTTATCGATATTATAAAAGTTATTATATCACGTAGCGTGGCGACATTGGGCAACATAAAATCCCGCTAGCAATGCGGCTAATAAGAAATAGGCATTTATTATTTTTTTTAATTTTTAATATACTTTATTCAAAATTTAAGATCTTCAGAGCGATAAAGGTCTAACGGAAAAAGAGAAGCTTAATCTCACGTCTGAACATAGTAAATTAATAGCTGAAATGAGAAGTTTAAAAGAACAACTTATTAATTACGAAGAAATAAAAACAGAAAACGAAAGTTTGAAGTACGACTTAGAAGCAATATTAGACGAGAGGCTCTCAATGCAGACCCAAATTAACGAGTTATCACATTTTCGAGCTGACAATTACGATTTACGTTCTCGAGTAGATCGAGTAATTGATATGGAAAATGAAAACCGAAGTTTAAAACAAGATCTTCGCGAAAAAGAACTCGCCTATCGTGATAATCTGGATAAATCTAATCGTGAAAATGCATTATTACGTCGTCAAGTCGACAACTTAGTTAAAAAAATTCAAGATCTTGAGTTAAGGCATGTTAACTTTGCACGTTCCAGACCTCTATCTGGACTGTATTTTGAATCGAAAAATACTGACATTCGACCTAAAGCCTATTCATACGATAATTTAAGTGAAGTCGGTATTGACGATTTTACGCCTATTAAGAACGCTACAAGCACACCAACTCAGGACAATAAACAAGGTCAGACATCAGATCTATCACGCCAGCCTGAATCTAGTGTTGCAAATACAAAACAAAAACTTGTCGAATTTCGCGTTGTAAAAACACCACGTGATGATTATCTATTGAAGAACGACGAAGCCATAAAAATAAGAAAATTTGATTCAAGCTATGCTCACACTCCGGAAGAGAAATTAACTTTAAATATACAGTCAAATCCTTTTTTGCAGCGCGATAAATCAATGAACAGTCAACAATCTAAACCAATAAATAGATCTCCAACAAAATCTCCAGGTCAAGATTACCTTAAAAAAGCAGCACTATCATTTGACATGCGTCCGCAATCAGCGGAAACTATAAAACAAGACTCCCTAGTCAAAAGTCCGACAAAAACTAAGAATGGAAATGATTACGTTAACAAATTAAAAGCTAACTTTGAAAAAAAGCAAGATGGTAATTGATGAATTAAACAATAGGCACGTGAAGCTTTTATAAAAGTGGATGTATAGTCAAATTTTTATTGATCTAGAAAAAGTTACTCAAAGTTTTTTAGTCTATGAATAACTTTTGTAAAATTTAAATTTTTTTATTATACAGTAGGCATGACAACCATTCAAGAGCATTTTTAGTGATTAAATATTTATGTCTAAGAAGGTTGCGTCCATTTAGTCATTTTTTGTGGATGTTTAAAATTTTATAACATTTTTGTAGGTATGAAGTTTGATAATTGATTTGTAAAATAGTAATGTTTTTTTTGTATTTTTATTTAGTTTTCATTTTGGAAACTTTATTTTGATATCAAACTTTGTTTTAAAAATTATTTCTGCTTTTGGTCATAGTCTGTTTTCCGTCAGAAATATTTTCCTATGAAATAATATTGTAAGCAAAACCAACGTTTAATGTCTACACTGTTAATATGTTATTTATTATGTATATATCTATATAACTTGCTACTGATACAATACGTTTTATGAAGTTCTTAATAATAATACCTCGTGGTAAGATCCTACATGCTTTGTTGAAAATCAACAGACTTGAATTTACTTGTGAATATTTGCATATATATATATATATATATATATATATATATATATATATATATATATATATATATATATATATATATATATATATATATATATATATATATATATATATATATATATATATATATATATATATATATATATATATATAATTATATATATATATATATATATATATATATATTTTTCAGATTTTTTTTTTGATGAGTAAGTGCTACACCAGGTACTTTCATATTAAAAAAAGAGACATTTGCCGCGTCCAATCAATCCTCTATTAGATTTCAGTTTCTTCTTGTGTTTTAAAAAAAATTTAGACATATTTAGTTTTTTCAATAATATTTAAGATTTTGCATATCTAAAGCATATTCTTACTTTCATTAGCTCTGAAGCTCCATTTATTTAAGCTTTCATTAGCACATATCTTTAGTTATATCAGCTCTGTATTGAAATCAACGCATAATCATCTATATAATATTGCCGAACTTAATAGTAGTAGTGTCCCTTGGAGCGTATTTGACACGAAACCCTTGGCAGCCATTGCAACCGAGGTATTGGCAAAAAGGAGTCGCAACACTATAAGAAAACGTTAACGAATATCTAACGTACGAAAACTTTAAACTAAGTAATGTTAAAGCATATGTTGAAAACATACGTCATAAGAAAACATAAGTCTCACAGTTTGATTTTCACTTGAAAATTACATTGCGTCAAGCTCTCCTTAATTTTCATCTACAACATTTTTTTTCTCAAAAAAATCATTAGATTATTTAAAAAAATTTACGCCAGATCGTATGCCGCGGCATACGATCTGGCGCCGGCATGCCGGGGAAGCACGAGTGGATAAGGCGTCGAACTTCTAAACAAGAAACTAGAGGTTCGAGTCCTGCCAATAGCGGCTACTTTTCTTAATTTTTTTTGATTATTTTAAATTACAAAATACTTTTGATATTTTATAAAGATTATATACAAACATATGTACTAAAGAAAAAATTTTAAGAAAGCTAAAATTTCATAAAACATCAAAAAAAAAACATCACCGGGAAAAAAAGTTTTTTAGTATGTAACATACGTAACTCTTAATTGAGTTACTTATGTTATTAATGTGCTCAAGTAATTAGTCCTAATAAGCTGCGGATGGGCTGAAAAAAAAATTGTCTGAAACTTAATAAAAAAAAAACTTAATAAAAAAGTCCTGCAACTCAAGAAGGTTTTTTTGCTGCGGTCGCAAAAAAAAAAAAAAAAAGAAAAAAAGCCTGTAGCTTGAAGAAAATTTAAAACTTTCTTTCGACAGTTAAAAGCTTTTTCATTGTGTCTTTTGCTACATTTATTTTTTTACTATAAATATGTGCTGCAAAACGCCTTAATATGCTTATTACGTATTTCGAGAAAAACGCAATTAAAAAAAAAATATTAAAAATTAACTCATTGTTAAATGTTTTTTGAAACGAATAATTTTTTATGAATTTTTTCAGAACTCTTGAGCAGTGGCGGATTTAGTATAGGGCGTGGAGGGGCGAGCCATACCCCCACGCCCCCTAGAACGGTCTAACGGCGCCCCCTAAAACAATTAATATATATATATATATATATAAGATTAAATTACTGAAGGCAACCCCGGTCGCCCCTATTTATTGACTTGGCTCCCCCGCGACACTAAACCTCAATCCGCCACTGCTCTTGAGTTCATGTATTCAATAACGTTTGTAGACATAAACTAGCTTATTTTGTAAAAAAGTCAAAAACGATACTTTTCAACCTTGGACGTTTTAAAAAAACGGCTGCAGTATGGATGATACAACAAATATGTTAAAATGAGATAATTTGACGCAAAATTTAAAAGCTCTTAACAAAAGCCACTAAACCAAAAAAATTAAAAATAATTGCTTAAAAATTTTATCAAAGTATAAAATTTTGTTATAGTGAATATAGTAATTGTAGTTCAAAATTTTATTATAGTGCGTTGGTTTTTACAAAAAACGTTACATAAATCATTTTTTAATTTTAATATAAACTAATTTCTTTTTAAAGTTTGTTGCACTTAACCATCTCTATATAAACAATGTATATATAAACAAATATCCTATTTGTTTATATATATTGTTTATAAAATGTAAAAAATACGCTTTATTCAGGATCGTATGTAATATAAGTAAACTTTTTTTATAATTACAAGTCTTTTTTGCTGTTTTGTTTTAATTTTTTGTAGTTATGTTACTATATTTAAACAAATTGACAATATTAAAAAAACACGAAACATATTGTCACTTTCGAGTAGAAAATTTGAAACTTCAAATTTAGATTTGCTCTTCTCACGATAATTTCTGATTTCTAAAATTGTCATCTGCTTCTTAGACCTTTAAAAATGATAGTCATAGAAATAAGAATTTATTTCAATTTTATAAAAACTCTATCTATTAAAGATATATGGAATATATATTTTTATGAGTTATATTTTAATAAAGACAAAAGGGGCAATTCATCGAAATAGGGAAGGGGAGGGGTCGAGATTGAAAAGTCAAAAAAGAATAAGGGGAGGGAACTTTTTTTTTTAGTTTAATTAGCATGAAAAATTAACTAAATATGTGTTTTTAAGAAGATAATGTATGACAATATTTTGAATTTTATTTTTCAAAGGTGTAGCAGCAGATTCAAACAACATTGCAAGATGAAATAACTTTTTTGGGGGTTCAAATTAGAGGGAGAGGGCAGGATTTTATGACGTCCTTTTCAAGGGAGTATAGGGAAAAAGGACAACGGGTGACGGATGGGGGAGGGGGTCTAAAAATAGCCAATAAATAAATACATCCTTTATGAATAGCCCCAAAACTATTTGTCTATTACTATTGTAATAAATACAATCTCTTATCCGTGAAAATTATATATCTTACCAGTTTTATATACTTTAATGCATTTGTATTCAACATAATAAAAATTAATAAAAAAATGTAAGATAAGGGGCTGTTCAAATAATACGTGACACTTTTTTTGTCGTTTTTATAATCCCCCCTCCCCTATTTGACATTTTGAGAGCACCCCCTTCCCCCGCCTCTCACTGTGTGACGTGACAAAGACAAAAAAAACTTTTTTATAAGTGTATATTTTAATTGTAACAATTTAAAAAAAAAATTGATTTGTAAAGTTTTTCCTTTTCACTAGACATTTTTAATCTATAACAACAACAAAAACAACAACAAGAATTTATTTCCCTTTTTGACCATCACGTTAAATAAGTATATAGTAAAGATAGTATTAATAGTAGCATTAATAACAGTACCACTATCACTAAAATTTTATATCATAGTAGCTAAATAACTTAATACATAATAAAAATAATAACGTAATAAAAGTAATTTGACAAATTCATTATAATAGAGTGACACAAACCAATAAAAGTAACAATAACAATAACATTAAAAATAAAACTAAATTAATTATTGATCAGATGGCGATCAAGAATAATATTGACTATGTATTATGTTCAAAGATATAATTTTAAGCAACTATTAATACTAAAATTTTAGTATATTTATACAAATATAATATTCGTTAAAAAAATAAAATAAGATTTTTAATGGTTGTATACATTGCTTTTTAAATAATCGCCCACTATCTGGTTTTCTATGTTTGTAAGATCAAAATTTCTTTTTATGCGTGCGATTACTACAAGAAATTTCAAATTTAGATAAATCTCTTCCTATCATTTAAGGTGAAAGTGATGCTTTTTGTAAACTTGAGTGTTGGTGAGGAAAACTGTCTGTAGGTAAAACAAAACTCAAGGTTTCAACTCGCATTTGTCAACATCAAAAACATACTTTTGAGGATAAATGGAAAAATTCGGCTGTGGCGGGGCTTTCTAGAATGGTGCCTTTGGATGGAATAAAAACAACATTGTTAAAGTAGAGGTAGACTTTTTTAAGAGAAAAGTAAGAGAGTGTTTGGAAATTCAGTATCACCATTGTTTTCCAAATGAAGGAGGTTTGAATGAAGATGACGGTGATTACGTTATATAGTTGTTTCGGAAACTTTATTTTTCTTATTTAAAACGCAACAACACATTAAATTGAAGTTTTATTATTTGTTTGTTTTTTTAACGGTTTTTTTATATTACTTGAATAATGAGGGTATATAGAAACCCTAGAAATATTGTATTTTAATCTAAAGAATTTTATAAGGATAAGTTTACATACTATAACAGATGTTTTAACTTAATTAACTTATATAAAAACTTATCTTAGATGTTAACTTTTCAAAATTAAGGTGAACGTCTAAAAAAAACTAATTTAAATTTCCAATTTTCATTAGTTATGATTTCGTTAAATAATAAACGCTAGCCTGCTTGTGAAGTTGTTGCATATCATTTTTTTTGAAAATTTTCGTATAATATATGGGATCGCGCGGTAGAAAAGTGACCAGATAGGGGGAATGAGTTATTTATACCACAGAAACAAGCTAATTAAACTAAACAAAATGACACCAAGATCTTTAAAATAGCTTAACTGAATCCAAAGTTATGATTTTTTATATTCTAAAGTTTAAAAACGGCAATTGTCGGGAAAATCAATTTGAAGTTTTAACAAAAATGTTATTTGCAATATTTTTGGAAAATGTTGAAAGTTATACAGATTTGAATTGATTACATTAGACAACATCATTCTTAATGAAAATATTAAAATAATTCAAATGAAAACAGAAAACTTAAAAACCACAGGTCACTGGGTTTAAACGTGATTTTCTCAGAAACTAAACTCCCGCAATATGGTCCCTTTTCTACCGCGAGATCACATATCTCCGAGTTTGCAATTTTAACAAATTGCGCAGTGATAAAAGATTTAATTTGAAATGGTATTTGGTGACATTTTCCAATACCCCTACCCCCCTTAAGACTGTCACGTATTATTTGAACAGCCCCATAAATGCAAAAGGAAACTTGACGCATAAAGGTTTATTTTGCCACAAACTGGCGTCAATGCCAAAATCATTTTGGCTTGACTTTTAAATAAGCGTTTAATATTATTCTTTTAGTTCTTAATCATAAAAATTAATTTTTTTTTAATGACTTTGGTTTAGTGCTCCTAGATCTTCTTAATTCCATTTGTTTAGCGTTTCGTACAAATGAATGTAAGTGTAAACATCTTTAGCATTTGTTGAGTTTGCAGCCCTTTTATGGAATAATCGCGTATAAATATAAATCTATAAAACGAAAAAACTTGATCTTTTTTTCTATATTCTTATTTTTTTGCTATAAATATACAAGCAAGATTGAAAAAATTTCAAATTTTATTACGCTAAAAGGAGGTCTAAAACCCTCCAAAAAAAACACTGATAACAGCGCATTTAACCACTGCGCTATCAATGAAATGCATTAAGCAAAAAAAGCAAACCTAATTATAAGTCTCTCATAAGTTCTACGTATGCGGAAAAGGAGCGCATGTTAAGTTTTTTGCTCTTAAACTATTTTTTCAGAATAAATTATTTTGCTAAAAAATATTGAAGTAAATAAGGAATAGGTATAGAAATTTTTGGCTCGAAATAGATATGTAAATTGGTGAAGACCTGTATTTTACGGATCCGGAAAGCTTGGGTATATAAGGAAAAAGTATAAAAAAGTTCGGTTTGGAATAGCTATACAAAGACCCGTATTTTTACGAGTCCGATCTCAACTAGTTAATTAATATTACATTTGAAAAATAAAAAATTTGTACCGTTATCATATTGTATCAAATGCTTTTGACAGATTTATACAAATTTTAAGTGTAAACTGATTTTTTTCAAAATATATTAGTTACTTAGTCAACTAGTTTGATAATTTTTCTCTAGAAACCAAACTATTTAAGTTTTTTGTGAAATGACTATGGCATATATTATATATCCTATAAAAAATTTATGGTAAAAAGATGCCTTACTAAAGTTAAAATACTTTACAGAACAAGACTGAGTACTCATATCAAAACACAATCATTTGTAAAATTAGTTTTAAAACAGATTTTAATTGCTCTCAAGTACCATACCACATTTAAAAAGGGGTTTGTGAGCTTCTTTCATCATAGATAAGAACTTCTTTTTGCTTCTTTCACTATAGATAAGAAGCCTCATAAGCCTCTTTATAAATATACAATACTTATGAACTATTAAAGTATTTATGTTAATTAAAACCATATCATTAATTATTAACCATATTAATTGTAACCAGATTATTTTTTAGTCAATATTAACATTTTAAAAACATTTTGAACATCAATACAAACAATTTGCATCGATGCTCGGAGTTCGTTTTTTTATAAAAAAAATCTTATAATTCAATTAACTTATGCGGTATAATTATTATTTAAAAACGAACATAAATTCAGTAAATAATTTTACTAAATAGTTCTTAACTTATAAAATTTTTAACTTATGAAAGTATTTTATACCAACATTTTAAAATAAAAATAAATCAGAAACTAAATAAATCTACTATTATCAAAGCTTCTTTGTTTTTCTATTAAACTAAATAATGTTAATGTTTTAAAACGCCAACAGTGCATAGCAATTAAGCCATATTTGTATTTTGTTTGTAAATACATGTAATTAAATCTTAATAACATTTGACATTTTGCCTAAAATACAGATAACACTTGACATTTTGCCTTGAATACAGATAACACTCGACATTTTGCCTAAAATATAAATAACACTTGACATTTTGCTTGCCTAAAATACAGATAAATTAGTGGAAGATATTAGATTTATGAACCATTGTTATTTAAATGCTGAATGTTCTTCAAATATAATCTGTCTAGTACAAGGTTGTTTATATTTTGATGTTCTTTGGTTGTTTGAAAATTTGCCTCAAAATTTTTGCTATAAATGAAAATTTGCCTCAAAATTTTTCCTCTTCAAGTTCAAAAATTATGACCATATAAAATTTGTAACCCCCTCAGATTCAGGGGATTCAAAACTTATATGGTCATAATTTTTGAACGCTCAGAGATTATACTATGAAATTTAAAATTTATTGATGAATATACATTTAATTGAGAATAGTAGAAAAAAGTATTTTATCAACTTTGCTTTCACGTTTAGGGCAGGTGAGGAGGAAAATAACTTGAAGTTTTTTTTTCCCCAGACTCCGTTCATCGCAGTTTTTTGCAAAGCATTTTTATTTGACATTAGTATAAACATATAACCCAACGGGCATTTGTTTTTAAAAGCTACGTTCTAAATGTCTTTTAAACGTTTTTTAAACGTCTTTTAATCGTTCTTTACGTAAGAATGTTTAGAAAACGTTTAAAATACATTTAGAACGTAACTTTTAAAAACAAGTGCCAACTCGGAAATGTTTGGAAATCTCAAAAAACAAAAAATGCCATGGTTTAAAAACATTAACTATTGCAAGCTAAAATAGTAGCAACTGCCAGCATTTTTTTAAATCTAAACATATATATAAAAGTAATATTGAAGGGGAAAACGACAAATAATGAGGCAAAATAGTTTTTTATGTTTGATTTTTTCATGTACACATAGACTCTATGAAGGTCCATTGCTTGTTAACGAGGAAACGAGTTTCAGAGTTTGAAACTATTTGATATTTTGTAGTGATATTTAAAATACTGAACTTTCTAAAGTCATTAAATTTAACAATCATTCTTCATATTTTTCAGTTCATCTTTTTCTGCCATTCTAGCCACTCTAGAAGACATAAATCTAGAAGAATCTAAAGAACATACATGAAATGTTAGAGCAGAAACTATTGGACTATCAGTTTTAATAAATACATTATTTACAATCATTTGTTTTTTAAATATTATTTTTGGTTCTAACTCCGTGGTGGTCCGTAGGTTAAATCCTCAAAAACTAATAAAAAAATTGTATGATAAAGTTCTAAAAAACAAAACGTATAAAAATGAGAAAATGTACAAAAATTAAAAATTCTATTTTTAATAAAAAAAAAAACTCCAAAAAAATTTATTACTCAAAATTATTAGTAAAAATAAACGAAAACACTCAAAAAAAATGGCATGTTATTAATAAAATAATTGGGAAAAATTATAAAAAATTTTCTACCAAAAAAACTTCTGATAAATAAAATATTAGTCTATGAAAAATCTTCTATTACTGAAAAACTTGTCAGCTTCGGTGTAAATATTTGGCTAAAATATTTCCACAGAGCTCATCAAGTTTTAAATTTTATTTAAAAATGTTCAGTACTCAAATGGACATAATTAATCTTAAAATTTGCAAATTTCGAGATGCTTTTAACAACCTTAAAAATATGTTGTAAAATTTGTGTTTAATAACATCGAGCCATAACTATTTCATATTTTTAAACTTTCTTTAAAATCGTATATTGTTCCATATAACTTAAAATTGCCCAAATTACACCTATTATGAAAGGAATATAGCTACCTTATTTCAAACTATGGACCAATTTTTGTATTACCTTGTTTCCTTAAAATACTTGAGCGTAAATCATATAAAAAACACCTAGCTGTATAGAAAACATTCGGTTTCAAAAAAATGCAATTAACTAAACACGTAATTGAGATTGTCAACGAGATCTGACGCTCTAAACAACAATTATTTTACTGTAGGATTTTTTATTGATCTGTCCAAAGCCTTTGATACAGTAAACCATAATATACTGCTATACATGATAACTAAACTAACATAATTCATAAAGTAATCTCTTTCAAAATAAAGTTTAAACCCCTTTTAGTCAAAACGGGTTACTAACTTTATAAGGCCATTGTTTTTTAAACGCCAAGAGATTTTATTGTGAATTTTAAAATTTATTGATGAATATAAATTTACTTGAGAATAACGAAAAAAATTAATTTTAGCATCTTGTTGCTCTCACGTTTAGGGCAAGTGTCGCCTAAATTTCAGGGTTTTTTTTGTTCCTAGGCTCCAATCATCGCAATTTTTTGCTAAGCTTCTTTATTTGATATAAGTATTAACATATAAATGTTTGAGTTTTGCTCCATGTTTGGAAGTTAGGTCAAACATCAAAAAATGCTGCATTGCCTCTATATATATATATATATATATATATATATATATATATATATATATATATATATATATATATATATATATATATATATATATATATATATATATATATATATATATATATAGATATAGATATATATATATATATATATATATATATATATATATATATATATATATTTATATATATATATATATATATATATATATATATATGTATATATATATATATATATATATATATATATATATATATATATATATATATATATATATATATATATATATATATATATATATATGTATTTATAGAGAGAGAGAGAGAGAGAGAGAGAGAGAGAGAGTTTTTTAGTAGTTTCAATATTTTGTAACATTTGTTATAAAATATTGAAACTACTAAAAAACAAATGTAAAACATATTTACATTTGTTTATATATTTTCTTTAGTCAAAAGTAAACAATACACGATTAAATAAATATAATTAATGCTGTTGTTGCAAACGGCTGTTGATCGACTTCTTTGACGAATGGAAGGTATTTTCTTTGCGTTGCATAAATTTGTAGAACAACAGTCAACCTAAAAAAGTTAGCAAAAATAAAACTCGAGGTTTACATTACAAAACAGAATGAATTTATAATACTACATCATTACTACATAAAAAAAAACAATACTTAGATAATCATAATATTCTTGAAATAATTTATATAAAACTTTAAAACACACGCACACATATATACAGTACTTTTTTTTCATTCAGTGAATCGATTTGTATTATTTTTATTATTCTAATTTTATTCCTATTGACACTATACTATTATACAATTTATTTATATTTATTTAAAATTCAAGTTACGAAAGTTTATTTAATTCAAGTTGGAAAATTTCTTAAAAAAAACAAAACCAATAAATTGATTTAAATTCAAAAAAAAAGTATCTTTTAAAGCAGCCTTTTTTGACACTAATAAATTTAGATTATTTTTAAGTTTGTCCCATTGGTTAATTATCTAAATTATCTCTCTCCTCCTTCTCTCTCCTCCTCTTCTTCCTCCTCTATCCTAGGTTGATGAAAAGAAAAAATAAACTTTTAATAAGTAATTTATGGGGCCAAAAAGAGAAGAGTTATTTGTACAATCCGTTGTTACCATTTTTGATTAATATCTTAACAAAAAACATTTGAAGAATCTTTAAATTATATTTTTTGTTTTTCAAATTTGCGAATACTAAGTTAAGTTAAACCGCAATATACAAAAAATATTTGAAAATCTGTACAAAGTAAATTAATATGATTTTTTATCAAAAACTTTGGTTTAAAATTATAGATGACAATAAAAGGCGCTAACGTATGCTGTTTTCATAAACGTCAATAAAACTTGAGTGCATTCCATTGATTAAGTGCGTTCCATTTAGTACGGAACTAAAGATTCACAAGATAAAAATACTTTAATGAAACTTTATTTGAAATTTTTGATTTAATACTATTAATGATCAGTTTTTTTACTTCGCTTTAAAACGCTTTGAGGTTAAAAAAAAATTGTGTACATGTATTGCAGACTTAAACAACGTTATTTTGTTATTTTGACAAATAACTTCAAAACATAAATCAAACTCCAAAAATAAATTTTTTTTAAAGACAGTGTCTGTCTTTGTTAAAAAAAAAAACAGAAAATATAACAAGCACATTAAAATTTAAACGACATACAGCACACATGTTTCCCATACTTTTGTAAAGCAAGCAATACTTTTGACAGTTATCAAGTTTAGAAATGACGCACATTTTTCGGTAAATTTGAGAGACGGTTGATATGTTCAATGATTCTACATATATCTTGTATGACAAAGTAACGCAATGGGAGTCATTTGGACAAGGTTTTATTATACTTGATTCCTTGCAGGCCTCATAGCTGGTTGCTGAACAATGGTAACATTGCAATCCGAGTGCTGAAATAAAATAGGATTAAGAAAAATAAAACACAATCAAAAAAAAAGTTTTGAAGTGACGGATACTTACATTTAGGTAACGTAAATTTAAGTAAACCTAAATTTAGGTAAACGTAAGTTTAGGTAGGCGTAAATTTAGGAAGAAAAAAAATTTAGGTAGATGTTTATTTAGGAAAAAAAAAATTTAGGTAGACGTAAATTTAGGAAAAAAAGAATTTAGGTAGACGTTTATTTAGGAAAACTTAAATTTAGGTAAACTTAAATAATATGAAAAATGCTGCTTCTTAAAGTTCTACTAATTTAAAAATAAGTTTAAACAAATTCAAAAAAAAAAATACAACCAAAATTTAAACTGTTAAGTAGCGGATTAACTTTTTTGAAGAAAATAAGTTAACAAATACCAGACCAGAATAACTAGTGGTTAAAAACAAGTTCACAAACTAAAGACCAGAATAACTAGTGGTTAAAAATCTATGATTATTTAATATTAATAATAAAGAAGAAAAATAACATAATTAAATATAAATTATTATAGCTAGTTTTATTACATTTACATATTTAAACTTCCTTTAAACATCATCAAAACCAAATGTTTTTTTTTCACAAACCATCTAACTCTGATAATTTACCACTTCAGCTTCCCCAGCTAATGATCAACAACATTAATATAAAGAAAGACCGTTCAATGAAATTACTGGGAATATTTTTTCAAGAAGTTCTAAATTGGAAGAATTGTATTTTGCATATATGATTTAACTTTTTCAAAAAATGATTTTCAAAACATGAAAATCATTTTTTCACAATCGGCATTATGCATAAAATAAAATGCCTTCTAAACTTGATTAAAAAAATGTATATTATTGTTCATTTATAGTTATATATATTATCTTCTATAGCTTGTTTAAGATTTGCTTATCTTTATAGCATACGCGTTTTCAGAAAAAGAAGAAAAAAACAAGGAATAATGAAAGAAAAGATTGCTTCCCCATCCCAAACTTGAATTCTATATTTACTTATTTTTCCTGGCTTACTATTCCCAAAATATACCTAAAACATTACATTATATCCACCATGTTTAATATTTGGCACTGTACACTCTGGCAAAACCTTTTCATTCTTAGATCGGCAGACAAATACTTATAAGTTAGAACCGAAAGTTTAAAATTAGAATTTTTCCTTCCAATTTTTCCTTCCAATCTTAATGAGTTTTATCCCAAACCAACATGTTTTTCCTCTGTTGTTTTGTAAATTTTAGTTTTTTATCGCCAAACATCTTCGGAGACCATCAAAGTACAGCCGTCTATCAACTATTTAAACTGGCATTTAGATGAATTTCATTTAATTTCGCTGCAATTTGGAGGGCTGTTAAACAACAGCTTTGGTTTGAAGTTAGTTTTATAAATTGATCTTGAGCTACTGTTTTAATTTTGGGTTGCCATTACGTTTCTCGTCTTTTTACTGTTACTGTTGATATCTTGGTGGCTTTTTAACAAATAATGAACCCTTTTGCAGAAATACTCTGTTTTTGGCAATTTTTTTCTCACCACACCCTTCACCTGTAAGAGTACAGATTACACTTAATAATGGAAAAATGGTAACAGTTACAGTTTACTAACTGCTAAATGTGACCTTTTTGCCATTATAAAGATAAAAAAAATTAAAATTGGTCTAAAAACACCACTCCACAATAGTTTGTTTTTTTATTAAAGAGATATCATATCGGTATGCTAGTTATAACTGTCAGATATTTACTAATAACTTTAGTTAATATAGTTTTACCGATTTCATATTTAGACATAACCTCAAACGTCCATAAATAAAAGTAGTTATACCGTACAGTGTAAACATACAAAACTTTATTGAATCGTTAATATATATATATATATATATATATATATATATATATATATATATATATATATATATATATATATATATATATATATGTATATATAAACTTAAAAAAGTACCTTTTTCGAGTTTTGAAAAAATTATTACTTTTGAAAGTATAATAAAAAACCACATAACTATAAAACTTAGTTCTTAAAATTTTAAAAACATACTTAAAGCAAGTCATATGAGCAAGCTATTTATTTGCTTGAAGAAATAGATTAGAGCTGGAATAAAACGAACCTTATTAAAATGTTTTAAAGATTTTTAAAATAGAATGCATTTATTTAACATAAATAGATATTCATTATTCATGATTAAATTTTAACTGATCCGTTAAACCATGGCCTTTTTTTTAATTCTTGTTAAATTTTTAACAATTTTTTTAGAAAAATTAAATTTTTAAAAATTTAAATTTAACTAAGCTAAAAATTTGGTCAAACTCTGGCTAATATAATTAACATAACATAAAAAGATCAATAGAAAATTCTCAAAAATATATTCAAACTCTAAAGTTGTTTAAATTTACAAGCATCGTTATATTTATAATGAAGATTTTAAATGTTGACATTTTTAAATGTCGACAATTTTTAATGTCATAAAAATTAACTTAAATATGTCATAAAAGTTAGCTAATATTATTAATAATAAATTTAATTATTAATACAACAGAAAAAAATATATTTACTAAAACCTCTTTGTCCTATAATTAGCTATTGGAGTTCATATTCCCAGTTTTTTAAATAAGGGGTCATTTATAAACCACATATTCCAAAGTATAGAAAATTGAGATCATCCCCACTTTGTTGCCATGTGAGCTTTTAAGTTTTGCCCCCCTCCCTCTTTTCCTAAAAAGTTCGTACGCTTTTTTTTTTTTTTTCCTAAATTTATTTGCTTTCAATAAAAGAAATTACAATTAAAGAATAGCTTACAAATTACAAATATACTCGACAGGACTTCCAGAAGATCATACGATCTTATCATAAAGAACTTTACAATATCAAATATAATAATAATAACAATAAAATCAAATTAACCAATAAAAAAAAATCAACATAAACTATATAACTGTGCATTTAAAATATAAATATACTGGATAAATTGTATGAAATATATGAAATAAAAGAACTAAAAACAAGAAAAAATATTTTCTGCTGAAAAGATAACTTCTTTTAATTTTCGTTTGAAAGAAGTTAAGGTGGCCTTAACTTCTTTCAAGCGAAATTATACACTATAATTCTGAAATTAACTATATTATTTTCAATTGTCTACCAAACCTTTTACAATATGTTTTAGACAATGAAATTTTCAGAGATAATTTGAAAATTTTTGAACTATAATTATTTGAAAAAAAATAATTTTAAATTGAACCAGGGGGTCGCCTAAAAAAGTAAAGGTTCAAAATATAGTGCAGAATATTAGTTAAAATTGGCTATTATTATCTTCAAAATAATTGTATACAACAATCAATAATGTAGTTATAAATGGGATGTAGGATTTTTTTTTTGAAAATTTATGTTCCAGGGGGTAATATCTTGAAAACAGGTTTTTTATAAATATATATTATTTATTACAAAAAAAATAAAAATCTGCTTTCTACATCCCATCCTAAATATCTATGTGGATGTCTATTCAAAATTTCAATCAAAATGGAAAAATACTTTAGTTAGGATCTTCTGCACAGTGATGCAACCCACAAAAATGTTTAAACTGAGAAAAACAGTGTTTTATTTTGAAAAACTTGCAAAAACATCCTTAAGGATCAAATTTTCACTATATATGATAATATATATGATGAACTGCTTTTTTTTTTTAATATGATAATATATATGATAAACTACTTTTTTTTTTTAATATATATGATAAACTGCTCAAAAATATAGAGTTTGGTATATACCTTTAGTATGTAATAGCATATAATATTTGAATTAATTTTTTTTTTTCAATAATTTCTACATTAAAAAAAAAAAAGTATATTGAAATATAGATGAAAATATGTTATAGAGAAGATATATATATTACTGATTTCTTTTTGAATATATTATTACCACCAAAAAACATTTATAAATTTATCAAGGTGCAAATTAAAATAAATTTTATCTAAGCATTTTTTAAAGAATAAATAAATAAATTTAAACTTTGTATATATACACTATATAACATTTGTATATAAACACTTTATCATGACAAAAGCAAAATAAAAACTCTTAAAAAAGTTAAATGTCTTTGAAAACAAACTCAATGGTTAAACTGTGATTTGTTTCTCCAATATGTACACCAAGTATCAATATGCTTAGGGCAGAGAGAATGTTGTTTTAACTTTAAATCCTAAACTTTTAAGAATATAACAAAAAACCGATCTGTCATAAACATGATTTTCCATAATAAGAAAGTTTTCAGGAGAAAAAAGTAACTGTATAATAGGTCAAATAAAAAAACAAATACTCTTAGTAACCAAAATAAAAAATGGTAACTAAGGAAGAAAAAATATATAGGAAAAATAGGCTCCCAAAAAACTTACTTGCTGTTGGAATTTCAAAAAAAAATTTACAAGCTTCCTTCTGAATAGTTTGACCAAAAATTAAAGCCAAAAAAAAATCATTTTTTTTTTTTACTTTATATAAAAATATTGTGTACGGCAACCTTAAAGTCCATTACAATGACAAATCAAAATTTGGCATAACTATTTTTTTCCATAAATAAGAACTGCGATAAGAAATAATTAATTATTCAAATTTAGTTTGGCAAAAAGATTCTTGTAAATTTTTCCATTGCGAAGATTGTATTTGTTTATGGGTTTTACATTATAAAGGTTTATAAATACATTAGAAGATAAATGATTTTTACATTTTAACATAAAACATTTAGTTCGTATACATTTAAGGCTTTCATTTCTCTCAGAAGTGGTTTTGAATTTAAAAAACGATTTACAAAATTAATTAAGCGAGCTGAGTGTTTCTGATGCTGATAAAGAGATTTAAGTTTAGTTTTGTGCGCGCTTCCCCATACAATATTTGCATAATTTAAATGGCAGTGGATAAACGAAAAATATAGTTGTTTTAATTGTTTTTTATTTAAAATAAGTCAAACTTTATATATAATTCTAATACTTTTAGCAACTTTCAAGGAGATAATATTGATTTCTTGTTTCCAGGATACAGCGTTGGATCAAGGGGAGAGGTTAGAGGTCTATAGCCCCGGGCCCCGCAAATTAAGAGTCCCCCAAAAATTTTAGAGGACTTTTTTTTTTACATAAGTCATTTTTAGGCTCTGGCTCATAAAAAGGCCTCCAAAAACAAAAATAGCCTCGGGCCCTAAGAAGTCTTAATGAAGAGGTCGGGCATTGTATTTGGAAAACATTTTTCTCTGGATATTGGGTAAAAAAGTAATCATTTTGTTTTATCAATATTGAGGGACAATTTGTTTTTCTTAAACCAATATGAGATTTTATTTTATTCTTGTGTCATATTATCAAAAAGCGTATTTATGTTTTCATGAGATCGGAATAGGTTTGCGTCATCAGCAAAAATTATAGTGGTTAAGTTTGAGGCTTTTTTGAGGTCATTTATATGTGTTAAAAATAATAGGGGCTTAACTATGAATCCCTGTGGGACACCACATGTTACATTCATTAATAAAGGCAAAGAAGAGTCTTGGACATTAACAAACTGCTCACAATTACTAAGATAGCTTTTGAACCAGCTGAGGGATTTATATATAATTTCATAGAGTTCTAATTTTTTTAATAGAACGTCGTGATCGACAGTATCAAAAGCTTTAGACAAATCGATGAATACTCCTAGGGTATAATGAGAATTTTTAAAAGAATCAGAAATGCTGCGTGTTAGTTACAGTATGGCATGTTCAGTAGAATAGTTTCTCTGGAAACCAAATTGATTATTATATAAAAGTTTAGTATCAACAAAATAATTGTAGACTCTGACCAATATCTTTCAAAACGTCAAAGAAGTCTATTCCATTGATGTAATCAATAACGGTACTATTTATTAATAACAGAATAAGGCCCCATTCCCTTATTCCGTTATTAATATGCCTTATTCCGTTATTAATATGCCTTATTCCGTTATTAATATGCCTTATTCCGTTATTAATATGCCTTATTCCGTTATTAATATGCCTTATTCCGTTATTAATATGCCTTATTCCGTTATTAATATGCCTTATTCCGTTATTAATATGCCTTATTCCGTTATTAATATGCCTTATTCCGTTATTAATATGCCTTATTTCGTTATTAATATGCCTTATTCCGTTATTAATATGCCTTATTCCGTTATTAATATGCCTTATTCCGTTATTAATATGCCTTATTCCGTTATTAATATGCCTTATTCCGTTATTAATATGCCTTATTCCGTTATTAATATGCCTTATTCCGTTATTAATATGCCTTATTCCGTTATTAATATGCCTTATTCCGTTTTAATGATTTAAACACTGCTTCAAATTCGCTGTATGTTAGATTTAAAAAATTTTAAGTTGAATTAGGTGATATTATAAACTCATCGATTGATTTGTCATTAAGATAAGAAATTTTATTTGATAAGCTGGTTCCTTTATTATTATTATTAAGCTTGTTCCTTTATTTGATAAGCTTTGAAATTTTATTTGATAAGCTTGTTTATTAAAGAAAAAAATTTATTAAATTCAAAAGCAATTTTATTAGGGTCATTAAATAGTTTGTTTTTAATTTTTATTGGATTTGGTAATATTGTACTTTTCTTATTTTTTTCCGTGATCTCTTTCATTAGTTGCCAAATACGCTTTGAATTATGTTTATGCTTTGTAAACAAGTCGGAGTAGTAATTTCTTTTTGCATTTTTGCGGAGTTTTTCGAAATTATTTTTATAAATTAAGTAGTTATTTTTATGATTGACTGATTTATATTTTAGATATTTACTATACAGTTTTTGTTTCACTTTCAATGATTTTTTATGTCCTTTAGTTATCCAAAGACATGATAAGGATTAAGGACATAGCGTAAAGGATTATTTCACGAATAGGGAAGTTTGCATCATAGATGGATTTACATGCTTTGAAAAAAAGAATCGAAGATCATGCTTGACGTTTGAACTCCCCTCCCCTCATTTTTATGAATAAATATAGTTTTATGTATAAAAGATTGTATAATTAGAGCGTGAGTTCTTTTAAAATTGATTATAACCCCTCCCCCAATTACTTTATTGAACGGTTTTTTCAGATCCCTCCTCTCCTAATCCCCCTGTGATATTTTATACAACCCAAAAGCTAAAAAAAATTTCAATGAAATATGTGAACATATAGTCACTTATTAATTGTGATAAATTACTAAAACAACTATTACAAAGGAATTTTTTTTAAATTCGTACGCTATTGAAAGACCCCCCATTTTCCCTTATTTACTCGCTATTGGAGACTCCTCTTCCCCGCTTCCTCTTTTCCCTTTTCCATTATTGGAGACGTCCTTCTCGGTATCGGAGACCCCTCTTTCCCGATTTTAGAGACCCCCTTCCCCACTATGAGCATACGCATTGTATGGACAGCCCCTAATAATCAAACTTCTTTAAGCTATCTTTTTAAACAACAGTCAAGCTCCTCTAAACTATATAGTTTAAAATATCATTAATTCCTATATTTCACTGTGCATGGCAAGTATAGAAATTATTTAGAAATATATATATATATATATATATATATATATATATATATATATATATATATATATATATATATATATATGTATATATATATATATAAATTTCTAAATAACAGTCAAGCTTCATTAAGCTATTTTTTAAACGCTGTTATTTCTGTAGTTCAACTTTTTAACTTTTATTTTTCAAAATGCTTTCTTAATTTGTACATTGTATATACTCTTAAAAGACGAAATAGAATATAATAAACTAACCCAGCAACCAAAGTTTTTTTAACTGTATTTTCAGAGAATTTGGGTATTGTAATTTTGTAATTGTAGTATTTTTGGATATTAGTTTGGTACATTAAAATTTCCTATTCCTCGAGTGTCACATCTATTTCTATTGCATTAACAATGCTTTTTGTTTGAAAAAAAACCCGCAAGATTTATAAAACAATGTCTGTACTAATTTATGTATTACAAAACTGCTAACTATGTAACTGATTCGCTGAACAAACTTAAAACTTTATCTAATAAACGGAAAAAAACACATACTGAAACTTTTTAGTCTCTTTGTTTATCCGCGTACATTTGTTAGGTGACCTCATTAACAGTATGTATTGCACTTTCTAGCATCGTGTGCAATTCCTGTCCGCTTTCTCTATGCTATCTTTCTAACACAACTACTTCTATCTTTCACTCTAATATATCTTCGTTCTTCTCAAACTCACTTTACTCTTGGTCTGTTGAGCAAATGTAAAAATGATAATGACGCTCCCTTAGGAGCTGAATCAATCGTTGCGGGCCTTGGTAAAGTGGCCTTCGTATGGCAATTACCTGAAGGAGAATAAACCATAATACCAACCTAAAACTTTATTTAGAAGTTTACACAAACTTTGATTCGAACCAATATTTATGGTAAGTAAAGTAAATTGACTATTACTTAAAATTGATCAAGAAATTATCTAATTTGAATCCAGAGGTTGTTTGCATCTAACAAAGATGCATTTTGTATCTAAGTGTGTAGAAAATTTATAAAGACAAAAATAAAAAAATTATTTCGTGGTAGCAAGTTGTAAAATGTATGAGGCCTACAAGGGGTACAACGCGACAACCAACGATAACACAAGCAACGCTACTTCATTGTTGATTACATAAAACGTTGCTCAGACACAAATAAGGCTCAAAAACTCTTCATACATTCATTTATCTATAAAGTAGTACCTTGCAGTCCAAAGTTACCTGTTCCAACTTCCCCTAAGAGCGCTTTTCGCGAATAAATTCTGAAATGGGGAATTTTTTAATATACTCTCGATTCTGTACAATAACAATATGAGAATATAGAACCAAAAAATAGTATTGCGGAATGAAAAAAATTTTAAAACATAAAAATATTACTGAAGTACATTGAAGCTCAAAAATTCTTTTGTTAAATATAAAAATACTAAATATAATTATACATTATCTAAATAATTATATTATATCTTTTCTGGTTATTAATGTGCTCCGAGAAAATCGTCTTTTCACAGAGTACCGTGGAATAGGTATATATACTATATAATGAGGTAGTTTTTACAGTTTTCCTTCAACTCTTAATACAAGAGAAGAAATCAAACCTAAAATCTTTTGTTTCTAAAGCAAGCGCTTTATCTTTAGCCCCACGACTACTGATGACTTTTATTTTCTAATGTTTTTTTTTTTGTTGTTATCTTTAATGGAAATTAGAATCAAATACAATTGTGAGTTTTACAATGTCACATTCTCAAACAAACTACAAAACAAACTTTTAAACTTTTAAAACTCTTTTAAATTTTATTTTTTCACAATAAATGTGAAAATCACAATCATATTTTATATCACAATAAATCTATATTTAAAGATAAAATGGAAGCAATGAGTTAGTATTCCTATAGTAAGATGAATAATTCACGCTTTTTATACAAAATACTCATAAAATAAAGTAAAAATTTTGTTTAGTATGCAATAGTGTTTATAAAAAAATATTCCTTCTTTTATTACTCAATTTTAAAAGCCGAAAAATAACTTTTCATTATGACATGCCCAAAGTTGTGTTTAAGCAAATGATGTTGAACTTTTTTATAAAGCAAAAAATGGTTTTACTGTCAACATTATTTTTATTATGGCTGACTAATACATGTAAGTTAGTTTGATCTATCTATCTTTATATGGATATATATATATATATATATATATATATATATATATATATATATATATATATATATATATATATATATATATATATATATATATATATATATATATATATATATATATATATATATATATATATATATATACATATGCAGTGGTCGAAGTGGAGAAAAAAAAGTAACGGGATGGTATTCAGTAAATTAAAAATACGATCCCGCCTAATCATTGTTATATATAGAGATTTGTAAAAAGTGGCGTGTGTGTGTGTGTGTGTGTGTGTGTGTGTGTGTGTGTGTGTGTATGTGTGTGTGTGTGTGTGTAGAAAGAGAAAGCATAAAATTGTCAAGTAATAATTATAAAACTTTTACAATAACATTTTAATATATTTTACAATTTTGACGATTTAGGTAACACCTTTTCATGTTATAGTTGCTCTGCATATAAAAAATGGGATTGTAATCAAGTCCAATCGCTAAAATACTGCGATAAAGGGAAAGAACAATGTATAACAATTTCCTACGAGTACGAAATGTTTATTAATATAAATAAAACAACAATCAACACCATTTATAAAAAACATTGCGTAGATAAGTTTACGAGTTGCAAATCACATTGTCGTTTATTGGAGATAACCGGTGAAAAAAATTGCATGGTAAGACAATATTTTAACAATACATTTATATAATAACAATACTTTAACTATATTTATATGTTATAACAATATTGAATGAGTTTCGAAAATATTTCAACACAAAAATTTTATTTCGCAATTTAAAATATAACATTTAAACTACATATTGTTATATCGAGCAAAAACTTTTTTTAAATCACCATACTGGCTAGTTATATTCAAGTACTACAGTAGTGTAATGAGAAGTGAAAGTGAAAGTAAGTAGTGTGATGAGAATCGAGAATTTACTACTCTTATCATACTACTCTTTTAAAAAATAAGTTAAAGCGTTTTTTTTTTTATGTCATTTTCGAAACTATATTTTATATCAACTCAAAACTATATTTTATATCACATCTTAGAATATCATACACAGAGCCAGTTCAACCACTGGACACACTGAACACGTGCCGGGAGGTCACGGAGTTCAAGGGGCCAGAGCATTTAAGTGAATATTTGAGAGAGATATAATTTGAAAGAAAATTATAATCGTCCTCTATTCTTGACTTCCTCTCATGTCCCAGAGATTTTTAATCTTTGCATAACATACGCATACGACGCATACGACGCATAACAGTGCATACGACGTATTGCAAACTGGACGTTTTCTTTTTTTAACGACTGGAAAGAACTTTTGAGTTCAAACATATTGGTGAAAAAATAAATCAAAAATAATTGGGTACTTTATTTGTTGGTTATTCTCATAGAATTATCATTCCGCGGATCAGACAAAAAACTAGGATCGATACGCAACAGAAACTTTATTGAATGTATTGAGCTATTAGTAAAATTTGATTCTTTCCTCGCCCAACATTTAAAACTCATGCGAACAATGCAAAGGAGAAGATTGTATCTCATACTTATCTAAAAAGATTTGCAAAGAACTCATTCACTTAATAGCCACCGAGGTTATGGAATTTATAGGTAATATGATTATCATTAAGTAACATTCATCGTTGATTTTACTCCTAATGTACAAAACGAAAAACAAGTTGAGCGACTCTTAGCATTTATTCCTATGCAGAATCATTTTGCAACTTCGAAAACGTTTTGAAAAAGTTAGATTAGTATAAAAAAGTTAGATTTGAAAAAGTCAGATTGCTAGTTTGAAAACGTTTTGAAAAAGTTAGATTAGTATGCAAAGGCCTTTGGACTTTTAACCAAAATGAAACAACTTTAGACAGCTATTTTAATAATCATTTGAAACAGAATCATGGAATGGTTAACAAAGTTAACAAGAAACTGTAGTTCTTAAAGCTTAATTTATGTATGGTTGAAGAACTTTACAACTCTTGAGCATTACATGCAGCAAGTTCGCTCTAATTTCGAGCAATTAAAAAAGCTAGCCGTATCTTTGGTCAATAGGGATGAATAGGTCTATTTTCATAGGCTCCCAAGAGTACACAAGAGGCATTACGATGATGAAATTAAGAGTGGGGAAACTATAGTGTTTTCTGGGCGGTTTTAAATGAGGGACGTTAATGAGGTCACGGACAAACTAATGAGTTATATAAATGAAAAAAAGAAAATCTATTCTGAATTGAACTCTCTGTTTGGTTTTCTTGTAAATCTCCGCAGCATGGATATCTTGGGGATTACTTGCAGTGCACAACAACTTGTTGACCGATATCCTACTGATCTAAACTTTTACTTATTGAACAAATGTCTTCTTTTTGTAACATTTTTCAGTAACCTCTTTTAGATTAATTTTTTTTTCAAAAAATAAACCGGGTATTGCCTTCCATTCACCTAAAATCGGCATTTGCAAGCATAAAATGCAGACGAAAGATATTTTAAAGCCTGTGCTAATCGCAAAGTATTTTTAATAATAAATAACTTGAGAAGCTTGTTTAAATACAAAATAAAATACATTATAAAGCAACAATTACAAAAATTTTTATTTTAAACCGCTGTTAAATTTGAATGTTAGGAGGCTAACAGGGGCCAGAAAGCTTAAAGTGCCGGGAGGCCACAAAGTACTTAACCCGGCCCATACAATCATACGACCATACGATCATACAATGTATGATATTCTAAGATTTGAATATGACATAAAAAAAAACACTTAGATTTATTTAGTAAAAGAGTAGTATGTATAATATATATGTATGATATATATGTATGAAAAAAAAATTTATATATATATATATATATATATATATATATATATATATATATATATATATATATATATATATATATATATATATATATATATATATATATATATATATATTATCATACATATACATTTAGATACATGGTCACTAGAATTAAATACAGTAAGTTAAATACAGCTAGTTGGTAAAATTTTTAATTTTTTTTTAGGCAACCTGTTGTAATACATCGGGCTGTAATAAAGATGGCTATAAAAATTCATCGGTTTCACTTTTAAACAACGTATTTAGCACAACTTTATCTTATGTAACTTTTTTAGTTTTTATCTTAATATTGATTTGATAACATTTCTCACTTTTTCATTTTTTTTAATTTTTATTTGTTGAAAAGTTTTGAATAAATTCCTTTTTTTAAATTAAACTTTGATGCAAAACATGATTTAAAAATTTAGTGAATAAAATGATACTATCCAATCAAAATCTCAAATCAAAACCTCAAAATCCAATCAAAATCTACTACAATTTTCAGTATTTTTACAAATAATTGCATTTTGTAATGTTTCTTAGATAAATAACAAAATTAAAAATTAAAAAAAACTAGTTATGGTTTTCTCCAAGTTTTGCTTAAAAAATTAGGAACATTAATAGCTTATAACTTAGTACTTAGTTCTTATAGAAAATAATATATAACAAACAATACTATAATGTTTGTTTACTAACCTAGTTGACTGTTTGTCTACAATTAGGTTTTAACGAAATCAAGACATATTGTTAACTAGGCACATTAGAACATAGTTAACGTACGGGTCTCGTATGGGTTATTAATTGGTACCAATTTATATATTCCAACAGATTAATATATAACTTATAAATATTTTTATGTAATATAAAAATGTTTATTCATAATAATATATTATATATATTCATATATTATTATAAGAAATCTAAATAAAATAAATTTATAATAATTGTTATAAAATAAATCAGATACAGATTCTCTATCTGATTTCCTCTCATTAGCAGTTCAAGAACTCTCGTTATCAAATATATCAAATATACAAGGCACAGTAGGAACCAGAACCATGCCGTGGCATGGAGCAGCCACCCCAGGCGCCTGAGCTACGAAGGCGCCTTTCAAATATTTCACGTTTGTTCATTTACGTCTAAGAATATTATTTTTCTGATATGTAAACAAATCTTTATGTTTTTTCCTTTTTTTTTTTTTATTGATAATAAAGTGTAGTGTAATGAATAATGATATTTTCATAACAAAAAAGCGCCTATTATTTATTTATTATTATTATTGTTTGTGTAATTAGCGAAAAAAGTTCGAACCTGAACGTTGAAATTTGGCGTAAAGTTCGAACGTTCGAACTTAAACATGTTCGAGCTAGCAGCCCTAGTTATAACAGTATTTGTAGTTTATAATAGGTTTTAACAAATTTAATTAAATCATAATAATTAAAAACGATGTTTGGAAATAAAAAGAAAAAGTCTG